>JARHVA010000839.1:1695000-1877500 GCA_037957365.1 Torreya grandis
CACTTGTGGTGTTATAGAAACTAAGTTCACGAAAGTAACTAAATTCATTACTACCAAGGAAATATGTGATAAATTTAAGAATATTTTTTAATAATATTCAAAGGTTAAGTTGGAAAAGTTTTAGATTCATAGAAGATAATTTGAAAGTCTCAAGATGAATGAAGAAGTTACTATGACATCCTTTCTATTGAGAGTTGATGAGATTGTGAATATTATTAGAGGTCTTAGAGAAAATTTTTAAGAGAATAATATTGTTAAAAATTTATTAAGGTCTCTTTCCACCAAGTTTGATCTAAAATTATCTACTATAAAAGAGAGTCATGATCTTACTCTATTGAAGATGGATCAATTTCATGGCACCCTTACTACCTATGATATGAGGAAGAATGATGATACACTTCCAAAAAAGGAAGTAGCTTTCAAGACTAAAATTAAGATAAATAAGAATTCCCAAGGTAAGAAATCTAAAGAGGATGAAATTATTGATATGGATGAGGATGAACTAGTTGCTTTGATTTTAATAAAATTAAGAATAGGTTCAGGCAAGTATAAGGGTAAGCTACCCCCCAAATGCTTTAAATATGGTGAGATATGAAATTTTGATAATAAGTGCCCTCATAAGTATAAGAATGAAGATGATTAAGATCATGATGAATTACAAGATGAAGAAAATAAGACATACAAGACGAAAGGTTCAGAAAGTCTAACAATAAGAAGAGATCCTTTTAGATTAAGAAGAGTCTTTACACCAAATAAGTTTGCATCTCATCAGATGGAGTGAATATAGTGACTCAAAATATAATCATGAATATGTTGGTTCTACTAAAAATCAAGCTATGTTCATGGTTGAGGAAGGAAGTTTCTCACATCAAAAAGTGACTACTTGAAGTGATTTAGATGATGATGAAGATGAGGTGGACTATGAGACTGCATTGGCTAATGCTCATGAAGAACTAAAAATTGAGAAGAAGATGAAATAAAATATTAAGGAATTTGAGGATCAATTAAATGTTTTTGAAGAAATAATGGACTAAGATGTCAAGGATCATGAAGATATGGTCAAAAATCTCAATTTTCAACTGGAATTCCTATCTACTAGCTTAAAATCCAAAGAAGATGAATGTGAAAGGTATGCATTTAAAAATGAGCCTTTAAAATCTAAGTTAAAGAAGGTATCTAGTAAGGGAATTCCATTTATGATATTTGAAAAGACATCAAGTCATATAGATAACATTATCAATGATTAAAAGCATGCAAGTGATAAGTATAGTCTTGGATACAAAGAATAACCAAAGACTACAACAGATAAGATAAAGACTAATGTGAACAAGGTAGATCAGCATCTGAAGACAAATAATCCACATTAAAGATAAATTAGATCAAAAATCCAAATGCCATGAGGTATGAAAATTTCAATGGATAATACTATACTTGTAATATATTTGGGTATACATATAGAGAATGTAGAAGACCTACTAAGAATGATTATACTTGGAATTATGATAGGGGTCATTAGTCAAAAGGTGTAAGCAAAGTTGAGTGCCTCAATTTTAATGATGTTAGACACTTTGCAAAACATTTTCCATTTAAAAAAAGACAAGATGATTTTCATTCAAGAGATATTGAGTGTTATAGTTTCTATGAACTAGGACACATTACAAGACATAACCCAAATCTAGAAAGGCAGAAACAACATTTTATAAACAAAATTGGTATGCTTCAATTGTGAACATAAATGTCATATTACTAAATTTTGTAAGAAAGGTCCTATATGTTATAATATGTTTTATCAAGATCCTAGAGTGAAAGATAGAAAACAAGTTAATACTTGGAAACCAAAGGTGGTAATCTTGAGTCATGATGAGACTGCAGGTCCAAGTAATCTATTTGTTATGGTGGAGAATTCTAAAGATAAAAAGTCTCATGAGGTCTCATTATCTGCTCATGTTGAGAATGAAGATATTGAGCTCAAGAGAAAGACCAAGGTGTTGTTTGAAATTATTTCTAAGGTATGTATGGATCCAAGTGATCATGTTTTTGTTGTTGAACAAGTGCCTAGTAATGAGAATCTTAGTTGTAAGGAAGATTCTTCAAATGAAAAGCTATGTAATGAATATATATTATCTCCATGTATTTTCAATTTTATTAATGAATAAAAGGATAATGTTGTAGTTGTTGAGTAATTTATTTCTCTTAAGTCAAAGAAGAAGAATAAGAACAAAAAGTATCATTTGAGTAAGGAGGAGATGGAAGATGAGGATCTGTTCTTATTTTAGAGTAGTAAGGTATAGAAGGTGTCTCTATCTATGATTCTTAAGAGACTCCTTTCAAGTGGAGAAGCAAGTGTTTTTGTAGTATTTTTCAATTGGAATAGTCTTCAAGTTTAGATTTAAGGTTCTCAAGTTGATAAATTCTAATTAGAGAAGGTATTTTTTTAAGGATGAGCAACAAGTTCATGAGCTTGTTTTAAATGTTTGTGAAGGAGATGTAGTACAAAGTCACATTAGGTGGTTCTAGGTGGCTTAATTATATTGATGCATTGTCAAGAAATTTTTGGTTCTTATAAATTTCTATGCATTTATATTTGGTTAGCTCTAGGTATTTTTGAGGTCTGAAGATATGTTTGTGCTAATTAAATATTTTTGTTAGCTCTAGGGTTTCTTAGTTTGTGTTTTAGAGCTTACAGGTTCTAAAGTGAATTATAGGAATTCAAGGTTCCAAAAGGGATGAAGGATCAATTCTTGTTTGAGAAGTGTGTCATGGGTGTCTCTAGGTGTGCAAGTAGTTTTAGAGGTGTGCGTTGACTAGAAGGAGGTATGTTGACCCTGCTTGTTTTAAGATTCTAAGGTTTTAGGATTTGATATAAAAGAGGTCTTCCTTATTAATTTTAATATTATGATGCTTAATTTTTGTAATATACCAAATGGGTGGTCGAATCAAGCTTCATATAGTTTTGAAGGTTTATGGCTCTCTATTTATTTAAGTTTTTGTCAATATGGAAGGCTAATTAACTAGTAGGTTTGTGAAGGAAGTATGTTTCATAGAATGATCCTAGAGATGAAATTTTTTGTGTTTAATTTGGAATATTAGAGTGCTCATGATATGAATTTTTATTTCTTGAAGATGTGTCTATTAAAAATTTTGGGTTCTACAAGTTTTAGGTAGGGCTACAACGAGGCTAAATATGCCTAGTTTGTAGAAGATTGCCTTTTGCTCAATTTTTACAAAATAATAAGGTATGTAATGTTTCAAGGTAAAATATAATGTTTTTTTAGTATATGTTTAATGTTTGTTGAGTTCCCTAAATTTATTTTGGTGGTCCTTATGGTATCTTGAAAGAAGAGGCTAATATGCCTGCATAGTCATTATTCATGGTGAGTGGAGATATGAAGATGCTCATAAATTGTAATTAATAAAAAATATTAGGGGGTGTCCCTCTCATATATTTATTGAAAAAAATATCAAATTTTTGTTTTTTTGTGTGTTCTTTCTCCAATGGTTGCAGTGCTTGATTGAAGAAAGTGTTGACTTGGAGCAAGTGAAATATTGTCAAGACAAGAAAAGGTGGCTCAAGGTAAGGGGGAGTTTGTATAATATTTATAAGATGGTCATTTCCTATTTTTTATATATTTTAATGTATTTAGGATAATTATGTGCCCAATTTGTCATTGTGTCAAAGGGGGAGAAAGTTCATGTAGAGGAAAATGTTCCTGTTAGGGAGAAAGTTCTTGTTATGAGAGTACTTTGAAGAAAGAGAGTGTGATCTGTATATTTCTATATTTATGGGTATTGACATCAATGACAAAGGGGGATATTATTGAATATTTGTCATGAGTATGCCATAGTGGTGTTATGGAGGTTCCTTGGTCAGTGGATGAAGAACCTTGATAGTCTATATGATAATGATAAAGTGTGCAATATGCTTCTATGTTACAATGACAAAGTGTGCAATATGCTTATTCTAGTGCACTTCATGTATGTTTGATTGATATTTGATATTGACATTTATTGAGAAGATAAAGGATGATTATGGAGGTTTGAACATGTACAAGTGGTCTTAAAAGATATGATCCATGCTTTGAGAGCTTGTGTGCACAAGTAGAATTCATCTAGTGGATCATAGTTTTCATCTAAACACTTTGGGTCCAGTGGCAGAAAAGATGAGAAGTCATGTTTATGATGTTATATCTAGCACATGTGAGATCTATAGGATAAGTGGGTCACATTGTTGGATTATACTATTGAAGGAGATCACCTACTCCAAATTTTATTTCCTTCATTGAAGTGTAGAAGAAGTTATTATGGTGCAAAAATGGTTATTCATGCATATTGCAGTCGGTCCCCATACATAGTTATTTTGCTTGATGTTAAAGATATGGACCTAGTGAAGATCCAAAAGTTAATGAGAGTTCATAATTTTAAATCAAACAAAGTGCATAGAGTCAAATGGATTAATGTGATAGATATTTAGTACTAGTTAAAGTTTATAACCTAATGAAGATCCAAGGGTGCATATGTGATCATACCTATTAAAGATAAACAGTGCATGTTGAACAAGATGAGGACATGAGTATGACATTTAAAATTTAAGAAAAGGTATAAGATGTTGATCCAATGGTGAGTGGGTGTTTATACAATTTGATCAAATGGTGTGTGGTTCTTGATAAGGACCTGACTGATCTATAGAGATCAATAGAGTGCATAAATTCAACATTTTGAGAATTCATGAGATGAGGTCAAAGCGATAGAGGTTTAATGTTTGAGATTTGGAACCTATGTTTTAAATATCAAACAAGATAAATGGTGCAAATTTGATCTAATAAATGAGGACATGAAATTCAAGCATTGTGTTCGAAGTTTAATTATGACCATTTGGATTTGAATATTTGAATTTACAAAGGAAAAAATAGTGTCTAGTTTTTGGACCATAGCTTTTGATAGAAGATGAAGTTATAATTATATTAGAAATCAAAGTGGTATAATAATCCAAGGTTCATCTATAATTATAGATTTGAAGATATTATTGTGTATAATCATAGATATTTATCTCCAAAGTTGACTATGTTTTTGTATAAGTTTTGCAAGTGACCTAAGAAGGATATTTGAGCTCATGTAGTTATAGTTTTGATGTTTCATGGTTAATTAGATATTGGATAATTTTTAATACTCCATGAGGAAGATCTATGTGGTTTTTAGAGGTGTGTTTAGTCTATCTTGAGTATGAACAATTCTTCAGAAGTTGATTGTGTGTTCATCCATGATGACTATGTGCATAAGGTTTGTGTTTGAGTTGTTTAAGCATATGTATGGGCAAAATAAGTTGATTGTGATCATTTAAGGATGTCTTAGGGGACAAATGGAGTGGACCTATGTAATTATAAGTTATCTTATGTTCATGTTTTGATTAAGAGTAAGCCTAATGGGTCAATGGGTCTCCATGAGACCTATAAGAGCTACAAGTGCCTTGTTAAAAGGTGTAGCTACTTAAGGGTGACCCATATATGCTATGGCTAACCAATGTGAATTTTATTGATCCTTATATTCCTTTGATATATGTATTAAGGGTTAATACATGCCTAATGGCCAACCAAAATGGTGTTGATCAAAGATTACTGTATAAATAGTAAAACTAAAGATGTTGGGTTTTAGACTTGTATGTGTGAGACTAGGGAGAGTTTTGAGAGAGGATTATGTGTGCTTTGGAGAATGAAGTAAGGGTAGAGTTCCCTAAGGATGAGATGAATATTAGATCATTTTGAGGACTATTGGTATGACCCATAAGTCAATTTTATTTATAGAATAGTGCTCTTATAAATTGAGTGTGAGAGAAGGTGAAGAGAGAGAGAGAGAGAGAGAGAGAGAGAGAGAGAGAGAGAGAGAGAGAGAGTTTATACAAAGGTCAGATAATCAAGAGTTTCATCATTAGGTCTTGAAGACATCAACTCTAAAGTGGATATGTTCTTTCCAAGGAAGGTCTAAATGAATTTATCTTCCTTAAGAGTGGTTGTTACTTATGAAATAGGGTTTCACTAAAGACCTTTAATCTAAGGACTTGATCAAGTTTGCAGGTCAAAATGACTTGGCCAAAGGTTCTTGATCAAAAGGACTTGATTAGTCTCTTATTTGTGATATTATTATAGGATAGTAGTCCATGTATTCATAGATTAAATTTTATGTAGACCTTGTAGACCTTGTGTTATGTATGTGGTCTTATTCCACAATAGGGTTTCTAATGTAGACCTTGTGTTATGTATGTGGTCTTTCTTGTGTTCATAGATTAAATTTTATGAATGATTTTTATGTTTCATGAATTCTTATGTTTGATTTCTTAAGTAATTGAAAGGGTTTGGAAATTAAATTAGATTGTTTTCCAGCACAAATTCATCCCCCCTCTTAGTGGGTTATACCTCTAATGTAATAAATAATGGAGGAGGTTACTTGAGTTTGTTGGATAAGTGATTGAATGGTTTTTTTATTATTAGATAAATCCATCTAGGCCTAAGAAGATCAAGTTTGGCATTAAGAGGATACATCTAATGCAATTAGGTATCTATGAGGCTTAAATGAGTAACAAGGCCTAATTAATTTTTCAAAGAAAAAAAAAAGGATTAAATTTGTGATTGAATGATGTTATTAATATGTTATAACACCTATTTTTTTGCTGACCTAAGAGGTTGAAGGTGCGTGGATGATAAAGTGGTGTGTGACCATGAAACTAGTACATATACAAATAGTTTAGGCCTATTTGAATGTATGAAATATAAGAGAATAAAATATTTTATGGATAAGTATAAGGAGGTATTGAAATTAGAACATAATAGAAGATCAAATATTTGATAATCAAAATTCATGAGGTGGCTGATTTGGTGCTTCTTTGCAAATAGATGCTTGTTAAAACCTAATCAAGTGGGTGCTTGACCTTATTGGGGTTGGTGAACCATGTTGATTTGGTGATCAATATAATTTGGTCTATGTTTTTATAGGAATATAGTCCATTTTTAGAGATCATAATGGGTTTTCTTTCCCTTGAGGGTTTCCCACTCATATATGTGTTTTCTTGTGTTATGCTCATGTGAAAGGTTCTTTATGCATTTTTATATCACTATATTGATTTCATGGTTAAAGGAATGTTAAAGGATAATTGAATTAAATTTTTTAAACATTTATTCACCCCTAACCCTCTCATTTATTGTGTTTCCAACACCTATCAATCTCTATGCATTATCTCTCAAAGTCAAGTCTCATTTCTTACACACATTTTTTCTAGCTAATTAAAAAGAAAATTATTTTATTAATGTTTATTGGAAACATGATTAAATGTGGGAGAGGGGTAAATATCATGAGAATAAAAATATATTTATGGCATAAATATACTTGAGGTGATTCCATAAATATATTTATCTTGATGTGAAGGATATGCAATTATAAAAGATGCATTTTCATAATATAGAGGACTAAAATACATACCAAATGATGCTCTTTAGGCACTTTTACTACTTAAACTAGATTTATATAACCTAGATTCAATAGATAATGATAATTTAGTAATTTATTTGATGCAAATTACTAAAAATAGAACCAATAATTAGCAATATTATGAGATAATGTCCCACCAAGTGTGCCAAAAACTATTACCACTCAAAAGTACACCCTAATGAGAATGTATTTTTTCTCACTCTTGGTTATATAATGGAAAATATCCAAGGTGTGGTACCTTATATTTGAGAGAACATCTAGATTAATGGATGGTTCCCTTTTCTACATTCACCTACTTCTCTCTAAATTCTATAATTTAGTGCTTTGATGACTAGGAAAAGGGTAAAAGGAGCAATGCTCAAGCTAAAAATGGAAATCAAAACTAAAAATTGAGGTGATTCACCAATATTAATGTAAATTATGCCTGTAATTGACACAATTTAGAATATAAATAGCTTTCACACATTCACTTCATCTTCATACAATGACTCTTGCATCAATATTTCATATAACGGTCATGACAAACACTCATAGTAGCTTAGAAGGAATGAAAATTGGTTCGATTTAATTCCAAATTAGGTATAAATTAGAATTAGACACTTTTTATGACATGAAATAATTATCATTTGATTCATAAATTCAAAAAAAAATAGACATAAACATATGAAAACAATCATTCACTAATTAACATCAATGAACATGAGACACACACTTCTTGAACAACTTGAAAATGGAGGAAAAATAAATTATTTATTATAATATCCTCATAATAATTAAAAATTAATTTATATATATATATATATATATATATATATATATATATATATATAATTTAATAAGAGAAATATAAGACAAGAAGTTAGAGATCTAGTACTAGTTCACCTGAGACTTTAACTCAAACTTCAATTCTAAATATAAACTTTAACTCCACCACATACCAGTGTAGAATTTTATAGTTTAAACATTAATTAAACTTTATTTATTTGAATATGGATTATAATTTAAGGAGATAAGGTATTTTTAATTTTTTAAGTCAAATTTTATTGCATGTGTTTGAATAGTCTTCAACTTGAAGAGATCTTTGATTGTCATTAGTTAAACTCCTTATAAATAGTTTTAACTCTTTTTTATCTAAAATTAACTTATTTTTATCTTATATTCATATTTAATTTTGAGTTTATTTATCTTTATTCCATATTTTATTTTGACGTGACTTAATTTGACTTACAACTTGGAGTTTGACTCTAGTTATCTCACTTGTAACTTGTATGCATGTTTGACTTCTTAACTTTCCTAAAGTTAGCCCAATGGGGGTGTAGTAGGAGAGAGGTTTAATGTTTATTTTTAAATTATAATATTCCATGAAAACATTTCCTCAAATATTAATTAATACTTCAACTCAACTACTCTATTTTGTCATGTTTCAAACTCCACTTTTTTAGGGCTAACTGAAAGATTATTCTATTTGACTTGACCTTACTAAATTTAAACAAAATGGGGAAAAAGAGTTATAGAGAGAGAATAATTTTTATTTTATTTAATTATTTATAAAATATATATTCTAATAATATGTTTTATGATGATAATAATAACCCCTATACTGGTTCTTCTTAGAAGTGCCTATCTTTTGTAACTTGACAAACTTCTTGAATTACATCTCGAGAACTTGTAAATTGGTGAATATGAATTTTTTGAATATATAAGGAGTTTAAATATAATTTTAACATAATAATCATGGTTTCATATACCTTAAAATAAATTTTCAACTCCAAACTCCATGTACAACTCTAAAAAATGTTATTTTGTCCTCTCTTGTGCTCTCGTCAACTCAAGAAATCTTGATCTAGATTAGGGGGTATAAAATAAATTAAAAGTCTCAAAAAACAATCATAATATAATAATTTTATATTTATAAACATTATAAACCTATTAAAGTTTGAAAATCTCCAAAATGCTTCACCAAATTGTCAAACCAAAATTCACAAAAAAGTTCCTACTTTTTGCCCTAAGGGTGACCTAGAGATGTATTTTAATAAGATGAGCATATTTTAAATTTTTTTTCATTGAATTATAATATATTAAAACCTTTAAATTAATTTTAAACACTCTAAAATCATTTTGTGCCATTGAAAGTACCTAAAACACTAATTTTTAACTCCATTTGTGAGCAAAATAGTAAAAAAACCCTAGTTTCCTTCATGATCAGACCTGTATTTTGGCATGTTGTTTATCATTATGTATATTATGGAAATAAAAACACTTGTAAAAATTCAATGAAATCAAAATAGACCTCCATTTAAAATTTTAAGATATTTCATGTAATAAAACTCAAAATATGCACTTTTTGGTGTTTCCTTACACAATTTCATTTTTGAATGCCTGTAGGTCTGAGTTTTAGAATTTTATTGAGTTTTATGAGTTTTAAATACATTTTTATTTTTTAATTATGACCTAAAAAATCCAATATAACCTAAAATATCCTACCAACCTTCCATGAACACCTCCCAGGCCAGTCTTTCTAAAACCCATGTTGATGACCTTCCCCTTAAGCTCTTCATACCCATACCCAAGCTAATCACCCTTAACAAGGGAAATTTAAAGGATAATTCATATAAGGTTAAATATATTATATTATAGGAGATGAAAAATAATAAGGATCAATTGGAAAAATTCAATTACAAGGTGCAAGAGGTAGGGTTAACCCTAGGTAATCTTATACAATAGTGAAATGCCCTTCATAGGTAGGTTGAATCCACTATGCAGTCATTTTTCCAGTCTTGTAAGCCTAATTAGACCCATATAAAATATTTTTTGAAGATCATGGAAACCCCCCTACGTAGTTCCCCCAAATTGGCCCCCATAAAAAGACTGCCCTACAAGTCTAAGGGCAAAAGAGGCCACACATGAATCTTCTAAGAGAGGCTGTAGAAGGACCTAGTAACTACACATGGGATAAGATCTAAAATTATAATTAAAATATAATTATGAATAATTTATAGGATGAATAATATCCACTGGAGGGACCCCCTCCTAATCTTTTATGTTTCTATTTTTCCTTTCTTTTGGTATGTTATAGTTAGTTTTTGTTGTTTTTATTGGGTGACCTTGGTTTGGTCTATTGATACTTTTGTATTAAACTTACATGGTTCCAATTTCCATATAAAATATAGGTTTTTACCCTATAAAATATAAAAACAATAATTACGACTGTTTTATGTGCTCAAATAATCTCTGAAATCTCTTAAAATTTATCTTTTTTGGTTGTCTCTCTTGCTTGCTTAAAACCCTGATACTTATACCTTTGCATTTATCTATTTTCGGCCTTAAATTTTTGATTTAGTAATTTTTATGAAGATTACATATTCCCCATAAGATCTAACACCACTTTTTTTCAACAAAGAACTCAAAAATTCAAACATACTACCTAAAACTAAGCCATTGGGTTTTGAGAAGGGTTTTAAAACACCATTCCTTTATTCATAAAGTTAAGCCCATATAACCTAAAACCAATGCATCTAAAATTTAGGTAATATGGGTCCATAAATCCTCATAATATCTTTCTATTCAAATCCTCTTGACCTTTATGTACTAAGTATTTGAAAATTGCCTTCACTAGCTTGCAACTAGTTAGTTAGAGGAATAAAAGAAACCTCTATCAAAATTTAGACTTGTGAGTTATTTCTGGTAATGATTTTGGAATTAAGGTTGTATTATGTTTTTTATAAAATTTTTAATCTTCAATAAATTAATGGAGTCTTATTGAAAACCTTATAATAAGCAACTTTGACTAATAATTGTAAAATTGTCAACATGACCTTAAATAATAAGTGAGGACCTTAGAGGCCTAAGTCAAGAGCTCATTCCAATTGGGCCTAATTATCAAGGTGTATAACACATTTTAGTAATTTTTTTCATATTTATTTCAGGTGTTTTGGTCTATTTCAAATAATAAAGTGCTAGTCCAAACTGCATAATAGTACTTAAACCAAATTATAAGGATGGACAACAAGTGCAAGAAGATGGCATTGCTCATCAACAAGGGTATGTTCATCGAGCTCACAATCATGCACCTAATTAATTTAAAATTATGTTATATATTTTCAAAAAACCTGAGAAGTTTGATTTATTGTTATCTTAGGGACATTCAAGTAGCCATTGGGCCCTTGTATAAAAGCAAATACTAGATCTTTTCTTACTTCAAGGAGGTGGGCATAATTGTTCTCTTCCATCCTAATGACACTTTTATTAACATATGTAGATGATATTTATAGATTATATATAACCTCAATATTTTACACTTGGTAAACTCAAACTTTTATAATTATTCTCAGTTCTTAACCTTTCCCACTCCCACAAATCTCACATATGCTCTATCTTATGCCCCTTGGCCTATATCTCTTGGTCTAACTAGCCTTATGTTGATGATATAAGCCTTTTATCTTGCCTATATTTCTTAAAAAGTATTTTTATTACATATCTATAATTTATTAACCTATAACTACTTTCCTACTTCTTAGACACTTATGTTCAGGACAAACACTAGTGTTGACATTAGTGTCCTAACCTAATGCAAGTGTCTAGTGCCCTAAATTCATTTATATTTAAAATAAATTATATCTTAATGGTAGGATTAAGTTATTTAATGTGATTTATTTATCCAAATGGATTTATATAAATATAACATCAACCCTTATTCATTCCTCGCCTAGCAACATGGGAAAAATACTAAGTATTCTTACCAAAGAGAATTCAAAGACCATTCAATTGAATAAGGCTTCAATATATCTATACCAATCATAGGTATAACACATATATAGGTCTTGAGTACTAAAGGATCATAAAAATATCTTGATTTTCCAAGTCAAAATTTAGGTTAATTTTGCACTTGGTTTTTATAATATTTCATTATTCACATTTTGCACTAAGGAAAATTAACTTGACTTGGAAAATTAACCTTGGTTGTTAATTTTGCACTAGGTTACCCTTGGGTTGGGTTAAAGTAATCATGAAGGATTGATAACTAATTTTAGATATTTATGATTCATGACAACTCAAAAGATGTTTATGATGTTGTGACTCACCTTTTTTTAGAATTTTATGAATTAATAAAACATATTATTAGTTCCCTTGACTTTGACCTCATATTTTTTTAAAAAATCACTATTAGATAAATTTAATTCACTAATTTAACTTGGAATTTTTGTTTAATCAAGATAATTGAGATTTAATTTTTAATTAATCTTGCTTAGTGATTTTTGGATTTTATGAATTATTTTAAATGTTTTGTATTAATAGCTCTATAGGCCAAGAATGTCAAATTACTAGGTATTAATTTGACTAAGGTTGAACCCAAGCTACGTTACTAGTGTATATAAGGTAATACCATAAATAAGAAATCTTCACCATATTTTTGAGTAATTAAATCCATTATGCAAATAAATTTGGGAATTTAGGTGTTTTTTAGGCTTAAATTGTGTCATTTACTAGAAATTGATCTTAATCCCAGTTTAGACATGAAAGTTGCCAAAAAATATTGTCTACAATTTACCCTTGTTTGATAAGGCATTGTGAGACATAGTCATAGTAATGTATTTTCAAATAATGCAAAATCTAGTAAGTTAAAATGTTCATGCCCTAAATGGTGATTAATTAGCCCTGAATGCTTCCTTGAGGTAGCAGTTGACAAAATAGAGTCATCAAACATTACATAAAAATGAATAAAGTGACGTGATATAGTGGAAATGGGGGTATAATTACTAATTTTCCCAAAGGTAATTATAATCAGTAATGGATGACTGAGTCACTATTTTACCCAAAAGTAGTTATAATCAATAACAAAGGGTGGGAAACTAATTTTTTGAAAGGTGATTATAATCAGTGGTGAAAGGGGAAACACCAATTTTCACAAAGGTTGTTATAATTAGTGGCACAAACACTTTCCCCAATAGGTAAAATGGGTCAAAAAATAATGATTTTCCCAAAGGTAGTTATAATCATTTACATGATTGGAAGATGAGATTTAAAATTAGTTTACCCAAGAAGGCAATATATATCATTGATAAATTAAAAAATAGCTTTCCATGTCTTGGAAAGTTGGCAAGGGGAGCTAATGTGAAAAACTTTTAGAATATTTTTATGTTAAGCCAACAAAGAATAAAAATGTGTTTATAGCTAAAGTGCAAGTATGCAAATGCACATTAAATTAAACATGGGGTATATGTATAAAAAATAATGTTGTTAACTAGGTCTTAGAATAGGCCCAATAAGATGGTCATGTTACAATACAACTAAAAAATAAGGAACATAGGATAAAATTACATGTAAAATAGACCATGGGGAGAAAAATACACATTTTAGAGCATGCAAAAGGAAATTTAGGCGCTAGGGAGTAAAAATTCAAATTTTTAGTCTATATATTCTCCCTTAAAGTTTTAAAAAAATCATTTACACCCTAGCCCATTTGAGATTTTAGATCTATTTTTTCACATTAACTAGCTAAGAGGGATGGCATGTGGAGGAGCATGATGACATGCCATCGACTGTGTGAGAGAGAACATGCAACAACTAGATGATAAGCCACTAGTATATATTATAATTTTTATCATTTATGTCATTTATTATGAATTATTTACTACATCTAGGGAAAAAATAAGGGAAGTCACCATTTGCATTTTAGGCAAAATGGGAGCTTTGTTAAGGAAATTAATGATTTCATATGAAGTCATTATTCCTAAAAATGGCAATTTCACTAAAAAGTGTGTAAATGATTGAAACAATAATTTCAACCATTTTTGGGTGATATCACCATTTTCATGAAAAATTAAAACGGTTATTTTTTCCCAAAAGGTGCAAAAACATCAAAATAATTTCACCATTTGGGAAAATAATGAATTTACCTTGAAATGTAAAATAATTGGCTTAGGAGACCTGATAGGGGTCCAAGCTCTAGGAGAGAGGAGAAAATATGTTCGGTAGGGTAGGCATTAGATTAGATAGTAGAATAGACGTAGGTTGAGGCTAATCCATCTATAATTGTAGGAGTGACTAGTTATTTTTATGACATGGGAGTGACACTCCCACTACATATGCACACCATAGATCTAGAGAGTGGAGATGATAATATTATTATAGGACTTATATTTATATAAGGTGGCATGAATGTTGGTTATTCATGTATATCAAGTGTATTTTATCACATTAGCTAAGTACAAACATAATGAGATGTTGACATTTCATCTACCCACTAGAGAGGCGATTGTCATGCTTGAGGATACCTAGTGTATCCTCAAGCTATTCATGAGAGGATGCCAACTCTTTTATATTGATCCAACATAACCATAGGATATATTATATGATTTGGTTAGATATTAAGGCATTCCCATGGATCATGGGAAGGTAAACAATGATTTAATTGAGACTTATACATATAAATGACATGATGACCTAGGCATTGGATATCCTTCACTTCTAACACTCATTAATAACAAGTTCATAGTTTTTATGTCTATTATCAGTGACATATTAATGTATGACAAGAGTGGACGGTATTTCTATATGGGCCTCAGAGGTATGGTACATATCATGATGGATGAATCCACATGATTTTCATGGGGTCCAACTATGTTGGTGTATTTATGTAGGGATCTTCATATGGTTAAATATAGAGGAGGATGTAACATTATAATGTCAACACTACCAATGGTTTGGGGCTAGGAGCATATCTAAATTGAGTGAATAGTCAACCAGAGATAGTTTTAGGATCCTAAAGAGACATTCACATATGGTTAGGCATAGACTGAGGTAGGATTGGAAGGACACTAGGGAGATATTTAATTCTACCACTATATGTTTGATGAGCTCACTCCTTAGTTATTTATCTATATATTGTATGTTTTGTATTCATTCTAATGGTTTAGAGATGTTTGGTATATAACATACATGACATATAGATGTTTTCTTATTGGTAGGTAGTCACACATAATTTAAGATTACTACCATGATCAAGTACTTAGGTATTTTGGCATGACATAAGATATTCCAATGTTGCCCAAGTGGTTTACACATGTTATGAGAGAGATCACCTAAAAAATTTATCATTTAGAGGTGTATATCTACTTCTAATTATTTAAGTGTTCCATAGATAACATAGTCATATTTAGGGGGTTGATAGATGTAGGGGTTACACCTAAGTACATTCACTAGTTGGTACAAGTGTGCCATTTAAGTTTTACCATTCTATATCAGGTAGGTGTAAATATTTATAGATATAGATGATGTTGAGGTTAATACATCTAGTGGAGCTAGTGATAGTAGTATTACTTGGTAGAGTAGTGGAGGTAAGGAGGGTGATAATGATGATGAATTTTATGGTGGGATGGTAGAGGTTATTATGGAGGGTATGATATATTATATGGTAGATGGGATGATGAAAAATATAATGGATAATCCATGATGGTGTTGGATCCTAGTATGATAGTTTTAATAGGTACTCATGTTGATACATGCCAAGTCAAGCCTTTAAGAATGACTATGGTAGGTAGAGATATTGGTATGATAGAGGAGGAGATCATAAGCTTAGAGAGGTAAGTTTTATATCTATCAATAACATTAGAAATCCATAATGATGATATGACTCACCTTTAGTTAGATATTAACTCTAAAGGTTGAGGTGGCTAGGATGTTCTAGATTTAGACCCAGATCACAAGGGCATGAGATTAGGAAATAATTTATAGGGACTAAGTATTGTTAGATGTATAGAGGCTCTGATGAGAGCATGATGAGGCTCATAAAGATAGTATGGAAGTAGTTTTTCATATATGATACTTGAGATCATTTGACCTAAGGATGAGGTCTCCTATTATTATAAAGCATATGAGACTACTATTTCTAGGGACTAACAAGTAGCCAATTTTGAGGTATGTGATGTTCAAAGAGTAGGAAGTATATTAGGTTTATCGAGTACCAAGACACATGTTACAACATATTTAGGTTAATCTATGCATTAGTAGTGTCAACCTACACCACCAAGTCCACTAGGGTCACTAGGGAAACCTCTAGCCACATGTTGTATGGATACTCAGAGTTATAGTTAATCATTGGCATCTTAGCATATTAGTACATTATAATTTTGGCACATTATTTTACTTGTATATGCCATGATGATATGTATATACTCTCATTATATATGACATTTTTGAGATACATTGACATCCATATTATGTCATTCGATGCATGTGTACATGTACAACTATTCTTTTAATATATAATGACTCTATTTATTTACATGTTGATCTCTCATGTTTAGGATTATTTAACATTATGGATGGAATTGTTTATCATTGTTCATGTTTATGTTCATGTATATGTATATGCTCTTTCATTTATTATTTTTTAATGTATATGAGATTTTTATCTATTAGTATTTACATATTTTGTATGACTTATATGCGTGCTTGTTTAGAGATGCACATTTGTATTAGAACATTATAAATCATATAAATCTAGTTATTACTCAATGCATTTAAGCATGTGTTTTGGTATTTGTCTAGTATTGATCTTAGAGAATTACTGACATTGCATTGATGCATAGTCTCTATTGGCTTGATCTTTGGTGTAATATGTGATATTATGCATCATAGTTATAAAAAATCATAATGGAAATATATAACCTAAGCATGGAAGACTTAGTTTAAATGTAACTATAAACAACTTAGGAATCCGATATGAATAATCAAATCCCAAGTGTAAGCATAAAACAAATAAACCAAGTGTAGGACTAGATACAAAAATTCACAACGTATGTACGTAATCAACACTTAAGTGTAAATAAAATGTAATAGACCTACGACAACTGAGAAAGGAAAAAAAAGGCAACAAACAACTAAAAAACAAACAAAAAAAAAGAAAAAATAAACAAAAATACTATACAAACAATATCAACAAACAAGACAAAGGCACACAAAGGTAAATAAACAAACTAAACTAAAACAAATAATGATATACAAATAATGATAGTCAAAATGTTAGTACAAATATAATATAATAAAACAAATTATTTATGCATGTGTAATAGAGGTATTATGCTTGGAAATAGGGTTATAGCTAGGCTAGGTATAAATTACATAGGTAAAACAACACAAGAACAAATGGCATGAGGTTATCCCTAGGCTATAGGGATCAATGACAAAGGAGAGATGACAAACATTCTCTCTAGGCTATAGGGAGCAATAAAAAAAACAAATTGGGGTAATACAAGAAATAGGAAGGGTTATCAAGCTCACTCTAGATGTGATAGGCAAGTGAATGTTGTCTACATCATTTTATGGACACAAAATCCAAAAAGAAATTTGGGCCAAATATAGTTATCCCGAGATATGAAATAGAAAAAAATTGATAAGAAAAAATGATTGACTTCTAGATGAAAATAGGAATGTTATCATAAAATGGTGAGTGTGTAATAGGAAAGGCGCATGACATTCACATTCATGAAAGCATCAACACAAAAAAAATCATGTAAGCATGAGAGCATGATTTAGGCTAAAACCACACTAAAAGATGAGATAAGAATCCATAATGAACTAGATTGATAATTTATAGTTTTTACTAAATCTATGGCTTGGTATAAGAATGAGCTTGCAAAATGGAAAGAACATTTGCTAAGGTTGATTGTAAAATGTTAAGAGTGATGGCTAAGATTTCTTGCAAAATGACAAGAGAATTCAAACTGAAATTACTCACAAAATGGTGAGATCATAAGAGAATAATAAGTATGGTAAGACTAAAGGACAAGTGATTACTTGTAAAATATCAATAAGACCCATAATCCTTAAGGAAAATAAGTGGTCATGGTTGAGCTAACTTGATATACCCCATGGATCTAAGTACTACCTACATTGTCCATGTGGACCTTAGGCCAATGTAGATCTCCTAGAAATGGGAGGGAAATGGGAAAGGTGGTGTATAAATTAAACTAGATAGGTGAGAGAGTCCATCTAGAAATTTTTCTTGACTTTATATCTTTCATAGAGATTCTAAGCCAATTTTCATGATTTTATGTTTTTTAGGATTTTCCTAGGTCTTTTAAAAATTTTAGGGTTATGATATGTTCAAAATGGTTTTGGAAAATTATGAGCATCTCAAATGGTCCAATTTGTAAAATTAAGAGAGCATGGCTTAAACTTCTTAAAAAATAGTGAGAGAATTTAAACTTAAATTACTCATAAAATGGTGAGAGATTTCAAATAAAGGTATCCAAGTTGACCTTAGAAAACACTGAGTGTTGCCTACATAGTTCCATTATAATGGTGAAATTTGGTTTATATTTCCAATGTTTAGGTGTGTTTGGTATCTAAACTCAATGGATAATTATGAGATATAGCATGATCCAAAATCACAAAATGGTGAGAGCATGACCTAAAAAATTCTCACAAAATAATGAGTGTGGTAAAGGGGTGACTGAGTTTACCTCAATATAAATCTAGCACTACCTACATATTCCCAATGGACCTCAAGTCATTATAGTTTCACCTAAAGTGGGGTGTCTGACTAAGTACCAATAAGTTTAAGAATAGACAAATGAAAAGGTATGACAATAGTGATGGCAAGGTGATGTGACAATGCATGATAAATAGGTTATTCCTAATTTTACCAAATGCATTTATAATTAGGGAACAATGACAAGAGTTAGTGGTACTAATTTTCCCATAGGAAGTTATAATTATTAGAACAAGTAATGATATAGAACATAACAAAAAATAAAGGATATAATTACAAATACCATTGTCATATTGCTTTCATATAGTGATATTTAAAATTTGGAATTTAGAACTATTAGAACTACATCTATCATCAACCACTAAATGTGCCTAAAGTACAAATAAATTTGAACCAAGGCCAAACATGATAGGGGTAAGTGAAAATAATTGGCTGGAAATAGGCAAAGGTATGGTGGGAATGGTATAGGGTATGATATAAATAATAGGTATAACATGACATAGCTTAAATGATCCTTGTATATAATAATTTGATTCCCTTAAGCATAAAATGTTTGAGGTTTATTATGTTCATAAATTCATCAAGGTCATCCCCTTTTGGCATGGTGAGTCTATATGCTTTATACCATATTTATCGATAACTACACAAGGACCTAACTAGCTAGGTTAGAACTTTCCTTTCCTATTTATCTTAGAATTAACATTCTTCTAATTTTATTTTAATACAAGGTAAACAAGCTTGAATTCTTTATGACTAACACACTGATTTTATTAATTATGTAATATATTTTGATATGGCTAAAGGTTATTCAAGGTAGCCATGTGATTTTCATATAATCATTATAGATCTTGCATATGAGCTACTCTATAGTCCTCATCATCAATGATTTATTTCAGTGAAATCCAGAGAGAAGACAACTTGACCTCGATAAGAAGAATGGCCTTAGTGTCATAAACAAAGGAATAGGGGTAGATCCTATTAGAGTATGGAAAGTGGTATGTTATGCCTATAGGTAATTAAATAACTATAAGTTCCAATTACAATTATCATCATTGATAATATTATTCATAATATTGATAATTATTTTATTATAAGCCTTAGCCTTATCATTGCCTTGCAGATAATAGATGGTAGACAAATATTGTTTAATATGGTATTGGGCACAATGTGATTTCACATATTTGTTTTTAAATGATCCTCCATTATTATATATGATGTTATATGGTATACCATAGAATAAAATGATATGATCAAATATGAATTTGGATATTTGCTTACCAATTACATGAGTGAGGGGAATAACTTCCACCCACTTAGTGAAATATTTGGTATCAATAATAATATGTTTATGGCTATCTAAGGATGTAGGATTTATCTTTACTATGAGGTTGTGTCTCAATGTTTATAAAGGAATGGTTTTTTTAGTGTTCTAAGCATTTTTGTTAGAACATCAATCAGATTAGCATGCTTATGACAAATTACACACTTTTTTACACATGCAAATATATCTATTTACATAGTTGACTAGTAATAACTATTACATAATGAATTCTTGGTTAGGATTGCCTTGATATTGTGGGATATACACACTCATTTGTGAACTTACCTCAATGCTAATATAGATTTTTTTTAAGATAAATAATTAATAAAATTTATATCATAGCTTTTATGATACAGGGTAGGTCCAAGTAGGTTATAATAGGAGGCTTTATGGGTGAAGGATTTTTTTCTTACATGAAAGGTATAGAGGAATTATTTGGTCTTAGAGGTATGAATATATGTTTTAATATCAATGAAATGTAGAACCAATAACATCATAAATCATATCGATGACTATTTATTCATGTACCAGTGCTAGGAGATGTTTCATATCAAATTAATAATCCCTAGATCTATCTATAATAAAAATCATGGATCTAGTTGTGGCCATGGAATTAGTTATTTTTTTATTGACTTTAAGTATCCATTCAAATTAAATTTTGGATTTTTTTTTAAGAGTGTCAAACATGTCTTTATGTGGTACCTACTTCTCATCCTTCACCTGATACTAGTTTGTGACGTGATTGATGATAAGTTGTGAATCACCATGAACTAATAAATGTTGGATGTTATATTATATTTATTGGTGAAGACATATAATGAGCACTTTATATTCATCCATTTTATTAGTACAGGGAAACCAATATGAAAGGACTTAGGTATAATATCCACTGGTGACATGATAAATAATATTTTGGCACTTGATCTATGAACTATGATAAAACCATAAAAATTCATTTCCCACTATTATCCCCCAAGAGGTGCTTATGCTTCTGTTATAGTCATAATGGCTTCATCCAAAAATATAAATGTACGAGGTTGAGTATCATGAAGAGGAGATTATACAAGCTAATCTATAAGTACATATCCCTTAATGTCATTTTGATTGACATATTCAATCTCAAACTCGCTCAAAATCATGATCCAATTTTCCATGTGACCTTGAAAAGTTGTTTTATAAAGTAGATACTTGAGCATATCTACTTTCGCAATTACAATGGTCTTATTGTTAAACAAGTAGTGATGTAACTTTTGGGCTAAAAAAACCATAACTAAATAGGATTTTTTTAACCAGCATATAATTATACTCATATGCAACCAATGTTCATCTTAAGTAATAAATGACATGATATTTACCCTATTCAATTCCAAAAATACCCCTAGTGCATTTTTCAATCATTAAAAGGTAAAATAACAATGGCTTGTTTGACATAGGTGGCAATAAAATTGGTGGATTGGCCAAATGTTCCTTAAGATGATCAAATTCTTTTTATAAATCTTCATTCCATGAGAAAGCAATGTCATTTCTTTAAAAAGTGTGTAAAAGGATGGTATTTATTGGCCAATTATGATATGATGCATAAGATTGAATATATCTTGCCCTATAAATTATGGAATTAATTCAAGGTAAATGGTGATGACATTTTGGGAATGGATAAAACTTTGGTTGGATAAACTTTAATACCCCTATGAGAGATAATGAATCATAAAAGCTTTTTGTAAGTTACAAAAAATACATACTCTTAGGATTGATCCTAAATTTTTACTCTCAAAGTCTCTTAAAGATCCTCTATAGTACAATTGGATGGTCAAAGTGGGTCTTAGGTTTACCCAAGATGTTAGTGACATAGTCCTCAATAATTTCATGCATCATATAATGTAAAATCACTATTATGGCTCATTGGTAAGTGAATCCTACATTATTGAGTCCAAATGGAATCACCTGACAGTAAAATGTTCCCCATCGAGTGGTGAATGCTATTTTATGTTGTGTAATGTTTATTTGGTTATATCCAAAAAATTTATCCATAAGATAAAGCATTTCATATATTGTTATGGAATCAAAAATCATGTAAATATTTAGTAGAGGAAAGTCATCCTTTAGGTATGATTTTTTAATATCCAGAAAATCAGTTCACAATTTCATGCCTTTTGGCTTCCTACTAATTAGTACAATGTTGGAAATCCATTCTAAATAATCAATAGACTGAATACATCTCATGTCTAAGATTTTATCCAAATCTATATTGACTAACACAACAATATGAAGATGTTTTTTTATATATTTTATTTAACTGGTTTAGCATCATGATGTACAATAAGATGGTTTAAAACCAAGGTGAGGTATAAACCTGGCATATCCAAATAAGCCCATTCAGATATGTCAACAAAATCCCTTAGATGGGATGTAAGGACTTCATGTTCCTCCTCAGTTAGAAATTCACCTAATTTGATTTATTTTTGGTCCTTTACAGTCCCAATGTTAGCCTCATAAGTTTCCTCCACAAGTATTGTAGATCCATCTTCTAAAATAGTTATCAAGGTGGTAAATTGGAAAGCAATGGAAAAAACCTTTTACCAAACTACCTCATCTAAATATCCCAAATAAGATGAATCATAATATTATAATGCTATTAAATTTCATGTAAAAAATAATTCAATGCACTCTTAAATAATATACATAAAATATTTCCACCCTTCAGTACTAATTTTATATCCATAAATATTTCTCAGACTAGCAGTCTCCTACGCTTCATGTGAAGAGGGGTGAACATCCCCATCTAATGGTCACTAAAAAAGGTTTTAACCAAGATACTTGCCTTTTTATTTAATTTTTCCCTAGTCTTGAAGTGCCTCAAATAGGATTTGACTTTAAGACCTCAATGTTTTATTTTATTTTTTATTTAGGCCAAGGAAGTTCACCTTCTCTCTAAAATAGGTAGCAAGAGCTAATCTGATACAAAATCCTTGTTTATGATCTCTAATAAGAATATGATCCCTTAAACTAAGACAATAAAAATGGCCTAATCATTTTTGAACTTATCCAATGGCATTTTCGACTCTTTTTGGTTCTAATATAATAATTATGGGTGATGAAGGGTAAGTGGTAAAGGGTGATAAAAAAGATTAATGATACAAATGACATAGGGGTTAAATATATCCATGTTGTCTAGGTCATCATAAATGCTATAATCAGACCCTACATCACTAAAAACATTATCTTTGCTATTAAATGGTGTAATAACTTGAAACTAGCTATTGTATTGATATAAAGGAATACAATGTGTTCCTTTATACCTAGTCATTGAAACTAGCTCAATCATTCATTGTTGATATATCCCTAGGCATATACCTTTATAATCTAGGTTATCCACCATATGGTTACAGATAAGATACTTTGAAATTTGGTAATAATTATCTAAATCATCAGTATAAATCCATGAATCATTTTTGACTAAGGGGTGTTGTTCTAGGCTAGAGATTGGTTTGAAAATAATAGGTTGTGTGAGATGGGATTTTCCCTTGGTCTACCACTCCATGCAAGAAATTTTTGCCTTAGGTATCCCATAAGCTTTTGGGGTCTACAATAACTTAGAAATGTGGAGGGATTCATTAGTATTTTACTCTCGTATAACTTTATCATGTGTGTGTGTGTTTGGTTGGCTATGTCTGATCGAGGTGCGAATGAGGTATAAACTAGGCTCTTAGGATTAATATAGTTAGATTCTAGTCATAATTAAATGGATTTTGATTTATCATCATTTTCTATATTAAATTTAGGCATAGGGTTTAGGCCAAAATGATAATTATAGCTCTTTTACTCTACCTCAAGTTGTTTACAATAATAATAAGGTTGGAGATCAGCTAGTATACTCACCTCCATATTTCAATTGGGAAATTTAATACATTGATGCAGTGTAGAATGTATGACCTTAATTTCATGGATCTAAGCTCATCCTAATAATAAATTATAAGATAATTATATGTCTAAAATAGTCATCGAGTGTTATGGGTCAAAGTCTTAATGACTATTAACAAGCTGATACTACCTTGTGATTCTCATTCCTCATTGTTATATACCTTGATGATAATAGCATCTAGTTATAGATCAGTGGTTGTGTATCCAAGATGCTTGACCAACTTTCGAGACACAATTTTTAGGTCCAAACCATTGTCTATAAGGACACATTTAATCTTATGGTATATTATAATGACATTGAAATATAAGGGGTTAATATTTAATGGGCTCGAGGATGACATGTCACTTTGATCAAAGGTAAGTCATTGGCTAGGGACCAAATGTCCTACCATGGATTTAAATTTATCTAGTGTGATGTCATTAGGTATCAATTATTAGCTCAAGTACTCACTGAATATGTTATTATGGATTTTAGATGTATGCAATATATTCATGATGGATATTCTCCTGGGTGTTTTCTATAATTACTACACAATGTCATAGGTCTTCCCTTTGGTTTTGGTAATTAGCTTATTTTTTATAGCCATGGAGGTTTGAATGGGATCACTCATGACATTTGATTGTGGTCCTTTGATGGTAATATTGGCTCATTTAATTATGATTACGTAATATTGACAAATTATAGGCCTAGAATAGTAATTATTTGGTGGTGTTAAGCCTAGCTACTAACACGGTTTGAAAAAGGATTATCGACATAAAGAGGTTGGTAGGCATTTTTTGGAAAATATGCATTGTTAGGTATAGGTATTGGTATATTGGTATCTAGTCAGGGGTTAATTGTAATGGTGGAAACATGACCAACTAATACATGTGCTAAAACATTATTGTAGGTATACACAATGACATGATGACTTCCTTGGTTGGTTTGGTTAGTTTGCCCTTGGTTCTAACCATTTTATTTCTGTTATTATGGCTGGCATTATTGTTTTGGTTTTTTAATGATGTTTTTTGTCTCTATTGTTGTTATTGTTTTCATTTATTATATTGGTTATTTTTATGTTGATGAAATGGATTATGATATATGCCCAAGTTATAATTAGTCATAGGAACATAGGTATCTCATTATATTTTAACATTTTCAAATATATTCTCAATCAAATGCCTTAGCTTTATACATTGACATATAGAATGCCCCTTGACATGATGGTATTAAAAAAATTCATGTTTTTTATACCATTTAGTAAAATTATTCTTTCAATAAACAACTTCAGTATAGGCCAACTACTCATGTTTACCTAAACCAATTTACAAAATAAAAACTCAATAGGATCTCCAACATCACTAAATTCTCTAGAAATGGGTAGTCTTCTCCTTAAAGGAGGTGATTAAAATTGGGACTAATTTTGTGGAGGTCTTAGTTGAATTAATGAATGTGGTAGTTGTTGAATGGGTGGAGGTAAATGAAAATCTATGTTTGCACCATTTTTACATGATGTAATTTAGTGACCCATTGCTAAAAATATTATTTTTCTCAGTTTAGGCTTTTAGTCTTTCAATAATATTGTCTTGAGATGGAATTGAGTTTGGTATTTAGATAGGGTTTTGGTTTTGGTTCTAGTTATACTGGCATTGATGCTAGTTTTGGCTCTTATTGAAAGAAGATATCTTGATGCTCCCTTTGTTGATAAGGGCCTTCTTAATCTATACCCCTTTCATAATAACCTCTACTGGAAATATTGTCATTGATGTCAAAGGTCTATCATTATTGGTGATAAAGGCCCCATTGCATTTAATAATGTTTGTAATAGATATATCTTGGCTAATGTGTGTTAATATTTATTTAATATTAAAAAATATATTTTTGGTTGCATATAAGACAAAAGAAGGGCCCATGGAGAATTTAAAGAGTCATGAGGTAAAGACAAAAGAAGAATGGGACACATTTTCCCATGAAGAGTCATCTTGGGGAATTCCAAGAGTCACCAAGTGAAGACAAAAGAGGAAGGGCACAATTTATCATGAAGGGACACTTTGAGGAATATGAAAAGTCACCAAGGTAAAGACAAAAGAGGGAAGGACGTTTTTGCTCATGAAGGGTTAGCACATGAATTTTCAAAGGTAAGGATATGAAGGGTCATACAAGTTTGGCACCATTTTCCATGAGGATTGAAGGGTCACAAAGGGAGAAGGCCAAAGGTCATTTGGAAAGCTATAAATAAAGGCTTGAGAAGCCATTTGTATTATGTGAGAGAGAGTTTGATTTGAGAGAGTAATATCTAGCTTAGAAGAGCATTGTGAGAAATGAATATGATTTGTATTTTCTATATCTAGCTTAGAAGAGCAAAGGTGAGAGAGGAAAGAGATGTTGTAATGAACTATCATTTGTTGAGATAGAAAAATTGAGAGATAGTTGTGTGGTATACATAAAGGGGTTGGTGATCCTGTGGGTTGGTGCTCACGACTTGTTGCTATGTTGGTGCTCAGCAAGGGGTTAGTGCTCATGTGGGTTGGTGCTCATGAATTATTGTTGTGTTGGTGCTCAAAAAAGGTTGGTGCTCTTATGGGTTGGTGCTCATGGATAGTTATTGTGTTGGTACTCAGCAAAGGGGTTGGTGCTCCTGCAAGTTGGTGTTTGCGAATATTGTTTGAGTTGGTGCTCATTCATATACTTGAGATTATTCTCTATGGTTTTTCCCACATTAGGTTTCCACATTATATTTGGTGTCTCTCTCTATCTTGTGGTGTGTATATTATTTCAGTTTTATTGCATATCTTGAATGTTTGGTTAAGTGGAATTTGATTAAGGGAAAGTTTTATAAGATATATGATATACTGATTCACCCCCCTCTCAGTATATCCCGTGCTTAATAACCTATTCAAACATGTGAGAAAATTTTAGATTGATATTATTATATATCTCATCATGTAGGATCTTGATAAATATCATGGTTAGTTACTTATCTAGAAAATTATGAGTGAATCAACTCATAAATGGTCTCCATTGTTACAAGTAAGTAATGAATCTTTCACCATATTGTTATTGTACTTAGCCAAAATCCACCAATATAATCTTATGCTCAATTATATATGAGAAATGTTGTAAAAACTTCTCATAAATGTCATCAATGTTTGGTATATAATTATTCTAAAAATTTAGATTTCATTCTAAGGCTTAGCTAGCTAGACTTCTTAGGAAGAGGAGAATCAATTATAGTATGATTTATGCGCTAGTTGGAAAATAGTAAAGAATTAATTTATATTATCTTTTGGGTCTAATTTTATCTTATATTTTTCAAATTTGGGAAGATCATAACCTAGATGAAATGGTATTTGAAGATAATCCATGTTGAATGGATACGAGCATATTTTGTCTAGCTTGAACTTCTTTATTTGCTTCTTGGTTTAATTGGCTTGAATTGCATTCTTAATTTGTTGTAACTCTTGAGCTATTGATTTGGATATAGTGGCCTATTATTATTTGGGTTTTGTGGTCAAAGGTGTATTACCTTGACTGATGTATTAAGGAATGACACATTGGAGAATGTTGGTTGGATTGGTTAGATAACTAGGTATACATATTTGTGTATTAGGATTTTAATATTGATATGGAATACATTACTATTGGAAAATGTTATGGTTAGGATTGGATACATAACATTCATTTGAAAATTATGGCTATGGTAATGGAATTTGGCTAGATGGGATATGTTGGTATTGTTGGGTTTGGTGGGAACTTGTTGTCTACTCAACATACCCTATTATATAAAGGGAAGATGTTACTGACTAAAACCTTATTATTGAATTTGTTAGAAACTATATCCTTGTATGTGAAATACCTATTATATTAAATTTAATTATTTCCTAGTACATGGTATCTAAAATACATTAGACCCTTACTATTGGTTAAACACTTATTGTTGGTTTGACACTTATTGAGGGTTTGATATGTGTTATTGTTGACTAACTCACACTCACTGATGAATAAAAGTACATTATGGATTAGGAAACATTTATGATGTTGGAGTTGTATTGGTCTATGATTTTTATGGTGGAGCATTTATTTTCACTTGTTGAGGTGGTGTAATGTTCTGCACTTTTTGAGGTAGTATATTGGTCCATTATTTTTGGATAGTTGCCCCTTACTTCACACTCAAAGAAGCAGTTGCTTGAGGGTGGAGGTTTTTTATTGTGTTTTGGAATTAGGTGTACCTATCCCTTATTATTAGAAACCACTCATGGTATTGGTTAGATGAACTTTTTATGTGTTTCTTGGAAGTATATTAGACCCACCTTGGATTAAATTTGAGTGCACTTGTATCTTATCCACTATATTTTGTGTGAGGTCTTTAATTTGAGTGGCATTTTATTCTATCATAATTGAGACATTATACATGTATCCTAATAGTGTGATTTGGATAAAAGGGTATATGTTCTAATTTAAATATCCCACTGAATCTACTTGTGGCCCTATTAAAAGAGATAACTCTATAAGTGGTGTGTTTGAAATAGCCATGGAATCGAAATTTTGAGCTAGGTTAAGGTAATTTTGGCATGCTTTTTGTACCTATTCTAATTAATCATTCATATGACCTTTCCCTTTTGAAAGCACATTGTAGTTTTATTGAGGTACTTTCATTAAAGTTTGATCATAACTAGTTGATGCCTATTAAAATTGTTGATTATGAGGCACTTTAGTAGGTTTTATAATCAAATTATATAAGCTTTCATGTAGGAATTCTGATGGGAATTTGGCTCCTAATTTTACTATCCTAACTAAGATAGTGTCTTTATTTTATAGAAAATGGAATTCAAATAGGTATGGATCATGACTTATCGGTGTTGGTATTATTACATAGTAGAGCTATCATTATTATATTTGTTTGATAATATGCATCACTTGACCAAGGTACTATGATGTTTTCTCTTAATTTTGGCTTGGATAGGATGGTACCCTAACCAAGTATTACACTAGTGGATCCAGCCTTTTCTTTTCATATGGAATATTATAATATGGATATGGATCCATCTCATATGTTATATCATCACCATATGGTTCTTAAATAAGGGGTTACTAGTAACAAAGTTTTCATAGTATAAATTTTAGATAGTCCTAATAGGGATATAATGAGGCATGTTTGGATATATGACTAGGTCTCTTGAAAAACAAGGTCTAAACATGGAAAACAAATAAGGTTTGAGGAAAACAACCTTTGGCTCAAAAAAAGAGCTCCAAAGGGTAAAACATCTAATCTAGGTCTATGGAAAAGATAGAATAAAAACATGAAACTAGTTTAACAAAGGTACTAAATTACCCAAAGTCAATTATATTCAATGGTAAATGTGAAGCAAAATCTCAAAACCAATTTATAGATAAGGTACTAATTTTCCAAATGGTGGTTATAATCAGTGGAAAATGTATCTATATAAGGTAAGATAATCATGAAATATGTCAAAAGTGAATAATGATTTTCCCAAAGGTGGTTATAGTAATTATCATGGAAAATAATGTTATACTTGGAAACAAGGTGTGATCTAAACAAGAACTCAAAAAAATTTAAATTTAAAGTAATTGACTTAGATAAACTAGATAAATGACTCAGAAAAGAATCTAATATTAAGGTAATTGGCTTGGAAGACACTCACTAGTTGGCTAAAAAAACAATATTTGGAAGATAGAACTATGACATTTTGTAACTTATCACAACATACTCAAACAAGGCACATGGTAATAAAACTCAGCACAAAGGACACTGCAATAAGGCACACAACAATAAACGACTACTAAATCTAGGCAAGGTATCTTTACACCAAATAAGAAACCAATCTAAGTATAATATTCTAAATTCAAAAGATAGACCACCTAAGCCAAAATTAGATGAGGCTTTGGTGTAAACTTGATTAGTTTAATATATGGACTTTGAAAGATTGAATTTTCAAATTTAATACAAAAGACTTAGATTTTCTAAGTCAAACAAGCTAGACTAAAATGGGTAGAATAATTGTGCATTTTGAAACAAAATAAATGAATGATTTTGGAAATTTCTTTCAATCAAGACAAAGTTTGGAATAAATATGGTAGAATAACAATTCTCCTTCAAAGAAGTGGTAAACAAAGATGTTTTTGTACAAACTCTAAGGAAAATGTTTGAAACATAATAGGTAGTGTAACACCACCTTGTTAAATAAGTGGCACACAAATGGATTTGGAATAAAATACAAGTAAAATTTGTGAAACAAAATGTGTAGAATAACACCTCTTAGCTCAAATTGGTGTGAAAACGTGTGAAGGTTTACACTCATTTTGATTTGACAAACAAAAAATGAATTTTAGATCCAAAAACACATAATAATAAAAGAAAATAAAAAGAGAACTAAGTGCACATCCTATGCCTAAAATAATAAGGTATGCATAACTTCTACCAACGTTTTCACTAATATACCAATCCTCAAAAGGAATTAAGTGTTAATCATATTGACCAAATTTTGATCCCAAGTCAAAATTGCTCAACCACCTCTAAATTAAAACTTTCATAGGGTTGTCAAAACTTGTATGTTATCTTTTCATGACTTATATGGTCCATAAAAGTCTTAATAAAACCTTATTAGCATTGTTTAAGGTTAAGTTGGAGAAATTAAGGTATTGTCTTTTTTTGGTCATATAGTGGTCTAGCCATGTCATGAAGTCTTGAAACTTGGTCAAAAGATGTAATAAGTTATTAGGAGTTTATCAAAGCCTTTTTTATGTCTTAATAAACTCATATAAGCATCTCATGATGTTTTGGAGTGTTTAAGGTAAATTTTTAAACTTGAAGGTGGTGCTTAGTGAAGGAGAAAGAGATTTTTGATGAAATCTAATGTATGTCAAATCTGCCCAAATGGTAAGTACATAAAAGACACTTCCCAAGGATATTGGAGTAGTTACATAACTAACACACCTATCAACAAGTTAGACATAGGTTAGAATATTAAAATTCAATTCTTTAGAGAGGAGTTAAGAGACTTGTATAGAATTGTTAAAATCACTTTTAGGTAAAAATAGTTTCATAATGTCCCTTGGGATTCTTCAAGTCATAAACAAGCATGGGAAGAAGTTTCAAGTCCAAAAATTGTAGAAACATATCTCTTTCCTCCATCACTTCATTCACAAGATCATGAATATTATTTTTAGATGTATGGTATAGGCCATATAGGTGCAGTTAGGGGCTAAAATTTTGTCTATATTTTGGTACCCCTATGCGCTTCCAATTTTTGGCATTAGTCATTGGGTTCATTATATTTATAAACAATCTCTAAGGAGATAGACTATTGTTTTGAGGCTTAAATCCTCAAAGGATAAGTTTTGTTCAACTCCAATGTAAGTGTGAACTTTTTGGTTGCATGAAAATGATTTTAAAAAGTCCTTAGAGGTCTAGATAACCACCTTACATGTTAATTCATCATGTTGGCATGTGTGGGAGGTCTTTTGACAAAGAAAGTGATTCTTTTACATGGTGCAAGTGAATTTCAATGTTCTCTATTATTTTAGAGAATCTATAGGATTACTATTAATTAAATCATTGCTATATCATGAAAGGTTCTCTAATATATGAATGTTAGCCATACTACTCTATAAGTGCCATAGTGCTCCTAGTTTGAAGACTATGCATTTGGAGTTGCTTGTGTAAGAGTAGTTGAAAGGTTTTATTTTGCCTTGTTCAATCCATGGTGAAGGTTTTTTTATCTATGGAGATGTGGCTGTATATTTATAAATAATCAGTGACCTTGTTATAATCATTTAACATCACCAATAAAATCAACTCTCAATACATAGGCTTTGTAGAGGAGTTAACTATATGAACATAGTCCTTACACACAAAGGATAAGTCTGAAGTGTTACATGGTGTTTTGAAATAAAGTATTCATAAATATTAAAAATACTAACCAAGAATTGGATCAGGATTTGATACAATGTCAAAGTTTATAGGGCATAAATATTGATTCACTTAGCATCTAGTGCAAGTAAAAGTGACCTATAGGCCCTAAACCTTTAGGTCCTCTTCTAAACAAAAGTATATGAGTTCATATAAGAGGATAATTTATATTTTGAAAACATGACTCAAACATAATGAAAGAAGACACAGAGTATCATTACACACTTGAAACATGTTGTGTCATGATCAAGGTCAAGAAATTGGACCTACAACCCTATTACCTCTACACAAGCTTGAGTTTGGTAAAAAACAACAAGGTTTGAAGATACCTTGAGAATTATAATAGAATTGAGAGTAGCAAGAATGATATATTAATGATTTATGGACATTTATAATATATCATGGTATAGTTAAAATAATTCAAACTCAAGATCACATAAGCAAACCCCTTTAATGACTACATATAACCATCTATTAAGAAGCTTATCTTAGACAGTGATGGTGATAAAGTATAAGGATTTGATAAAATTAAAGGGTCTAAATTTTCTAATAATATATATTATTAATTGATATATATAATGAGTGAAAATGGAATCCAAACCCCAAAATGCACTCAAAACTCTTTTATAGTTAGCTATAGTTACCTATAGAGAAGACAATCTTAAATAGTGATGATTGATGAAAGTACAAAGGTATAAGGTGTTGAGGAAACCCCCAAGATATCAATAGCATGATAGGAGTTTTGAAGAGTTTTAGTTTTTTAATTAAATATCCTAAATTACCAATGTTATAGAAAAATCCCAAGTGAATACACATAGGTAGATGGTCTCTTATAAGTCTATTTAAGTTGCTAAAGGTATTCAAAAACTTGAAAAGGTGGTGTATGAGCATTTGAAGTTTAATAAGGAACTAAAGGTTCTCAAGTAATTGAGATTAAAGAGTTATAAGCAAAGAGTAAAGGAAATAACCAAATAGGGGTAACTCAAATTATGCATACACACAATCCTTAATACAAGACTACCTACCTAGGTTCACAAGAAGAAGTTGATTTCTTTACAGAGATAAATGCCTACGTCAGATATTAGAGAAGGGTTTAAAAATAAACATATTTACATCATAATTTAAAACTCAAGAAACAAGGAATGGAAATCATGATTTACCTTGTTTAGTCACAAACATGCCTAATTGCATACCTAGGCCTATATGGGCAGCTAGATGAAAGGTGGATTATTCAATGGAATTGAGATGTTGTGAGAAATTTAGGGAATGATGGAGGTATAAAAACAATTACATGAAGTTATAGATCTCCAAAAAATGAAGAAAAGAGGTAAATACAGTCAGTTAAGGTATTTGGTTCATGATGGCTTAAGAACCCTAGGCTTGATTAAAGAGAGTGTAGGAGACCTAATATAGTTATAAATGGCTGTATAACCATGGTTAAAAGTAAATTAGGTTGTCACTGACCTTAATAAAGTGTTTAGATTCATATTCAAACTCAAAATATGTACCTATAGTCCTCAATCCTTCCTTGACCTCACAAAATGCCAACTAGCAGTTAGAGAGGCTATCTTCCTTTCCTTAGTAATGTACAAAGATATTTAATGGTAAATTGGGATATTATGGTAAATTATATACCCTATTTTAATTTAAATTTGTTTAATTTTTTGGTTGATTCATGCCCTAAGCTTTATGAATCATCTTTAAGACCTTGAGGCATTTTTAGGCTACCTAGGAGATCTATAATGAGTCGATGAGAGAGAAGTAGATTTATATGCATCATAATTGATTGTTTAAACTTTTAAATGATTTTTTTTTGTCTAAGACTCCATTGAGAATCACCCCATGCTATTGGTTTTTACTTTCAAGTATGAAACTATAAAAAATAAGCTAAAAAGACTATTTTTAGCTATTTGAGAGGTTTATACAAGGTGTCAAAACTTAAAAATTAACATGGAGAATGTACAAGAGGACCTTTAAGTTAATAAAAAATTTATTTTGTATTTTCATACATGTGAGAATATTGAGGAACCAAAGTTTAGTCTCTAAGCAGGGAAGCCTAATTGAAACCTAGTTAGGAGAAAAGAAGCAGAAAACTACGATTTCACTCACTCTCAGGACATGAATATGTAACGACATACTAGGTCCTAGAATATTCCTTTATATTCTTAGCATCATACATTATTTTATCTACACAAGGAGTTTTTCATTATTTTAGGGGTACAAAGAATGAAGCCAATTATGGATTTTTGGTGTAGAATGAGTTTTTGGGGCTAGTTTGAGACTTCTAAATGGATTTTTTAAGGTCTAATATGAGTTGAATAGGCATTCCATGAAGATATGATAAGTTGAAGAAGATAAATTCAAGTTTTAACACTTGTATGTATTATTGGCCTAAGGATATGAAGAGTCTTTTAGACACCTAATAAGAAAATGAAGTGATATGTCAAAGAGAACCTAGAGAGATCAGTTGAGAGGTGTCAAGACTAGATTAAATTTTTAACTCAACATGATCATAACATTAATAAGGCCACTTGAAATCCCACAAGCTAAAGAAAAGGGTAGTTTTGGAGAGCTATTCAAGGTGTTAAACAAGCATTCTAACTCCTATGTCACTTGGAGAAAGGGAATATCATTAAAGGAGTTACACATGGAATTTAGGACATATTGAGATAGTTTCATAACTCCTCTCTTGTTTGTAACTCATTATACACTTTTAAAATCTCTCTCTCTCTCTCCTATGCCCTTATCTTTTTCTCTCTCCCTTTTTCCATAAATTGAGCATTAATTAGCTAAGTTGGTATCCTCCACATGTGTATGGAAAATCCCTACCAATTCTTAGTCCTTTATCATTAAAGAAAAACCTAGTTTTACATTCTCTATGGAATTGTTTCAATGTGAATCTTTGATTATTTGATCTTGCTAAGTGATAGACTTACTTCCTTGGCATGTTATCCTTATTTTACATTCATATTCAATTTGAAACTTCCTTATAGGTCTCTTGAAGTATTGAAATGAATTTTTTATGGGTTTAGTGACTTTTATTTTCACTAGTGTCATGTCTTGACCTCTTTAGTAGTCATCTTAGCTTAAAATTTCTTCACAAACCTTCATGATAAATATTAATTTAGAGAGGCAAATTTGGATTGGTGTCATGCGCATGTTAGTCCCTTATTTAAAGTGCAATTTAAATTGGTTAGTAGTGATCATTTCATATTTTGTGCATCAACTCCATTAGAGGAGGTGTATATCCTTTTTCTTATCAAGTGTTAGAGTAGTGTTTAAGCCTAAGTGATTCATCAAGGGGAGCTAGCCCTTTAACTTAGAGATTCAGCTCTCCAATAGGGTATCCACAACCTTGAGATGTTTCCATGTTTCATCAAATTTATAAGGATTGAACTAACTTCGAAATGGTAAAAATTTGATACATAAAAAAATCTAAATATTAAGTATCATATTTAGGTATTTTTTTTAAGACCCCCTATGTCTCACAAGCATTGGTACATGGCGCAAACTTAGAGTGTGCAACACTTAAAATTTCATAATATATTCAATGACAAAATGGGTTTAGATAAAATATATAAGTTTTAAAATGATATAAATGGTCTTAAGTATGGCTAACACAAGGGTTCATAATTTCAATTAGATTAAAACATTCTAGCTTAGTATGTAAAGTTCTATTCCTTTTCATAATGACTTCATTCATGTATTACTTAGTGAAGTCTGATGTTTAACATGAACTAATTTGGATTCTTGTTAGGATTGGTAGGATAACAACTCATACAATGTTAACTATAAGTATCATATGCCTAGTTTATATAGCTCTCCATGGAGTGGGGTTGGTATGATGATGGGAGATAAAACCCTAGGTTAATGTACCCCTAAAGAACTTGTGAGAAGTCAATGAACTCTCACCCATAAGCCAAAGCATAAATAATAAATAAATGAAAATTGGAATAATTTTATAGGTAATTTATAGGTCACCCAAGTCACTTATATCTTAAGGATAGCACATGCAACATTTGTTTCATTCTAGGCTAAACAAACAAGGTAATAAATAAGGCACATTTGGTCACCTGAGTTCCCTATAGGGGATGGAGGGATCATACATGAAAATTTTGATTTTACAAAAATAAAATAAATATAATAACTTTGAAACTAGATTAAAAAAATAAAATAAAATAAGTCTCTTAAGATTTTTAATCTAAAGTGGTTGTTCATTTTAAAATACCAAATTATATGTAAATGAAGTTTTAACCCCTTGGACTTGTTTGCTCTTGTAAAATTGAAATGCAAAAAGACAAGTTTTGTTGGGTAAATTTTAAGCACTATAATGAAAAATGTGTATGATTCTTATAAGTTATTAGTCCTCTATTTCACCACTTAGGTTCATATGAAAACATTATGGGGTTATCTTATCTTTATGCAAAAAAACAAATCAACAGACAAATTTTCATTTTTAACTCTCGAGTTTCTAGTTACACAGAAAGAAATTATAAATTCTACAATAGAGAGGAGCCATTGATTCTAGTGAAGTTGTTTTTTTATATGGAAAAAACATATATAAATAGGCTTCTATTGAAGCTACCATTAGATAGGGGTGAAATTACCAATTAGTTTAGGTAAAGATGCCAAATATAGTTTAAAATTATGTGAAGAGGTCAAAATCGTTAAAATTACTTGTTAAATTCACCAAATTGTAGGGTTAATGTCATGATTTGAGTTTTTATATTTATTAACTTACACAAAATGGTTGGTTTAACATAGGTCCATGTCACCAATTTTGCTACAAAATGATGTCATCATTTTAGTGAAGTCATTGATGCAAAGTCACTAATTATAAAAAATAAAAGACCAAAAATAGAGAATAGAATAGGTGAAGTTGCCATTACATAGGTCAAAGTCAATGATTATAAATAGAATAAAATGACATGATTTTAAGCATAAAAATCTGAAATTGAAGATTTGAATGTTCTTTTAATGAATTTTTAAGGTTCCACATCACTAATTTGGTCCATACGAGATGTGTGGTCCTATTAGGCATGCCATTATGTATCATAGTATTGTCAAGAGCACATAAAAATTGATTAGTTCCTTGTTATTTAATCTCAATAAAATATAAGTATAAAAATTCAATGAAACTAAACACTCTTGCCTAAGTACTAGGGGAACATAACATAGTCGATAAAACCATGAATAAGAGATAAAAACAAACAATAATTTTATAGCCCTTATCAAAATTAGTGTCCACTTGTTGGCATAAAAGATTTATTTTATTGGTCTATAGAATTAAATATTTTGATCAATGTTTTTCTCCATCTTGGTATCACTTCTCTATTGGCCACATGTGGCTTTTCTTGTCTTATCTTGGATTGTTGTGAAGATTGATATAAATTTGGCCTTATAACATTAGTTTTATGGCATATTGAAGGCATTCTTATAAAATAACCTTACACACAAAATATTGTTTGGGTATAGTGAGGACACTTGTATTTATAGGTATCAAAACTAACTTTAACCATAGGGAGGTTAGGTTTAGTATTAACTTTGATTGAGTCTAAAGTAACCTTGGTCAAGTTAGGTTAACCCTGGGGTGGGTTAAAGGATTCATTAAGGCTTGATAACTAATTTTATATATTAATGAGCTATGACAACTCAGAAAAGATATTTATGAGGTTATGACTCACCTTTTCTTGGAATTCTAAGAATTAATAAAACATATTATTAGATCCCTTGACTTTGACCTCATATTTTTTTTAAATTACATTTTTAGATAAATGCAATTCACTAATTTAACTTAGAATTTTTGTTTAAGAAAGCTAATTGAGATTTTATTTTTGATTAATATTTTTAGTGTCTTTTGGCTTTTACAAATTATTTTAAATGTTTTTCATAAATAGCTCAACAAACCAATAATGTCAAATTACTAGGTTGTATTTTGACTAGGGTTGAATCTAAGCTATGTTATTAGTGTATATAGGGTAATACCCTAAATAAATAAGCCTCACCACATTTATGAGCATTAAATCCCTTACATAGAAAAATTTGGGTAATTTAGGTGTTTTATAGGTTTAAATTGCATCATTCACTATAAATTGATTTAAATCTTAGTTTAGACATGAAAGTGGCCAAAAATGACTGTCTACATATTTATCCTATACTCGACATAATATATTTAGTGTATGTTTATATCTAAGATTATCATTTAATTGTCCTATTTCAGATCCTATTATCAACCTTTTATATTGTCATTTTGATATTATTAACCCTATTAACACCAAGTTAGGATTCCTACATCCATTTTAGGGATAAATTGCTAGTGAATCCAATTCATTTGAATACAAATTTTTATAATTCCTAGGGTTTAAAGACATCTAGGGAATTAGATTTCTATACTTTTTCATTTCTTACTACTATTTTTCATGCAACATATGTGTATCCCTAGATTGGGAGGTGCTCTTATTGAACATGTTGGAATTCCCCTCCCACTATCTAAGATGTCTCAAACCAATAGGGGATATAATACTTTGGAACATGATGATACCCATGTTGAAAATAAAATATATATACTGATAGGGTTATCATAGAAGAAGATTTTGATAATGAAAAGTAAGAAAAAAATGAAAAGGAGCAAATAAACCATTATCAAGTGGAAATAATTACATTATTTTGTGATTCTATTCAACAAAACCCTTAAAACATTGATGATATCATAAAAAATATACTTGAATCAAAAATTTCAAAATCTATAGTTAAAACATCCATCCCCTTTAACACATTACAACATAATACATTTAGTGGGGGTATGGGTTATGTGTTTAAACCTTTGATTGATAAAACTACCATTGTTACATCTATCATAGAATTACCAATTATTTCAACACAAATACTAATTAAAATGCCTATTACTATTCAAAACATGTTTACATCCCATTTGGTGACTACTAAAACTACTAATCTAAATACCATTGGGTCTATAGTTCAATCACTCCTTCAAGTTATGAAAACCTTATAGATTAATGTTAAAAACTTGTAACATAATGCTTTAAACCCCCCTTAAGATATTGATTCATAAGATGTGTTTCATAACCCTCTTTCACTTGAGATATCTTTTCACCATTTTAAAACTAGATTTGTTGCACCTAAGTTTCCATTTTATGATGAAAAGGGTGACCATGAATAAATTTTTTTATCCTTTTATGCATCATGCTTTGATTATTCCTCTAATTATAACATTTTGACCAAATTATTTCTAATTAACCTTAAGGACTATTATTTGAGGTGATTATATAATTTACCTCTCCAATTAATTAAATCATTCAAACCTCTTACAGACCAATTTTTAACACACTTTTCCTTTACTATTTCTGAAAAGGTTTCCTATCCTCAAATGGGCAAAATCAAACAAGGAACCAATGAACATATTAATGAATATCTCTTGAGATATAACATAATTATAGATAAAATGAATTATCCTATGGTAGATAAGGAGTTACAAGACATATTAAAGCAAATTTTGCTTTCTCCTTTACATGATTCCATTATTTTCAAAAATTTCAAATCTTTCAATGACTTATGCCATGTTGTATGGGACCATGAAATGAAGCTTATTTAATTTAATAAGATCAAGTATGTAGAAAACACACCAAATAAATCTACATATAGTACCAAATTTATAGTTAAACCAAGTTATAAGGTAAAACCTCTTGATCCTAAAATGGAAACAACCACCATAGTTAACATAGTTTCACAACAACCTAATCAATTTGTCTTATCCAATGCACCAATGAGACACAATTTTCATGCTTACCTGAGTCAACATCTTCATTTCTCCCATGGTTACTATACTTTTAGCTTAAATCTCTCCCTCATCCTATAGAGGTTGATAAGAGTTGACCTCTACCCAAAGGATATAATTTGAATGTTTATTGTAATTAGTGTCAAGGATTAGGGCATTCTACAAGTATATGCTTTACCTTGAAGCATAAGATCCAAGATATTATTGATAACCAAATGTTTACATTTGAAGATCCTCTAAAGGAATCAGGTTCAAAACCTATCGATCACCATAAATAGAAAATATTTAAGAATCTTTTATAAGGCCATTCTAAGAAGGAACTAAAAGTGAAAATGGCATATAATGCACATTCTGCTCCACCACATTATGGGCACTTAATAAATGGTATTATTGGTAATTACACATGATATATACCTCATTTGGTTTAGATAACCTCTATTAATTTTGATTATAGTGAAACTAAGTATGATGACTTTGATCTTCAATCTTTATTCATTCGAGCATACCTTTATAAAAACCCTATATGTAGTATTATGATTTATGATGGTGCAAGAGAGAATGTTTGCAACATGACATTACTTAATCACTTGGGTTATACTCATAATGATTTATGTCCTTATACTAAATTAGTTAAATCATTCTATGGGAGCTCTCAAAAGGTTCTTAGTGAGATTGATATATCTTTATAGGTTAGTCCTGCACATGGTTATTAATTTTTAGTTATACATTACATATGCATATTTGATATGTTATTGGTAAGACCTTGGATCCATATGCTTTGAGTAGTACCTTCTATAGTGCATGGGTGTGTTAAATACATTCATGCCAATCATGTAGTCATAGTTTCTAGAATTTCATTTGAACATCCTCTTGAATAAGAGAAACTTATACCTAGATAGTTAATTATCAATCGTACTAATGATCATTCATTACAAAAGGGTAAGAAATAGGTAATCCCCTTTACTACATGGCTATTAGGTGAGAAAATGTTACATCATAGACATATGATGGATTCCATAGAATCCCCATTCACTACACACCATGTCCATATATATAGATCACTTACACATGTTCCCATTATGGTTATTCCAAATAAATCATAGAATACTTAATGATGGGTTCTACTAACCTCTACTCCTATTACTCATACTACTACTTCATGACTAAATAGTCCTATTTTACATACACATAGCATCATTGATACTACTCTGATAGATATCAAACCTATGCATGCTCCTTATTAGTGTCAAAATATTATTACATAGTTAATAGTGGATATATATATATATATATGACCATTCATTGGATGGAATTATTTCACTAATTTTTTTTTTTATAATTGAAAAGAGGGAAAAGAAGAAACTAAGTACATGTATGGTTGAAAAAATTGATTGATAGTGTGTGCATTGAAATTAGAATATTGTTAAGATCTCTTCTTTGGCTTAGGAGGATGACCTACAGATAAGAAATCACTAAAGAAAACTTGTTTATTATATAAATAATTGAGTGGATTGCCTAATGATAGATATATCTTAGAAGTGAGAGCTTCCTTAGGGGCTATAATTCACACATTTTAAATAGTTAAGATTATAAAATGGAATATAAGGTACTTGCATCAATCATCAAAAGGTATTGAAATTAAATATAAGAATACTTGCTTAGAAAATAGACTAGAAATGATTAAATTAGTGATAAACTAATTAATACTAATGCTAAAGGGTTGGGGTATGCTTCAAAAAATTAGAAAGGGGTATGTGAACAAGTAGGAACACATAAAATTAGGTTTGATTGGGTGTAGGTGGGTGAAATTAGCTTGCTAGTTCTCACTACCATAGTGACCATCAACGGTTGTCCTAAATTTTAGTGGTTAAGGTGACCATCAGTGGTCTAGGTGACCATTGGTAGTTAGACAGACTATCGGTAGTTTAGTCAACCATCAATAGTTATTATGTCTAGATCTAGGTTGGTGAGAAGACTGATTGATGAGATCCAAAATATGGATTTAGAGAAATGGGTAATGTTTGGTTTGATTGTGAAATGGAAATACAGTAAATGAATACTAAGAAATAAGTACTTGTCTTACCAGAAGTTGATTGGGTGATTGATTGAGGTAGTTAACCTACTAGTGGAATCTAGATTGATTCTAATAGAGTAATGGTACATGAGAACTTGGTAGAGAGGTGGTCATAAGTTAGCACTCTGATATGATTGCTAGATTATCAAATTGATAATGGTGATTGAATAACAAGAAATAAAATATTGGATGCATAGAGATCTTAATCACAATTATAGATTCGTAGATGTTTATAGATGAATTTCACCTACTAGTTCCTCTCTTTTTATTGGCATAGGCAAGAGGTAGAAGTGAAGGTTAAAATATTCTATCTAATTATAAATCATCCATGTAATGGATCATAAAAAGATTTAGACAACTCATATTCATAAAATCATGGTTGATAGTTTGCATACATTTACTTAAATATGTGGACCCTGACCATCGATGGTCACAGTGACTGTCAACGATCAACTGAACCATCGACAGTAAAGGGTAAAGATGGCTTAAAGGTTAGGTTGAATTAGTTAAGTAAAAATAGTTATGGGTAAGCTTAGTTAGGGGTTCGAGGTTGGGATGGTATTAAGGGGGTTTAAAGTGGTTTAAGGGGTATTATGACATTCAGAATCATGATTTGTATATTTATGGTGTCTACATTTTTTCCCTTTTTTTATGTGGCTTAGAATCAATCAGCTACAAAATAAAAATTGATATTGATCAGAGGTATATTGATTACCCCAAGTATGGGAGGAGGTGTTTCCCCTCAAACTAAGAGGTTATGAGGTAAATCCAATTCAAGTGTGGGTTTGATATAGTGGGTAAAGGTTATGATAAATTTTGACATCGTTGGGCACCAAAGCATAAAGAGGTGCACAAAGTGTGACAAAAGGTGTAATAGAATGGATCACATAAAGATAAGGTTACCATGGTTGATATAAATAAATGTGGGTTATAAGGGACAAGTGCCCATTGTACCACATGACTAAAATTAGGCATGGTGGTTGGGTACACCTATTAGTCTCCTAAATAAGGTCGATGTTTCCAGTGGGTATCTAAAGTAGGAAATGATCTCATGGAAAACACAAATAGGTCATGTTTCATGGGTATCTAAGGTATGAGGTTCTCTTGAAAAATACATAATAGGGTGGGTAAGTACGAGGTAGCACAAGATCAAAATGGTCAACATGGCAATGTCATCACTATAGTCAAAGGATCATGTACAATGTGTCACAAAACACATGCTAGTTGGGCCAAAATGTAACAATGGTGAGGTGATGAGGTGGTCAAGGTGGGTAGATTTGATAGAATCCAAGGGTTGGTGAGAAATGGTTGATTGTTTAAAATTATCATGAATGGTGTGGTTCTATCATGTTTTTTATAGTTATGTGTGTTGTTAATGTTTATGATAAAACTCATGGGGTAGTTTATTTATCAACACTAGATGGGAGGCCAAAGAATATACTCAAGAGATAATCATCATAAAAATATCAACTAGTTATGATAGGGTAAGAAGAGGACATGGTGGTTCTTCATTGACAAGGACTAAAACAAAACCAAAGTTGGATTGACTTAATGAGCATAATCCCTTTGAATACTTCACATTAGCATTCGTTAGTTGGTTAAAAAGGTGTCTTCACCACATAATGTCAAGTAATCTCAATAACCCATTGCATATATTATTAAAGGGAGATGGGTGAAAATATAACCTTCTTTTGAGACTAGCTTACCTCTTCTATAGTTGTCCAAGGAATTAGAATAAATAAGCCTATGCCAAAATTGTGTAGATTGATCAATGCAGGAAATCTACTTGTGAAATTCAACTGTAGATTCTACATTATTATGTTGTTAAGAGAACCAATTGTGGATTTCAATGTTAGTTTACTTTTTTTGTGATTATGATAATGTCTCATTTATTGATTGTTATATATGTGAAGCTAATCGATGTGGGAAGATTTCAATAAATTGTTATACTTTTGACAAATGCTTACTCAACCATCCTTCGAAAGAGTGGTATACGTTTATGTGATTTTCTTAATGATTTTGATAGATGTCCTTTGAGGGAGTAATCCACCTTATGTTTAGGTAATTTCAAATAGATTTTCAATAGTTTTCCTTTAAGGGAGCAATTTGTGAATGCTAGAGATGACCCATGATTTCTAGTGATAGAAATTTTGTTATTTTTCTTTGATTTTCATTGACATATACTTGCTTAGGTTAGATTATTGGTTCACATTTATGAAGGCAAAACTAAAATCATAAGAGGGTTGATTAGGTGTGAAGAGGTTTAGCTAACAACAATCATGGGAATCCATCTTTTGAAGGTGTGGAAAGTACCATGAGAACCATGACATGGGTAGATCCATGATACCTATTATATAAGATAAAGATATGATAGTGATAGATAATCACATGATTCATTCTTAATTAGTTTCCCCTAAAATAAGGATATGAAATGTGGGTGGAGAGAAAGGGATGAGATTAAGTTAGACAAAAGGTGAATGAGATCCATCTCAACAAAAGAATAGACATAGATGTGAAGCATTAAGAGGTTCAAGTTCTAGGTGGCCTTCGAGAGAGGACAAATAGTAAGCTCTTGATCCATACTTGTGGGTTATGATATAAGGTCTAAGCCAATTGAAATCAAACATGTCCCACTTCATTTTATCCATATTAGTGTTGTGTTGGTTTTCCTTTAGGATGAGATCTCTAATATTGAATTCTTGTAATTTAAGGTATTTTTTATAAGCATGATTGATGTTCTCTTAATAGACATGAAGATGGGTAAGTGTTAATAAATGATTCCCATCAAGTAACTTGAGCTAGGCTAAATGATACTGAAAATAATTATCATTCTAAATGAGATCTTGCAAGGATATGTGAATAGAGGGTATTTGGACTTTAAGAGGTAAGATAGCCTCTACTCTAAACACCAAAGAAATAGGGGTAGCACCGGTAAGGGTTCTAATGTTAGTATGATACACCCATAAGTAGAAGGGAATGTGTAAATGCCAATCATGACTAGATGCATTGACCATTTTAGTTAGCATGTTATTAGGATTTTTGTTTGAGGCTTATGCTTGTCCATTTTCTTGAGGGTGATAGGGTGAGGAAAAGCTCAAATTAATGCTAAATGTGTCACATAGACCTTGGAATTTCTTGTTCTTAAAGGATTTACCATTATTAGTGATAATATTATGAGTAACATCAAAGTGATATATGATGTGATGGTTGATAAAGTTGATAATATTTTCCAATTTGTTTGAGATTAGAGGGATAGCCTCTACCCACTTAGTGAAATACTTAGTCATGGTAATGATTTAATGGTGTCACTATGAGTAATGGGGATTGATTTCACCAATAAGATCTAGACGCCATTATGAGAAGGGCCAAAAATTGGTAGAAACTTAAAGGCTATGACTAGGTACATGATGCAAATTAGCATGTTGTTGACACTTGACACATGTTTTTACATAGTCATAATAGTATTAGTTAAGTTAGGCTAGTAATAGTTGAGGTGAAGGGTAAGTTTATCAATAGTAAGGCCACTAAATTTTAATCCATAGATTCCACCATGCATTTTCTTGATAGCGTGAAAGGCTTCATAAATATTTAGGTAATGAAAGAGGAGGCCATCAAAGCTATGCTTATAAATAATTACACCCATAATGGTATAGAGAGAGGTACTATGCATAAATTTTATTTGAGAATTCTTAGAGAAGCCAAAATGAACTATGCCAAAGTTAATGTAGTCAAAGGTTTGCTAATACTAAAGGTCAGGTTGGGTCTCCTCCACATTGAAAATAGTGGGAAAATGTAGTTTGACATAAGATGGTTGGGTAAGTATGTGGATAATGAAAGATAACCTAGAGTCTAAGGGTGTAGATGGAATTTTAAAGGCAAGGGAATCTATGGTGTCATTGAGCTTGCTAGTAGATAGTGGGGTTGATTGGTTGTGATAGTGTTTGAATGATGATAAGAGTTCATCCACTTGTTATTTTTAATATTGAAAAACATCATTCTTGCATTAGTAAGAGCCATTTATTTGATTGACCATATATTAGAAGTTACCAAATATATTTATCATTTTAACTCTTAGGGATAAGGTATTCTAAAGGCCTTTCACTAGGGCTTCATACTCAGACATTTTTTTGGTACATTCAAAATCAAGCTTGAAGGATAAAGGGAGAGGTTCACCATCAAAGGGGATAAGGATGATACCATATCCCCCACCATGTTGACACTTTAATTATTCAAATAACATGGTGACCTTATAGGTGAAATCCACTTGAGAGAGGGCTACTATAGACTCATCGAGGAACTCAAGAGGAGGAGGTTGGTTGTCTACCAAAGGTGCTTCAACCAATTAATTAACAATGAATTTCCATTTAATTTAATTTTACTAAAATAACTCAAGGTCAAACTCTATTAATAGCATGATCCACTTGGCCATACACTAGCTTTTGTATGGGCGTGAGTGCATGTACTTGAGTGGGTCAGTGTTGGTTATGACATGGGTTTTATGGTTTAGAAGGTAGTGGTAAAGTTTAGTAGCCATGAAGAATAAAGCTAAACAAAGTTTCTTGATATAGGTGTACTGAGTCTCATAATCTATAAGCATGTGGCTAATGTAGTATATGGCTTGCTGTCTATTTTATTCACCTCAATGAGCCAACATTGCCCCTAGAAAATGGTCAGTGGTAGAGATATATAGGTATAAACGTTGGGCATCCTTTGGAGGAGTAATGATAGGTGGGGAGAAAAGGTACTCTTTGAGTGATTCAAAGGCCTTTTTTTAGTCTCTATTCCACTTAAAATACACATCCTTCCTCAAAAGGTGATGGAAGGGTTGGCATCAATCTAAAATCTAGGAGATAAAATGGTGAATGGATTACATCTTTCCCTATAAGATACAAAGTTGATTAAGGTTGACAAGAGGAATCATGTTGAGGATGGATTTGATTTTGATGAGATCAAATTTGATTCCATGAATCGAGATAATAAAACCAAGAAGCTTTCCTAAAAAGACCCTAAAAATGCACTTATTGGGGTTACAATGGACATGATAATGGATATGTCACTCAAAGATGATCTTGAGAATGGTTAAGTGATATTTTTAGAGTTTGGATTTACCAAGAAGGTCATCGAAATAATCCTCTACAATCTTATGGACAAGGTCATGGAGGATATAAGTCATGGAACACTGGTAGGTTTCACCAACATTCTATAACCCAAAGTGCATGACTCTATAGAAAAAGGTACCCCAATGGGTGGTAAAGGTAGTTTTATGCTGATATTTAGGTGAAATTATAATATGATTATAACCTAAGAATCCATCCATAAGATATAACATCTCACAGCTAGCTGTAACATCAACAAGTTGGTCGAATCTAGGTAGAGGAAAGTTATATTTAGGGAAAACAAGGTTGAGGTCATAAAAGTCCACACAAATGCATAGTCCCCATATGGATTTGGTGATAGGTACAACATTTGAGACCCATTAGGGGTAGTTAATGGGTTAGATGAAATTGATAGATAGAATATGTTGAAGTGATGAGAAGGGATATGTAAGGGTACATGTGTTGAAGTTTCTACTTGATGGGATTGGCACCATGGTGAGTGACTATGTTATGGGTAGAAATGGTAGGTTTAATACTAGGTATGTCATTGTAAGACCAAGAAAAGGCTATGTTGTGGTCTTGGAAGAAAGAGGGGGAGTCTAAAAGTTCTTCAATGTTTAATAATTAGATGATTTTGATAATGTGAGGGAAATCCAAAGTACCCAAGTTGATATCTATGGTGGATTCATTCAACATGGTCAAAGACTTAGGAGGGAGGGATTTGTGGATTGAAGAATCTAGGGCACCAAGGTAGGTGAGAATAGAATCATCATCTTGACACTACATAATGTGAATGGTAGGAGAGTCTTCTCCTATAATTTTAGGGTGGGTTAAAGGGATGGTTACAATCACCCCTCCTTCTAATAAGTTAGGGGTCTAAGGCTGATTATGTTTAAAAAAAATTAAGTGGGATGATGTCATCATCCTCACATGCCAATAGAGGTGAGGTCAGTAAGGAAGGGATATCTTCCTCGATAATGGTAACAATGGGTTGTTTAGCTTTATTATTATTAGGTAAGATGAAACCAAGTATATGTTTCTCATATGGCATCCTGATTTTTATGGTGACCAATTCATGTGGGCCATACTCATATCATCCAAGACTGAAGCCTTTCCAAGCACACTGATGGAGTTATGTCTTGGTGAATCCTAGTTTATCAAGGTAAGATAAACCCATGGTGAATGGTCAAGGTGGGAGAGAGGTGGTAGAAGAATTGAGGGATTTATCAAGTCCCCATAGATAAAATGAGTCTCATAGTGGAGAGGTCCAAAGGAAATAATAGTCTTGACATTGGGGTCATATCCTAGTTGGTTAGTAAGATTCCCATAGTTGTGGGGAGTAGGGAAAGCATAAAGTGTGAAAAGGTGATACTCCCCTAGCAAAAGGTAATGGAAAGTGGATTTTAAAGGGTCTAAGCTGGGTATTTGGTGTGAAGGTATAGAGGAACTAGTTGATGTATCATCGATGGGAGAAGATATGACATCCACTTTGGTGGTTAAATGTTGAGTTTTAGTAGTTAAGGGTGTGTTAGATATGGGTATGAGGACATCATTAGGGTGATAAGTTATGTTACATGTTAAGAAATGAATTGGGTTAGAATGGATGGTAATGACCTAGAATTCATGCTCAAACTTAATGTAATGGTGGAGGGTAGAGGGAATGCAACCCATGGAGTGAATCCTAGGTCATCCCAATAAGATGTTGTATTAGAATTCACCTTCTACAACATAGAAAAGTTATGGGAGTGTGTGGGGTCCTAAATGGATATGAATGATGATAGTTCCCAAGGTAGTGTCCATGGTATCATTAAAGGAATGAAGGATGGCCAAATTTTTTGACATGACATTGTCTAGTAAGTTGAGTTGGTTATAGGTGTGAGAGGAGATGATGCTAATGATAGATCCCCCATCAATGATGACTTGTTTGATGTAGGTTTGGTTAATGTAGGTAGTGATAAAGAGAGGAGTATCTAGATATTTGAGATGTATGGAAGGTATCTATGAATCCTTAAAGGTAGTAAAGTTGGAAATATGAAGGGCACTGATAAAGGTGGCTAGAGGTTAGGGGTCCTTGAGTTGGACCTTAATGAATTATAAAGCATCAATTAGTGTTTGATGGTGATGGGGAAAGGTAGAGATTAAATCATACAAACTCATCTTCATTAGGGTATAATGTAGTTATTTAAGGATAACTCTCCTAATGTATTTCGAGGGGTTAGATTGGGAGGAATTTAAGATAGACACCTTAAGTTTGGTTGAAGATAGAGATAGTTGGGTGTAGGTTGGTTGGGAGTTTTATGAGGTGTATGTCCAAAGAATGGACATCTTATGCTTCCCCTTATCCTTTTTCTATACTCTTTTGACCATGTTGATAGTATGGATAAAAGGAGAGGTTGAGTTGTAGGATTGGTTAGATTCATCTACACTCTAAGGTGAGAGTAGAAGAGTAGGTGAGTGTTGGGTAGGTATGATTAGTGGTAGGATTAGTAGGGGCTCATAAGAGGTTTGTCTGTTAATAGATCATCCTCCTCATAAATCTAGTGGATGATGGTTTGGAGAGATTTGTAGTTTTATGTATCATGCCTGGGTGTCCTATGATAAGAACACACATGGTGATCATTATACCAAATGGGTTTAGAATCTAGAGGGTCAAAGGGTCTTATGGGAGGTAGGGTTAAAAAATAGGTTTGTAATAGCCTATGTAAAATGGTTGAATAGGATCCAACTAAAGATGGTAAAGTTATAGTGGTCCTTGCTTTGGTGTTTGAGGTAAGAGGTTGCTTGGAAATATGTTTGGTGGTAGGTGTTTTTGATTGCGTGGAATGCTTGGTTGATGGATTCAGTTTAGGCAAGGGGGTTGATGAGATAGAGGTGGAAGATCACAATTTCGGTAGCTTAGGTATTCTTGGCATGGTGAAAATAGGTGTATTAGAGAAAAATTGTGAAGGTATAACCAAAAGAGGTGATGTGATTTTAGTAGAGGCAATAGGCTTCCTACTCAAGGTAGAGGGATGAGGACCTAGAATAGAGGGTAAGGTTAAGGGAGGTAAAATTCAAGCCTTCTAGACTTTGTATGGTTTCACTTCTTTAGTTGCTTGGGTTGAGCATTTGGTTGGTGGATTTGAATAGGTTAGGTATACCTTCAAAGATAGGTGATTGAGGCTTGGTATGGGGAGGATGTCAAAGTTTTTGATTATTTTGGCTGGTTTGGTGTGAAAAGGTGACTCAGTTTCTTGGGGTCTAGGTGTCTTGAATGGTTTATGGATTGTTGGATTGTAAAAAATAGTTGATAGAGTAAAAGCTTAGATGGAAAAAGTGATGGGTTGCTATACTAAAGGTATGGTTAGAGGTTCCTTCTTTGTGATATAAGGTATCCCTAATTACTACCAAAAGGTGACCTGATCCATGTTAGGGTTGAAGATAAATTCCAACTTTTGTACTAGCCTAGAGAATTGTTTATAGGTTGGTTTCATTCCCTAAACAATAGACTTAAAAGATAAGCCCCTAGGTAGAGACATAGGGATGGTAACCTCATTCTCTTCCTCAATCCAAGGATGTAGGGTTGACATAGGTGGATATTCTATGGTAGGAGTGCACATGGGGGTTTCCTCATTAGGAATGATTTTCAAAGGGGGAGTGTGTGGTTTGGTAGTTAAAGTTAAAGGTGAGGTAATGATGGATGGCTATTCTAATATATCAGCTAAAAGGGTGTCTAGTATCTCTACTACCTTAATAAGTGGAGGGGGAGAAGATGATATTTCCTTGGTTTGAATATTTAAAGGAAGGTGAGGTTAGTCCACTATTTCAATAGATAGTAGAGAATTAGAAGATTGGATACTAGATGGTCTGACAATGAGTGAGTCAAGGACCATGTTAACTGTGTGGGTATCATGAGAGTACTCGATGTTATTTCTCTCATTCTTGGTGGGATCATGGTTCAAGAAGGGTTGCCTAAATATATCAAGGTATTGGCTCAATGGTGCATTGGTGTTATCCATTGTAAGCTTTTCCTTGTTAATGAGGGACTAGATAAGGCTCTTGAAGGTGTTGCACCTAATGACATCATGCCCTATCATTTGATGGAAGACACATAGATAATTATCATTGTACCAAATAGGTATAGGGTGAGAAGAGTGTAATGGCTAGGGTGGGTTAATAGGAGGAATTTATATGATATTGGCTTTTAATAACTTCTCTAAGATAGATGCATAGGATTCTCTAAGTGGAGTGAATTGCTTTTGGTTATTCTAGGTTTGGTTCCATGTGTTTTTATTTGGGAAACTAGAGGAATTATATTGTTTAATAGAAGGTGGAGGATCAGATTTCAAGATAACTACATTCATGGTTCCATTATTTTTGGTGTTGGTATTGGATTGGTTACTTGACTTGGAGGAAGAGGCCTCATTGGTTTTATAGGTTGAATTATTTTTTTTGAGCTTTAGCTTTCCTTCATTAATGACTCAATTTTATAACTTTCATGCCATGGTAAAATCTTCATCAAAGGTTCAGAAGCTTTGGACATGCATTGTAGAGGATATATGTTTGGTACATGCCTAAGAAAAGAGATCTCTGACTTGGGGTTAAGGCAAGGAAAATGAAAGTTGGTTAATAAGGCTCCTCTAATGAGCTACAAAATTGGTAATGGAATCATCTTCAAACTATTAGACAGAGTAGATTTTAGTGATAGAAAATTTCTTAGAGATATTGATTGAAAGGTGGTCTAAGAAGGCTTGATCTAGTTGGGTGAAAGAGAAAAGGGAGTACTTAGGTATAGAACTATACCAATCCAATATCAGATAAGCTAGAGACATGGGGAAGGTGTAGAGAAGAAGGGAATCATCATATGTGATAAGATAACAATCATTCCTAAATTCCTAAAGGTGATATTGGGGATCTTATTTACTTTGAAATTTAGAGAACCTAGGAAGTTCTCATTGGGGAGGATATGACTTGATAGGTATAGATAGATATATGAGCTCATTACAATTTTGGTCATATGACAAGATGTTATGAGAACCCAAAATGGATGAATCTAAGGTAGTAATCTTGTCCATAAGAATATTTATTAGGTTAGCTTGGGGTTGTACACCTAAAGGGTTATAAGATGCATATTATGATGATGGTTGGGAAACATGATGATAGTGGATATCAGGTTGGGAGGTTGCCACATATGGGTAAGTGGATGTTAATCATTGGGTATAATATGAATAAGGGTAGGTAGAGGTAGGTGGTTGGGTAGTGGTTGCATGCCCTTGTAGATTATGGATGTAGACAAAGGTTGGTCTAAGGGGTACTTGTTGGATAGGACTGAAAGTATGGTTGGTGACTGATGGAAGGGTGGTGACCCTTATGCTAATTGGTGGCAAGGTAGAGGGAATGGACACCAAAAGGTTTTAAATCAAATTAGTGATTGATGGGTTGGAGGTAGATAAAGGAAGGTTGGTAATGTTATAGGTAGGCACTCTTATTATGGAGGAGTGGTTGGTAGGAATAGAAAGTATAAGGGTAGTGGTAGTTTGAGTTGGTTGGTTTTCAATGGTAGTCTCAAAGGGGTTATTGGTTAATGAGGAAGCTTGGGTAGTCAATGATTGAGTGGTAACTATGGTAATGAAGGTACTCCCTATAAGATGGAGTGGTATGATATAAGGTGGATCTATAGATGGACTCGAAGATGAGATATAGTAAGATGTGGTTGTAAGATAATGTTGCAAGGCCATGGGATTATCTAAGAAAGAGGAAAAATCCACATTACCTTAAATAACCTCCTGAGGGAAGGTAGGACTTATCAAGGGGTGAGGAGAGTCTATTGGTTTAGAAAAATAGTCTATATATGACGAGGTAGAAGAGGTAGGTTGGATTGGTGATGGGTTTTGGTCTCTAAGATCTCTTCGTTACTGGTGAGTTAGAACCATATGGGAAAAGGGAAATAAAAATCACAAACAACATCATTACTAAAACAAAGGGAAGACAAAAAAATATCAAATAAATCAAATCACACTCTAAAAGATATGTTAAACCTTAGAGTTTTAATTAATCTCACTTTTGGCTTATGCCTTAAGAAGATGTGTGACTAAAATTGGTTTATAGATCAGGTACTAAAAAGGATGTCTAAGGTTGGTTTTAGGTTATGTTTAGGTGTTAAAAAATATGTATTGGAATCAATACATGGCCTAGTATTGGGGCCTACTTACTCAATTCACACACTGTAGTGATAAGGGTGTTGGGTGCTTAGCCAATATATTAATATTTATATATTATACTAAACTAGAGAGATAAGTTAGTTCACCCTTCGTAATGACCTCTAAGTAAGATCACCAGGAAAGGTTAATGTTACCACTATGTGATGAAATCCTAGTTAGGCCTTGTCTTAATTTTTTTTTATGTTTAATTGGTGAAAATTATCTAGTTGAGTGTGTGCAAAAAAGAGTGAAGCTAAAACATATTACTTGGCCTTTTAAGTTAAGCCATGTAAACTAAAATTTCAAGAATTTGATGTATGCACTTGATTTTAAGCACAAATTGAACTTTTGATTTCATTAATGAGCATAGAATATAGAGAGAGAATACAATTAAATAAGAACCCAAGTAGAGACACAAGAATTCCACCAGACATACTAGAATATTTTAATGAATTTATGCTTATTATTAGAAAGAGGGAAAAGAAAAAAATAAGTACAATTATGGTTGAAAAACCTAGTTGATAGTGTGTGCATTGAAATTATAAGATTATGTATAGCTCCTTTTTGGCTTAGAAGGATGACCTATAGATAAAAAATCACTAAATCAAACTTGTTTATTAGACAAATAGGTGAGTGGATTTACTAGAAATAACTAGATCCCACAATTGAGAGCTCATCTAGGAGCTATCAATCCATATGTTTTAAATAATTAAAATTATAAAATGGAGTAGAAGGTACTTGCATCAATAATCAAAAGGTACTAAAATTGAATACAAAAATGCTTGCTTAGAAAATAGACTAGAAATGTTTAAATTAGTGATAAAATAATTAATACTAATGCTAAAGGGTTGGGGTATGATTTAAAAAATTAGAAAGGAGTCTGTAAACAAAAAAGAACATAAAAAATTAGGTTTTATTTGGTGTAGGTTGGTGAAATTAGCTTGCTAGTTTTCACTACTATAGTGACCATCGATGGTTGGGCTAACCATCAGTTGTTAAGGTGACCATCAATAGTTGGATAGACCATTAGCAGTTAAGTCAACCATCGATAGTTAATGTGTCTATATTTGGGTTGGTAAAAAGGCCTATTGATAAGATCTAAAAGATGGATTTCAAGAGATGAGTATGGTTTGAGTTGATTGCAAAATGGAAATAAAGTAAATTAATATTAAAAAAAAATTACTTGTCTTACCAAAAATTAAATGGGCAATTGATTGAGGTAGTTGACCTATTGGTGGAATCTAGTTTGATTCAAATAGAGTAATAGTACCTAAGAACTTGGTAGAGAGGCAAAAACAAGTTGGCTCTCTGATATGATTACTAGATTTTTAAATTGTTAATGACAATTGACTTGCAAGAAAGAAAATCCTAGATGCATAAATCTCTTGATCATAATTTTAAATTTTATAGATGTTTGTAGATGAATTTCACCTCCCATCTCCTCTCTTTTTATATGAAAAATAAAAGGGTGGAAGTGAAGGTTTAACCAGGCTATCTAATTATAAATCATCCATGTAATAGATCATAATAGGATTTAGACAACTTATATTTATAAAATCATGATGGGTATTTTGTATGCTTTTGCTTAAAGAGGTGGACCCTAACCATTGATAGTCAAGGTGACCATCGGTGGTCAACCTGACCATCAGTGATCAAGGGTAAAAGTTATGTGTTATTTTTCATCCATAATTCCCTAAATAGGGTAAATTTATGTATGTAATTAACACCTTCTTCTGATTATACTCTAGTTAAATTATGACTTAGTAAAATGACATTTTTGACTAGGTTGATTAACTGTGTAATAGATTTCCAAAAAATTGCATAAATTTAATCAAAGCCACTTATGCAAACTAAACCAAACCAAGAGCTTAAGTGAAAATTCCATGGAAGTTATTAAAAATATATTTATTTTAAATTCATTCCTCAAATTTTCATCATCATATGACATCATTAATGGGGTGGCATCCATAGTCCATTAATGAAACAAATATTAGGATTAAGCTCTCCCATGCCAAATCAATACCCCATTCTTCCAAATATTAATGGGAATATTTATTTATTGTCCCTCCAAAATTTAATCAATTTCTAGCCACACATTTTGATCTCAATATGGATGATAATAGCTAATCTTGAACATTTTTAGAAAGCTATAAATAAGTGAGCCAATACCACTATTTTTGAGCTTTAGTTACAAACTTACTATATATAAATTCCTATAGAAAATCTTCACCTATTTACATAAATCAACAAATCTTGTGAGCCTAATCCATTGGTGCACTAGGAAATGAAGGAGTAGCATGTTACTCATCATTGACATGGACTTGGAGCACCAAATCCAAAAAAAAATTCTTCTTGGCCACTCTTGAAATGAATAATGTTATTTGGAAGGTTTTATGGTATTATTTTCCTAAATAACTCTTATAATTCATTAGCAACAACCAATGAGGGAGTAATCTTGATTTTTTAGCTCTAAATTCTTAATTATAGATGTTTTCTTGACTAACTCATAGACTTATGTATCTCATAGACTTACTCTACATTTGAGAACTAACGATGGGATTCAAACCTCACTCATGTCTTTATAGCTTATAATTTTACATTTAGCCCCTCTTTGGAGGCTATTTTGTACTTTTTTTTCTCATTTTACATTTTTTTGGCTTCTAAGACAAATAATAGGTTTGACCTATAAGTTGGTGGGATATATCAAGAAGTTTGTAAGATCAACCTGAACATCGATAAGATTACCTTAGGAAATGGTAGAAATGCATCCATGAATGATGAGATTGATTTTATCCACTCTTTCTTTGTCTATGTGTTTTAGAATATTAGCAAAATCATACTATAAATTGGTAGGATCACTCTGTAGAATGGAAAAAATGAAATATAGATCAACACGATCACTCTGTAGATTAGTGAGATCATACTATAAAATGGCAAGATCATCCTAAACTAGAAACTGATAGGTGAATGTTATTATATTTTTATCAATTTTTATCATTTTGGTAGAAACACCCTATACTTCGATAGGATCACCCTGCTAATTAATGAGATTACCCTATTAATTAGAGATATCATAAACCAATGTATTTGTATTTTAGTGAGATTGATCTATAGGATGGTAGGAATGCACTATGTAATGGCAAGATCATTTTATGAAATGATGAGATCAACCTGCACAAGAAAACAAAGACTTAAAATAACAAGCTATAAGTTTTTTAACAATTTCACACCATGGTTTTGAACTTCAAAATGTCCCATTTACATGATTTAGGTTACTTAGTCTCCATTTCATAATAAATCAAAGGAAAAATTGATTACATACTTCATTTTTGTGTCATAAAAAGAACTCTCACATTAGCTAAATACTATTAAGAGTTCCATTTCTTTCATGCTTATTTAGTTGAAGTGTTTTTTTAAATCAAAATGAGTTTTGCATGTATGCTCTCCCCCATCCACTTTAAGGAATTTGGGTGATAAAAAATTCTCTTTATATATATTTGGTTCTATGCTTAAAGGCATAAAAACAAAGTCACTAAAGCCCTCCTCAAATACATATGGTTTGGGTGATCTTAGTATGACCGTAAAGTCTTTTCACTTGTCTTTATTTTTATGCACTCTAGCTTGTGAGTAGGAGTTTATCACCTCCTCATAGGTTCTTTAGGGAAGAATTGACATAATAATTCATATCCTTATATAATTTCAACCCCACTCCATGATAGTTTATATAAATTAAGGGTGACCCATTAATACATTAGTTTTGAGTAGTTAAAACAAGCTCTATCATTTATTATCAGCCTCAGACCATAGGGGTACCTTAGACATCACACTACATTAAGCAATTGATGGATTTAGTGGTTGTGAAAAGTAAAAGACTTTCCTATCAATCTAGTTGATTTGGATCTAATTTATTTAAGCATCTCTAGTATTATCCACACTTGGGACCATCTAGACGTACAAAAATTTAGTTTTAGATAAGCCCCACTTATCATGGACATTCTATTGATGCAAGGTGAGTAGCCCAAAGTTTCATGTATCCATACAAGTTATTGAGAGAAGAGTGGGTATAAAAAACCCTAATTTTCATGTGTTTTTTACTTTTGGATTAATACTTAAAAATCCTCTCAATAGAATATATATATATGTAATTCAACAATACCATGCAACCTTGTCAATTTTAGGATTTAGGATATTACACATAGATGTGTTTATAATTTTGTCTTTTACTTGGTATTTTTAAGTCTAAGACTATTTTTATTTAATCAAAACACATCACAAAAACCAAACACTTTTTTATACACCATTTTATTTTCAAGAAAGAGGTGTTATGCTAACCAAATTATAATCCCCTCTTGCCTTGTTCAAAATCTACATTCCAAACATTGTGTTTGTATTATATAAACAACATTTTTATTCTATCCGTTTAAGTCTAGATCATTCATTCACTTTTAAAAAATCTTAAATTCTTTAGTTTTTATTTAAATTTAAAATCTCATCTTTATAAGTTTTGATCCAAGATGTTATTGGTTTACCCTTTGCACTTAGCTTCAGTAACTAGGTATGATTCCCCATTTAGATTGAATGTCATTACCTAGACTCATCATCATTTTATTCTCATTGTGGACTTATATTATCTTGTATTCATTCATGATCTAAGTTCTTGTACTATTTTACATCTTGTTTCCATGTGGCATCGTTGTGCTACCCATTTAGTTTTGGATTTAAACTTAGAAGTTATTGGTTTAATTCACATTATGATATTCTTGGTTTGCATTTTTATCTTCCTAATTAAAATGATATTATTTTAATTTTATAATCAAAACTCATCATATTTATATCTATATTTTATAGTATTGATGTATCTTTAACCTAAATTTATTGTGCATAATAGCTTATTCTATAAAGGGAAAATAAACACTCATATAGTCTACTCCCAATGATCAATATATTGCTACCAAGATCAATAAAATTAGTAAATGATATGTATAATATCTTATCATAGACTTAAGAGACTATTTAGCTATAACATCGATCAACAACAATGCTTCTAAAGAGCAAGAGAATGTGATAGATAAAACATAACATTCCCTAATTTATCCTACATCTATGATAGATCATATCACTTTAGCTGAACAAAATAAACCTAGATATGCTTCGAAACATGTTTCAGTAGACATAGAGCATACATTATCAATCATTAAGATGCTCTTATTACTTTACAAAACCAAGTAATTAAAAACTCAACATATATTGGGGGTATTATTTAAAAAACTTCTGCAAGTTCCTCCCAACCATCATGTCCTTTGGTGAACTGACCATAGATCCCTCAAAATCAACATTATACTTATAACTCATAGCAAAAAATTTTAGGGAATGTTTATCAACCACCTAAGAATCAAAAACTGACCTACTCAACTCAAGGAGTAAAATAGAACAAAGTTTTAGATCATAGGGTTTATATCCCTAAAAAATAATATAACAGGGGCACACACCACCCTAAAAAAATTATATTCCACCTAAAAATATACCAAACATATAGGAGTGGAATTTTATGAAAGAAATCATATCAAGACTGGAGATGGGAAATTGAGTCAATAAATATAAGTTTGATGAGATATGTCCATATCCATTTAACTTAATTATTATCCAAGTGCACTATTCACCACATTTTGAGGCACCTAAATTTTATAAATACAAAGGGAAGGGTGATCCTTTATAACATATCCAAGACTTTTTCATACTATGCCAAGAGGTAGCCTATAATAGTGTTTATTTTCTTCAATTATTTCTATGTAGTCTATGGAAAATATTTATACTAACTCATCAAATTACCTAAGGGATTGGTGAAATATTGGAATTATCTATCCAAATAATTTTTTAACCATTTCTCTTACAACATTAAACATGAGTTGACTATGGTTGACTTGTGTAAAGCAAAACAATGAGATGGGGAAAGCTTTGTAGCATATATATAGTGATGGAGAGAATTAGCTACACATTTCCAACATAATTTTTTGGATAAATAGTTGGTTGATAGTTTTTCACAAAACTTACACCCTAAGGTGGGTCATAATCTATGACTCACTTGTGAAAACATGTTCAAGGAAATTATAGATAAGGGTGTGTAGATTGAAAAGGCATTTAGTACTAAAGGCCTTGTCAAGATTTATTCATAGTTAAAATATCTATTCATGCCCAATCACATGTTCAATAAGTTATTGTATAAAATCCTAAAGGGTTTAATAAAAAAATAACATGGTGGGAAATAGAATGAAATAATATATACATGTGTAAATGGTGTAGGCTCCACCATTTCCAAATGTGAAACTAGTTCCACATAATCCATCATCTACTTTACAAAGGGATCTTTTACAAAGAGCATTAAATAAACATAGATATTCATAAAATTGGGAGAGCCCTTTAAGGTCATGTTCCAAAATTTAGTAGCATCTAATCTGGTTGTGTGGCCTATACCAAGGGCATTTCTTAAAGATTAGCCCAAACCTGATTGGTACCAAGAAGATGCATTTTGTAATTTCCATCATGTTCTTGGTCATGCCATTTACCAATGTATTCAATTGAGACATCTTATAAATGAATTTATTTAAAGTGGTGAAATTAAAGAAAAACATATATCATGCAACTCTAATCAAGACCTATTTCCTAAACAAAATCAACCACTCATAAGAAATAATCAAAATTAAGGGTAGAACCAATGTCAACAAACACACAACCATAATTATAATAAACATGATCATAATTAGGATCATGATAACATGTTAATAACCTATGTTACAACAACATGTCGTATGATTATTGTGGATGAAATTTTGAGCTAGATAGAATTTGCTTATGCAATTACATTAAAACACCCAAAATTTCACTCCACTAATTAAGATCTAGAGCCATTAGGATAAAATGTAAATAGATGAATGAACATTCAAAAAAACACTTTAATCCTAAAGATAATTACTCTAAACTAAGATTTAAAAATAAATAGACAAAATAAATTGGATTGATATTACCTTAGACTCATATTTGTAGCATTATGATAGCCTGATTCATAGATTTTGATGATAGTATGGACTAGTTGATCATGCATTTGGTATGGAGATTAAAGTTAATGTAATTAGTAACTAGTATAGCCATGAAATATTAGCTTGTATAAATAATCCAAGGAGGTAAAATATATGGATTACATTCAAAGTTGAGCCATGAGGATCAAGGGTGGAGGAATTTCCAAGGAATTGAAAATTCCTTGGAAGCCTCTAAAATAGATGCTTCCAGAGAGGAGGGGCCAAGTTAGAGGAGGTTATAGAATTAAATATTTATAAAATATCCTTATAGACTAAGCAGTATTAGTCATGTATTAGGATACATATTAGGTGGTTGATTAGGGACTAGGAGTGTAGGAGAGCCTAGGATTAGGCTAGTTTAAGTGGGTAGGTGGGTCATGGGAATTTTACATTCCTAAGCAATGGATAAGAGAGATTAGGATGTGATAAGACATGATTTTATAAGATCAATTTATTGGTGGGGTAGAAATAAGGTTAGTGAATGAATAAATAATAAGGGGGGATATTATAAAAATGTCTAGGATTAAGATAAAGGGGATAAATTAGTGATATTAATTAGAATAATTAACGTGAGTAGAATTTAGTGTATAAATTTTTCCCCTCTTTGAATGGTCATTATGAGTGGATGAAGTGTAAGTATTAAAGTTCTTTCAAAGAAAACCCATTTCATGGATGAATGATGTTAGTGGAAAGGATGTTAGTGTCTATTATTCCCCCTTAAAGGGACATACGAGGAAGAATGAGATAGATGGCCACTTAGAAGAGAAAATAAGGGGTGGGATGTGATGAATAGATAAGGGGATGGGATGGGATCAATGATGAATAAGAGTATATTGAAAATAGTATTGAGCTAAAAAGTGATGATGACCCTAGCAAATACTTATACATAAGGAGGGGAAATTATTATGTCACAATTATCAACACATGCCAAGGGGGAATCAAAAATAACATTATGATGATAAGATTAAAAGGCTGCAAGCTTTCAATGTATCTAAAGTAAGGATGTATGAAAGGGAGAGCTATAGGCTAGGATAGATAATGATTTGATAAGATTAATTATGAGTTTATCTCAATGATAAAGTCAATAGATATGATGAAGGAGATGAGAGAGAAGAAATGATATGATCAAGTAACCAAAAGATAAATGATGATAATTAGATTTAAATTCATCAAATCAATGAGCCATAATTTGATTGATAATGATGATTTACCTATAAAAGACACATACAAATGAGAAAGAGGTGATACTAGAATTATGGTCTTGGTCATGACCTAATCGAGGGATGAAACCATAAAATTTAAATGATGAATTGACCAAATAGTGATAATGGATGATTGATGGAAGAAAATAAAGATGTTGTGATTTATCGATCTCAATTTATAGGTGTGGGTGATTGAAAAAAAGATTAAGGAAATGATTTTCGTGCGTGGTAATTCATTAATAGACCAATTAATCAATTATCTATATTATATCTCAAGTATATGATTGATGTAAGTCATTAAGGACATAAGAGAAATGATGATGGATGAAGATAAAAGAGGTGAGAGTGGCTGAGCTATCCTTGGGCACTAAAAAGTGGCCAAGTGCTACCTACATAGTATGAAAATACCTCAAGATGATGTAGTTAAGATTAAATGATAAATAATGAGAGAGAATAGGATTATGATGATGATGATGGATGTTAGACATGCTAGTGGTTAGATACAGGATGTGACTTAGATGAAAATAAATGATTTTGGAAATGAGATGTTAAATGTTGATGACTAGAGAGATGATAGATAAAGGCTTGTTTGGATATTAGACAAATGGGTTGGGATGATGGAATTTATGATGGGATAAGTATGATTATATTATTAGGAGAAATTATAAATCCATTATTATTGTAATAAGTTTCATCATAGTCTAAGCAATTTGATAGATATGGCACTTAGTAGTATGCCCCATGATATAATTATGATTAAGATGACATGGTCCCAAAGTGCATAAAATGAATTATGCATCATCAAAGTCACTAAAAATCATAATGATAGATTTTGGTGTCATCATAACATCCTAATTCGTTTCCCAATAGACAAAAAGATACATGATGCAAATAAAACATAAGACAAACAAGATAGATACATGATGAAAATGAGATAAACAACATGGAGCATACTTGTAACACACACAAGTATCTACATGCATTATCACAATGTCTTTTCTAATGATGGGATGAGTTCTTGGGTGATGTGTTGGACTAGGATGATTATGATGTGAGTATGGACTTAGGATAAACTTGGATTTGGAATAGACTGTCGATGATGATTAACATTAGGACTTAGGTAAGGATATGGGTGTGGATATGGATTTTGAACTAGATGAGGGATTTGGATTAGGATTTGATATTGGGAATTAGATTATGATTGGGATAAGTATTTGGACATTTAGATGAAAAACATAAGACTGATTGTCAACATTGAGACTAGGTAAATGCTAGCTCAATATAGACAACATTTTCCCCTAGTTTAGAATAGGAGAGTGGAAGACATGATTGTGAAATATAAAGGGAATGAATATGGATGTGATGAGGGGATTAAGCATAATACAATACACCATGGAATATTTTTGTCTTTTTCAAATTTTATGATTTTTAGGGTTTCTTGAATATTTCAATTTCTAGGGATTTTTAGAATATGTATGTATACTATATAAATAGGGTTATAAGAAAAGGGAATACTAAACCTAGTAACTAGGATAATGAAAAAAATAATAATGGATGTAATAAAAAAAGGATGACGGTGATGAACAAAAGGAGATGAGGACCAAGGAATAATGTAATAGGGATCACCGATGATCATATTATGAAGGAATCAAATGTTTAGTTTCCTAAGTATCCATTAGAGGATATGGACAGATAATTCTAGAACATTTTTTAGCACATCTTCCACTCCTTTTTGAATTTCAATAATAGATGAAAGTATAGAGATAATAGGATTCAAGATGGTAGGAATGGATAGGAACAACAGACTGATGGATAAGATAAACAAGGATAAGATGGATGGGATAGAAAAAGGATAGAATTTGACCCCATGTTTTGAGGTGAAATGCATATAATATATTATTTTACCATGATGCTAGAAATTGGTTTTCATCATGGTAATTTTATAATGTGCCATAAGACTAGTTTTCACCATTGGATGAATGATTTATCATTTGTATTTTTATTTTGTTGACTTTTTTGACTTCTAATTTTTTTGATTTTTTTGACTTTTTAGATGGTATCTAAATTTATTAGTGGCAAGTGAGATGTAGGATGGTATGTGTTTTATTGATATTTCAATTGACATTTATTATAGGGATGTGTGATGTTAGGGACCATGTTGTTGATGTTATATTTATTAATGTCTTGGTGGCCTTTATTAACTCTTAATTTAACATCCTCTTAACGTCTCAACTAGATGTCCTTGTAACCCATAAGAGGGAAAATATTTCCTAGGGATTTGAGATATAGTATAGATGGGAACATTTCATGATTGTGATGATGAGATATAGGATGTAAATTATGGATATGATCATGATGGATGATATGATGAGATGGGGAGTGAAAATGGGGTTTAACAGTTACATACACCATTAGATATTATGGAGGGGATTATTTAGATTGGTTCCATGAGATTAAGGGATCAAAGATATTTTGATTTTATATAATTTTTATCTAATTATTATAAAGATGACCAGATACTTGAATTTTGACAATGTTTTGATATTTTGATTATATTTGACTTGGACTTCCCCTAGTGCCTGATTATGGGCTTCACCAGAGGGAAATGAATTTTGACTAGATAAATCGTTTTGATGTGGATAAACCCCTAATACTTCAAGGATATTTGTACTAGGGGTGATTCTTTGTGACTTGGCTAATCATAAGACTCATCTTAATTTTTATTAATTAGATTTGTATCATAGCAAGCTTGATTATTTAATAGGATTAACTAATTACAGGCTTGGATCTTTGTATATTCATCACATAATATTACATGCAGAGGGGATTCCAATGATGAACATTCTTATTCATCCCCATCATGTAGAAAGATGTAGGGATCATGGAGGAAAAGTGGATGATTAAGAATGTGTGGTGGATTAAGGAGACAATGGGTAGCATAGTGTTCATAAAGGTTAGTAGGATCCCTAGCCTCAACATCAAAGAAAGTGTCCTCAATAATCTCAAAAGTATCACTAAAACTCTTGGAGAAATTAGCATATAAATCCAATTCATATCCATCTTGATGATATTGTACTGATAGAGCATCCAAGAATTATGTTTTAATTTCATCATTTTAGGATGGATCAAGAGCCACGCCTTATGATTGGTCAACAATAGTGACATATTCAAAGAGATAGGTGTTGGCATGACCTTTAAAATCTACAAGGGATGATTATTATGAAAAAAATTATGATTTATATGTTATTTTCAAACATGTTCCAAACCATTCTAACATGGAATTTGATAAGGTGATATATCCCATAAATGATTTTTTGGTAGGAACCAGATGATTGTCCACAAGTAGCTCTTTAATGGATTTATGAAGATGGGGGATGTGATGTGAATGGGTCATAGGGATGGATTGATTTGGATGTATATAATATTAATGGGACTAAATTGATGACCTTGTTCAGGGAGGGGATACACTTGATTATATGCATGAAGAAATTCTTGGCATGCCCCTTATTACACACTCCTTGGTATGGATACATTGGAATCACCCTCAATTTCAATCTCACCATTATCAATTAAATTTTTGGATATAATCTCTAAATGGGTGAAATATATTAACATAATACATGGGGACTTTATGGTATATATAAAATCATTCAGGTTGATACCATGAGGGCACATGTTTAGACAAATATATAGGTCATGTTTGGGGGTGGCCAATTATGCTTATGGACCTAAATTTACAAAATAGAACTTACATAGAGATGGGGACAAGGATATATATCTACTCAAAAAGTATGGATGTGGAAGTGTTGGATTTAATAGTGGATTAAAGTGATGGTGATGTCATGACATTGGGGGGTGATGAGGTTGTCAAGCTAGGCTTCCCTTTACTAGTAAGATGGTGGATTTGTGATGGAATCTGATTGGTAGATGGAAGATTTGATTATGGATGGGTATAGACCAAGGTTAATGTGAGTTGGATGTAATCAAAACTTTTAGGAATTTGGGTACCCATCTCAAGGATCCACTAGAGGACTACCCACTTCTTTTTAGTAATATACTTATTAAATAAGGAAATTTTTGTATTCAGAAGCTCATGACTACGACCATGACTAGTGGATGGTAGAATGAAATGTGATGGTAATGATGTTTGATGAGGGACTTGATTAGGAGGTGAACTTAATTTTAGGGCATTAAAACCATCAAAGAGGTGGGTACCCATATTTAATAGCTATAAAAAGTCCTCATCCCTATTGGTAAATATGTACTCATCAAATAAGGCAACTGTATCACTTGTATATTAAGGAATGTTAGAACTATGGTTATGATGAATGAATGATGAGGATAACCTTAGAAAACATAAGGAATTTTTCAATGAGGAAGGATATGGGACATTGGTTTAGGTTTTATGGGATCAAGATCTAAAGGTAAGGAGGTACCCATGTTTAGGGATCACAAAAGTATCTCATCCTTGTTGACAAATAGGTATTATTTTATGAGAATAGGGTCCAAAACCATGGGGATAGATGATAAAATGGGATAGGTGCTTGGTAAATGTATGGATAAATGATTAAGGTAGTATGAAAAGTGATAGGATTGATAAAATGAGATTGAGATGATGTAAGACTAGGATAAAATTTTAGACTGATTGTATAATAAGTGCTAATGATCTATCAAAAATGCCTAGTTTTAAAGCTAATAAAAGGATTAGGATTTGCTAGTGCCTAAATTAAAACTATAAATAAAATGATTAGATGGGTGATAATTTTGAATAGGCAAGATAATGGATTAGAGATGACTAGATTTATGATTTATTGGATATTATATTAAAACCAATAAAGTGATAAGATGCTAGCAAGACATCGACTAGATATGATATCTGACCAAGTGATGAGTGATAGTTAACTAGAATGATAGGATGATATGGATGGATAAGAGGAATATCCAAAAACCATAGAACATATTTTATTAAGGTGAGATGAATATGTGATTAGGTGATAGGATAATGGGATTAAGATAAGGACAAGTATATAAGGATGATGATGAAATGATAAGGGGTAATATGAGATGGGGATGTTTTTGGACATGTGTGTGACCTAAAATACAATAAAGTAAGATGGATTTGATATTAAAATGGTTTGATAAGGATGAGATAAGGATGGAATGTATAAAATAGACAAAATTATACAAGATGAAGGATATACAAGATAGAGATAAGAATATACAGGATGGTAATACATGCAGAAAGACCTAGATATTAGTGTATGGGTTTGGGGTGAAAAGATAAATAATTTAAAAAAACATTAGTCTAAAATGGCACACACCTAAGCAATCAGACCATAATCCTAAGATTAGTAAACTATTAGGTCTATAACTCAATGACTATATTATTCAATGGATTTGTGGGTGATGTTATAGTTTGGTGACCTATTATAGTATCAACCAAACCCTCTCAACCCTATATGCACATGATGGTCACTTGGGATTTGATCTTAAATATAGAATGATGCCATTTATTATAGTCATAAGGTCTTAAGCTAGGTTAAATGGGCTCTCTAGGGCTGTCCCTAATATATACTAAGTACAATATGGCCCAATTTCATATAGGGTGATATATAATGCATGTTTCATAGATTTAACTCTTCCCTTTCATGAATTATTTTTATGGAGTCAACCACTTATCCTAATGAAAATTATTCCTGATATTTATACTCTGTTAGAACATGGAGTTTGGATTAGTGCATGGTAGATGAAATCCACAATCACTATCCCCCAAAGACTATGGAAATCATGTGGATGTCAATTACACATCATGTTTCCCCTATAAAACAAAAATGGGAGGGTTTATTAGTGGTTTTTTATCCTCTAGGAATCACCTCTAGGATGAAAACAAGAGAGCATACACTATTTTAGCCCTTAGGTGATAGACAAGTAGACCAAAAAGGGATTAATTAATTGATTAATTAGATGTGAGATAAAAAATATACAAGGAATTTATAAAATGATTAGTAGTTTGAATGGCACTCTTGAGGGGCAACATACAAGATAAGATGTTAGATAAATATATGACCTATAAAATAAAATGTTACAAAATCAAAATAGCCACTAGATTCACCCCTATAGGATACAAAACTTTAGTACAATAAGCCTTAATAAAACACCAAAAAAATCATTATTTGTCTCTATAAATTCTTTGGGTGAGGGGGGAATGACATAAGGTTTTGGGGGCAATATCCCTTAATGGGGTCAAGGAGTAGTGCCCTTTTTAGAGTTAAGGGGAAGTTCTCCTTACAATGTCAAGGGGAAGAACCCCTTGTGGGGTTTGGGGGAAACACCCTAGATGCCAAAGGAAATTTGGGCCTTGACAAAGGTTCAAATGACTCAAAATTCATTGAAAATGAATCTGAAAATGCACTCAAAAAGGACAATTTTGAAGGCAAAACTGAATAACAAAATTGTAATTTCAAAGGAGAAAACCATAGATACACAGTCATAATAATGCAATACCATGACCAAAAAGTTCAATATCACAACTTTTATGCAATATCATGACTAAAAAGTCATTATTTTGTAGAAAGTGGCTAACCAATAGTAGTTAACACATAATTTTCTACAAAACTGTGTGATTTAAGGCAATATCATGATTTTTATAGCAAAACATGATTTCATAATCTGTGATATTTCTAAAAGGGGGAAAAATACAAGATTTTGATAGCTATACCTAAGACATAATAGGATATTTGATCTAAAAAATATATACAGAGATTGAAGATAGTTTTATAAAGTAAAAAAGTATTTGATATGTTTTTAGACTAATGCTTAGATAGATTTGATTATCAGGATATTAACAAGAAAAATCACTTTTTTAAATATAATATTTTACCTTAATTAGTAAAAAACAACTAATTCACAAATAGTGATATTGCAAAAAGTGACCAAATGGGTAGTAATGGGGGTTTGATTTTTCTTTAAATGTTCCCTACTTTCTCCCATTTTCCTACATACATAATACAACTTTTTATCCTCTTAAAAGAAAACATCAATTGATATAGACCTACAAATTATAAAGGTTAAGAAAAATTAATTTTTTTGGTTAAATAATATATCCTATAAAACTGTAAGTTAGAAGACAAAATCATATATTCTTATACAAAATCGATAGTCATGAATTAGTTATAATGTGAAAAAAAAGTCAAAAAATTTTCAAAAAAGATAACTTTTAGTGGTTAAGATAATATCAATTAATTTTATCAAAATCGTGACTTTAATGGCAATATCATGATCAATGAATCTAAATTTTATGAATAGAGGGTTAACCTACAAAAAAATTGGCTATTAGTGTTAAACATTGGTAGTCAATATAAAAATGCAACTCCCAAGGACAATACCATGAATGCAAATGAGTTGTTTTGCAAAGTAAAACCATAATTCACCTGAGCATGATAATTTCTCAAAATCTAAATCTTCATCCTTAACTAATCATCCTTAAAATATACCAAAACACATCTAAGATGCAAATAAGTTAAATTAGGAGGGAATCTCCCACCATGGTTGCCAAAATGTAGATGAAATTTTGAACTACATGGAATTTGATTGTGCAATTACATCAAAAACATCCAAAATGTCATTCCATTAATTAAGATCTAGAGCCATTAAGATAAAATTTAAATAGATGAATGAAAATTCAAAATAACACTTTAATCATAAAGCTAATTTATCTAAACCAATATTGAACAATAAAAAGACAAAATTACTTAGATTGAGATTACCTTAAACTCAGATTTGTAACATTATGATATCTTGATTCATAGATGTGGAGGATAGTATAGACAAGTTGATCATGGATTTGGCATGGATATTGAAGTTCATGTAATTTATAGTTGGTTTAGCCATGGAGGATTAGATTGTATAAATAAGACAAGGAATAAAAATCTATGGCTTGCATTCAAATTTGAGCCATGAGGATTAAGGGTGGAGGAATTTTTGAGGAATTAAAAATTCCTTGAAAGCCTCTAGAATAGATGTTTCCAAAGAAGAGAGGCCAAATTAGAGGATGTTCTATAATTGGATAATTCTATAATCTCCTTAAGGGATAATTATAATTAGGTAGGTATTAATATTAGGATTAGGTGGGTGATTAAGGACTAGGGGTGTAGGAGATCCTAGTAGTATGCTAGTATAGTTAGGTTGGTGGGTCATGGGAATTTTAAATTACCAAATAATGGATAAGAGAGATTAGTATGGGATAAGACATGATTTAATAGTATTAATTTATTATTGGGGTATAAATAAGGTTAGTTAAGGAAGAACTGATAGGGGGATATTAGATAAATGTCTAGGATTAGGATAAAGGGGATTAATTAGTGGGATTAATTAGAATAATTAAGGTAAGAAAAATTTAGTGTATATAATTATAATAGTACCATGGGAAATGTTTCTACAAATCATGTTAAAACCATCACCATCAAATCACATGAACTATTTGACACTTTTTAAATTACTAAACCCCCCATTATAGGGATAACACCTTCCTCTTCAAGTAACAGCACATCAATTTCAAGTAATTTCATTGCACCTTAGTTTCTATGGGTTACTATCTATAGACCCACTTATTCTAATTGTAATGACTCCTTCCCAACTCAAAATTATGCCAATGAAACTAGATGCATTCAAGTCACCATCTAAGGCCCTTTGAATTCGTCTAATTATAATGGCTCCTTATTAAATCTAGATTGAAAAATCATAACTAGATGCTCGTGAGTCACCCTCTACGTCCCTTTAACCTCTTCCAACCCTAGACCAAACTTGAAAACTATGTCATCAAATCCAAAATTGAACACTATATTAGTCAAGGCTAAATCCTCTCGTGATTTTGTTGAAAATCCATATACTATCTCAAACTAAGTAAAACCCCTATACAAATTTATATCATAGATATTTTACGTATGTCAAAATTACACTGATCTATTTTGAATGACTTTTTCATTAGTCCACTATTCCTAAGGACATTAACCTAGAATAATTTGAGATACTCGTAGGGAATTAATCTCCTTTTTTACAAGTTACAGTTGATCAAAGAGATATGTATACTCTTGGTCCTAGCCATAATAACCCCTTGTTCATAGAGGTCATTATATAAAATTATAAAATCAAGTGGATTCTTATAGTTTATAGTTCAGGGCTAAACATAGTGTCACTTAAGTTAATATAACTATTGGGTTATACTACTAATGATATCCATCCTAAAACAATCATGATCAAGGCATATGATAATTCTAAAAGGGAATCTTTTATAACTATCTATTTTCTAATCATTATTGTCTTTGTATCCCAACATAATTTGTGTTATATTATGGATATTGAATTTTCATAAAATATACTTCTTGGTCATCCTTGGATCCATGAAGTACAAACTATCCCATCCTCTTTGCACCAGTGCCTCAAGTTTCTTCATGATGGGATTGAAGTTAACATTCCTACTAATTTGTGGCCCTACCAATCTTGTAAACACATAGAGGCTAAATTTCCCAATTATAAATATTGCCCCTAGTTCTTAATTTGTAGTGAAAAATAACAAAAAAAATAGTTTCATAACCACCCAAGTCCAATTATATCAACCCAAGTGACCTTGCTTCCAGTTTAACTGATCCATTCACTATAACACTTGCACAATAGGTCATTATTTAGGATGTAGGAATTTATATGTACCATATGAAAGATGCCTTTCACATTACCAAGTGTCCCAAGTATCTTAAGTCTTTTGGCAAACCCTTGCAGACCAACATGATTTGGCAAAAAAATAAAGACACATAAAAACCACCAATGGTATTTTAACCAAAAACTTCAATAAATCAAGATCAAGAGGCTTTTATTGAAGGAGACTAGTTATATTCTAAAGGCCTTGTCGATTGTTTTCAAAATCCTAAGTACCCTATCCCTAATCATATTTTGGACAAATTTGATTATACAAGGACCTTAGGCCATGAGAACAAGGAATCTTGGAACCATTATCAATAGTTAAGCCTAATATGAGTCAAGGTCTTGGATTTATACCACCTAGGAGTGACCTCATGTATTTTTATAGTGATTCTTCTAAATCAACTAAAAATGAGACTCCTAGAAGTGATGCAGCATCCCACTATAGCATTTTCAATGAGCTTTTTGATATTGACCTATTTGACTCCAAATCCATTATGACTATTACATCCCATTGTCCCCTTTGCCTTTGCCATCCTGACCTCATTGATTAGGAATAGAAAGATTCTATTATACCCCTTGATAAATTTTAGAATGAATAATCTATTTCAAATTACATGGGCCTTAGACATAGATTGACAATTTGTGATCATAAGTAAGGCTTTGATTTATCTTTGGACTCTTCTACATAATTTAGAAAGCAAGAAAAAAAAATGGTCATGAAAAAGATAAAACATCAAGATCTTTAGGTGAAATACTATTTAAGGCACTTGTTAATTAGGGAAATAGTAATTTAGAAGACTAACCCTTGAGTGAAAACCTATTTTAGGTGTGCTTAGATGGGGAAGTTTGTTCATATCCAAAGGATATACAGTGTCCACCAAGTCATAGCTCTATAACTAGTGCTAGTATCACATCCAAACAATATAAAGTCTCAAATCATCTTGTTCCCAACTTTCCATATATATTTGCTAGTTGGCCACTACCTAAGATGATAGATTCAAATTCATCTCATTATCCATAACTTTAGGAAGAATAACTAAAATCTGAAGTAGAATAAAAATACTAGGGTCAAATGTTTTCCACTATTCTAGAAGATGGTTCTACACTCCTTATATAAAACACCACTGAAGTGAACCTAGGAACTTATGATAATCCCAAAATTATTTATCTCAAAGTCTCCCTCACTAATGCAGAGTGTGACTTCAATATCACCATTCTAATGTATTTTATTGATATCTTTGTGTGGGCTTATTCTAACATACTACGCCTATACCCCAACTTGGTTGTGCATCCAAATGCTAAGCCGATCAAATAAAAATTGAGAAAGATGCATCCATGCATCACTCTTTTGGTAAAAGTAGAATTGTAAAAAGTATTGGGAGCTAGCTTCATTAGCCCACTAGACTTTTCTAAATGGATATCAAATATAATTCCAGTAAGTAAAAATCCACAAGGTATATGCATTTATACTAATTTTAGACATATCAATAATATGTTTCCCAAAGATTATTTTACTTTGAATAATATCAACATGATACTTGGTTTTACCACTAGATATGAGATGTTTTCCCTAATGGATGGATTTTTAGGATACAATAAAATTAATATATTTCTAGAGGACTAGCACAAAACTGCATTCACCACACCATGGGTAACATTCTGTTACAAACTTATGCCCTTTATCTTGAGGAAAACTAAATCCAATTATCAATGTGTTATGACTATCATCTTCCATGATATGACACATGATATTATTAATGATTATGTTGATGACACCATGGCTTGATAAAAAAACATGTGATGGAGATCTAGATGTTCTATGGAGAATCTTGAATAGACTTCAAAAGTATAAGGTTTGACTGAATCTTAAAAAGTGTGTATTTGGCTTCACTTTAGGAAATATGATATGATTCATCATGTCATAAAGAGGAATTGAAGTGGATCCTACTAAGGTCAAGGACATTATATAAATTCCTCCACCTTCCAATCTCAAACATTTCCATATCTTGTAGGGAAAGATTCAATCTATTGATATGTTCATTCCACAAATGGTAGATAATTACCACCCATATACACACCTCTTGAAAAAAGGTATCACTTTTCAATGGGATGTTCGATGTTGAATGTCAACTAGAATTTTTGAATCTCACAACATACTTGGCCAACCTACCATTTTTGAGACCACCAACACCTGGATAGCCATTATTTTTTTATATTTCAACCACTGAACATGCACTAGGGGAACTCTTGGATGAACATGATGAACATGGAAAAGAAGATGTGGTATACTATTTGAGTTGTACACTTATGTCATATTAACATAATTATATGCCTATGGATAAAGATTGTTTAGCAATGGTGTTTGCCTCAGAAAAGATATGACACTACATGCTAAATAATAAAACTATTTTTATTGCCAAAGTAGGCCCTATCAAATATTTATTGTCCAAAGCAACTCGTATATTTCATATTGCTAAATGGGTCATGCTCTTAATAAAATTTGATATTGAGTACTAGAACCCAAATTCTATCAAGGTGTAGGTTATTATAGATCAACTTGAAAAGGATCCTATCATAGATACTCAACGACTCAAATTTGATTTTCTAGATGATTCTATTATGACAATATAAGAAGGGATGCAAGAACCTGAATAGTGAAAGATATACTTTGATGTCTCTTTCATATCCTATGGATCTGAGGAAGGTATCTTGTTGATTACACCATAAGGGGATCTGAATCCCAAATAATTTTCTATTAGTTCTCATTTTACCAATTATATGGCCATTTATGATCTCTTATTATAGGACTTCATCTAGTAATAAAGATGGATATCTAGTAGTTAATGGTATATGGGGATTGGCAGTTGATTATAAATCAAACCATAGATCAATATTAAACTCAAGATGATAATCTTGTAACCTAAAATCACATTATGGATAATATCAATACTCACTTAAAATTCTAATAATTTAAGCATGTACCATGGGCCAATAATAGATTTATCGATGTAATGGCAATAATTGGGTCCATGATACATATTACCAATAGGGTAAAAGAGTATTATTTTTTCATTGAAAATATTCTACAACTTAATCATGTATTTCTAGATTTAGAGAGGTTATACACCATTGCCAGTCTCGACCCCCTACCTAAACTACCTTTGTTTCAAGACATTTACAACTATTTTCATGACCAAGTCTTTTCACCTAACATTTCACATAATCTTTAAAAAATATTCCTTCACTGCATAACCCATTATACCCTCCTTAGAATAACACTCTATCATAAAGGATATGATGGAAATTTTCTTCATTGTTTATCCTTAGGATAATCCAAGTTATCACTTAAGGAGGTTCATGAAAGAATGTGTGGGGCCTAGACCAATGGTGTCATATTAGATAAGAAACTCCTTAGAATAGGTTACTATTGTCCCATGATAGAAATATATGCTTTTAATCATGTTAGGAAGTATGTTACTTGCCAACAACATGGTAATTTGATCTACATACCTTCCTTTCCACTCTAATCGATCACTACACCATGGCCATTATATACATGGGGCCTCGATCTCATGAGGAAAAGCAACCCAACATATTTGAATGGACACAAACACATTTTCATTGCTACCAAGTATTTTAATAAGTGGATTGAGGCCATTCATCTCACTTACACTACTAAGAATCATATTTCCAAGTTTATCCATTAGCATATCATCTATTTATATGGTAATCCATCCCATATTATATCCAATAATGGTAGATCATTTACAAACCAAGATGTTAAAGCTCTTTGTGCCATGTTCAAAATAAATCATAAGAAATCCATGCCATATAACCTACAAGGAAATGGTCAAGTTGATGCATCTAATAAGACCATTGTTTCAATCCTCAAAACTATTTTCAATGATGTTGGTTGTAATTATCACTTACAAAAAATTTCTTCCCTTTGGGCCTATCACACTAGTTATCGAACCCCAACATGAGCCACTCCATACTCCATTGTTTATGTCATGGAGGCTATTATACTAGATGAGATTGAGCTACCTTCACTATGGGTATCCTTGGAGAACATTAATATGATGATGATTATAGAGTTTATAGGTTGGAAGAGCTCAAACTCCTTGAAGGCAAGCATTTGGCTACCCTAAACAACTTAAAAGCATATCAGAAAAGATTGTGTAAAAGCTATAACAAGTGCATTCTCCCTAAATAATTTTAAATTAGTGATTTGGTCTCGAAGGAAAACCAAAATAACACTAATGTTGAACATATGAATAAGGGTAAGTTTCAACCCAATTGGTTGGGCCCATATGTAATCACAATATATTATAGATTAGGGGAATAGTAATTGGATACTATAAATGGTGAAGAGATCCTAGATACTATGAATATTGTACATCTCAAGTAGTTATACATTTGACATCCTTTTTATTCATTATCTACAAGATCCATTAATTGGGGGAAAGTTATTCCAAAGTTAGTTATCTAACTATCATACTCTGGACCATTTTTATTCTATCTCATTTTGTCCTAAATTATTCTACCCTGAACAATATTATTTTACTACTAATCTCGACCATTATAACCCTAGACCATTGTAACTCTGAACCATTGTAACTCTAGTCCATTGTACCCATAAATCATTAGAACTTTAGATCATTTATATTCCACTAGACTCTTTTTCATTCCATTCTAGATCATTCTAACATGGACCATTATATCTTGAATAAAATTATTTTAATACCCTAGACTATTTTAACCTAGATAATTCTATTACATAACCAATTATGATCCTTATTATGAGTCATAGGCATTCTGGACACACTCAACATCTGTTATAAAAGGTAGTTTAACTTGAATAGTATTTTGCATCTTCTCTTTGTAGACAAGTGTATGAAGATATAGTAGCATATGATTTTTCCCTGCTAAAAGGTTCTTCAAATTTATTCGACACGTCATACTATTCTATTATTAGTATACTATTATTTGTTAGGCATTGTCACCTTGATAGGATCACACAGGATATTACACCTAGTTTTATCTATTATTCTAACTCCTACTCTTGGATGTGTAGCTCCTCAATTAGTTAATTACCTATACAATTATTTATACTCTTAAGCACCATTGTAGCTATTTTATATATTTTAATTACCTTTAGGCATGTAACTCCTTAGTTAAGTGATTTTGTATTCCATTATTTATACTCATGTTCCCCATTGCATTTGATATAGTTGTTATTTGAACTCTTACATGTGAAAGTTAATCTCCTCAGTTTATGTAGTTCCTTAGGTCTTTCGTTAATGTTTCATGTCTTTTGATTATCCAAAAAATAAAAAAACATTAGAAATTGATAGACAAAAATGAAAAAAAACATTTCCTTGAACCTTTTTTATTTTGATCTCATGATCTGTTTATTTTATGAGTAATTATCTCTTATGCACTCACCATTTTTCAAGCCTATTTCCTTATTCCTCTACAATACAATCATGTTTTCTTATCATCACTTTTATTCTATCCCATATCCTGGAGAGCTACATTTGTCTTAAAGCTCATTTTAGATCTCATGTCCTTGAAATTATGTAGGTAACATCCACTTGCCTCATGCATCTAGAGTTAGTTCGACCACCCCTTTAATCTATTTTCCCCCATTTTGTCTTATGTTGTTGGTTCCCTATCACTTGGGGGTAACTTTGTCTCAATTTTTATTGTCCCATTGTACTAGTATCATTATTTATTAGATTAGGGGTCACCCTATCATAGATCATAACACCTCTATTATATATACATGAAGACTTTATTTTTTGTTTACACTAAAATTATGATTAATAATTGTTTGTGTGTGTTTATTTTATTTTTATTATTATTTTGTTGTGATTTGTTATCTTTCCATTTATTTTTTGATGTTTTATTGTTTATGCATTATTTTATATTTGCATTATGTTGTCTTAATTTTTTTTATTGTGTTTTCTTTGTTGTTTTTTTGAGTTACTATTTCCTCTATTATTATTTATTTTTTGTTTATTTTTATTCATATTTTTTTATTTATTTCTTGGTGTTTTGTGGTGCCTTTCTTTTTGTATTTCATTTTTTTTATTTTATTGTTTATTTTATTTGTTTTTCTCTTGTGTTTAAATACATTCTATACACATTTTGAGTCTATTTTTTACTTAGGCTTGATCTATTTACATTTATATTTAAAATTGTTTTATTACTTGTTCATTATTCAAGTACATCTTGTTAATGCACGTGCATCTTGACTATTCATATCTTGAATTTGACTTATTTATTAATTTTTTATTTCTTTAATTTTATACATTTTTGTTCTTAAATATTAATTATTCATATCTTGATTTTAATTTAGGTTACATTTTTGTATTATTGTTTTTCATTTTATTTTTGTTTAAATGTAAATAGTTGTAACTTTGGTTTTGGTAATTGATATCATTATCCTTAGTTATAAGTATTTACATTTGAACTGGTCAATTGCAATAGAAATGCAATGTTATTATAAGTTACTCATACTTATTATTCATAGTTTAACATTTGCTATAGTAAACACTAAGTGATCCAAATCCAAAAGTCAATTTGGCACTAAAGATCATTTAGAAACACATCATCCTGAATACCTAACACAACATATATCCTAGGCCAATTTTGAAAGCAAACAAGACTTTGAGCAAGACATGCATCTCTTGACATACATTGTGAGTCTAATTGACTATTTTTATGACTAATTTAGGATGTACATATCCTAAATTATATTATAACATATATTCATACATAAATTGGAACAAATACATCAACATGCATATGCTAATTAAGGGTGTGCATATCCTAAAACTAGCATATCAAAACATATCATAAATAGGATCAATATAAATGAAAATATCATGCAACAATGAAAGAATATTAAGAGTCCATGTATAAGTAATAATAAACCAAAAATGAATGTCATATATATATATATATATATATATATATATATATATATATGAAAATCATGTTTTATACATCATGATAATATCTATGCATCTTATAAATACAAAAAGAGAAGAGCTAACAAAATCAGCTCTCATCATGCTCATCTTTGGGAGGACTCTATTGGAAGTTCTGACCCATCCCTAATGTAGGTGTTATTGATGGTCATGGTGGTGGAGGCCCCATGACTACCTATTATGCATATATATGCATCATTAACCACTCTAACTATGTTTCATGTCTAGACCTTGAGGTCCATCTAGTCCATTGTGACCTCGTATACTCCCTATAGGAGGCAACTCTCTACTTCATAGGAATCATCACCTTGTATGGACAGCTCCAATAGGCTATCTCATCCTTAGAATGTAGGACATCATCCTTCACACATAATACATCATCCTTGGATTCAATCACATTGGCTAAGGATCTATCTCATTTTGCCCATATATCTATCCTAGCTTGGCAAACCTCATCCCTCTCTTGTGTTAGCCTCTAAACCTATACCTGATCAAAATCTTGCTCACTAACTTCTATCAAAAACTCCACATATCATGTTGATAATCTGGAATCAACTCATAATAATTATGCTACCTATCCTCTAAGACCATAAATATTTGCATCTCTAGCTATAATAAGACCCTATAACCTAGTGGTCTCTTTATACACCATAGCTAACTATGCCTATAACCTAGCCACAGTGCTTTGTAACCCTAAAATGTCTACGAGGCATGTATTAATATATATTTAGAGCTTGTAAATAAAATTCTAGTCCTTTGTGGACCTCCCTATGCCTAAGGATCCTACCCCTCCCAATATTCATCCTAAATATAAACCTGTCTTGAATGGCCCTACCTCTCTGAAACATATCCCATGGCCTCCATCACCACTTAGGGAATCTCGTATATCCACATCCAAACTATATAGATTCACCATATCTACATGTTCTATGATATATGACTATCCTTAAGGTTTTACCACCTATAATGGAATAGTGTATGGAATAGTTGTATGTATTGACACCTAAACCTATCATTATGATGGGGTGTGACCCTTAACTCTCCTCATCTACACCCATCCATGACATAAGATAAGGTACTATGGAAATGACCTAGTAAGTTATATGGGCCTCACTTTGATCTAGCATAAAATCTATGCATCAATCATCCCTCCATATGGATCTCCTCCCACATAATCCTATAAAACATGAACCACCCTGTCATGGTCAATGACTACCTCTGCCCTAGGCACTGGTGGCCCCTGATCACTAATCTCATTGGTCACATGTGTAAAGTATTATGCACCCTCTAAGACATCCTATTATATGAAAAACTACCACTATGAAAGATCCCAAACTAGGATTGAAAGCAACATGGCTCTGATACCACTGAAAGATCCCAAACTAGGATTGAAAGCAACACGGCTCTGATACCACTGAAAGATCCCAAACTAGGATTGAAAGCAACACGGCTCTGATACCACTGAAAGATCCCCAACTCAATTTGAAGACACAAAATATAAGACAAAGATATAATTCTGATTATTTGCCTTTAGAGAATGCGGATACAAAAATATATTGCCCAGATTTACTTCAACAGTGAATAAACAAAAGTTACAGTACATAGCAATAATTTAAAGGGTATAATGAAACCCCAAAATAAGCAGGAACCTGGTAGTATGCACAAATCTGGACGCTGTGTAAAGACACATTCGCCGACGTCGGTGAGGATGATGCCGACGTCGGTCGATACCCTGCCACCATCGATCGTCTCGCGGGCGATCTCTGACTGCCTGTCTGCCTGTGACTGCCTGATTGCCGGCGTCGGTCGCTAGTCGGCCGATGTCGGTCTGTATGCCGATGCCGGTCTCTGTAAAACCCTATGGCTGAACTGAGCCCTTTCCTATCCCTGACCCTACTGGTACGGCCTGGTGTCGATCTGTCAATCCGTATGGATTCTGTACCCGAACCTGATATGCAAATAAAATATATAAATCTGGAGGCTAAACAATGAATAAATACCTGGAACCCCTCTGCATAAGCTGAACCCTGGTATACTCTGTGAATGGCCTCTGAAGCTTCCGATCTGACCACTATGCACAATCTGGATTCCGTCTCGAATCCACCTCTGACAAAAGGGCTGGGTTTTCGTCCAACTCTTCGCCAATCTACTGAAGGGTTTCATCCTCAGAGATTTCCAGCTGAATCACTGATTCAAGCTTCTCAGAACAATTTTTGTAAAAGAAGATATTAGATAATAGATGATTGATGATGCAAATGCTTTGCCTTCCCCTTATTTTAAAGGCTTCCAGGAGACTTCTAGAAGAAGTCAAATTTATTTTATTAATAATTTAATTAATTAATTAAACCTAGAAAATTGGGGACATTACACACTAGAATCCATTTATCCTATATCTCTCCACCACATTATCATGGTTCCCTATAATGTAGCATGGAGTGATCATGTACTGAATCATAAACAAATCCTCCACCCATAAAAATTATGTCCATAAGTAGGGATTCCAAATGAAGTCTCCATCTTCCATCTCATCAATTGATCATATATAATAAGGCAAGTCCCCCAAATATCCCTACATGTTTGGTCATGTAAGGTACCATCCCCAAGCCACAGGATCCTCTGATCCCTTCTAATACTTTAGCCCCACTGGCTATGAAATCACTATATAAACTTAGGCCCATACCTATAGCAATGTATTGTGGCCTATGTTACACCCTCCTGTATAATCAGACATATGAAATTCCCTATAAATCTATGCTAGTATGACTTATCCCTAGACGAACCATGTTAATTGACCAAACATCTACTACACCACACCAATCAACCCCAAGGGAAATACTTACCCATTCTTATCAGGTAATAGAAGGTTGCTAATAATAGATATAAAAACTACCACCTCTAGGAGAACTATCCCCTATCTTAATCCACCCTTTAGAGGCTAATCTAAGTATTTTTGAGCATCCACATCTATGCACTCATCAATAATTTATTAGTCTAATACCCAAGTAGATAATATAACATGGAATATCATTCTACCCCCATCCAAGTAATCACAAGTCCTCACATAGGCACCAATAGAATATAGTATACATACTCTAGTATGACCTTAGCCTCCCTAATAAGAAGATGAAAAGAATAGGTCTTAGAATACCACCTCTTTTTTAGTGCTTATAAATACAATTTGTCTATATATATCATTATCAATCATGTTAAGTGATACAGGTCCATTGCTACTAGGATGCCCATGAGATTGTCTATCATCAACCCCTATCACTATAATATTTGGGAGCACTACTCCTATGACATGATGACCAAAAATTGCTCTTGAAAATCAAACATATGGTATCATGTTAGTTATCTTTCTATCATTCAGTATATTCTTCTAATTTTGAGGCCTAAACTAATCCTCTATGTGCCTTGGCCTCTCTTCTTATTTTAGGCCTAGATTAATCCCTTATGGGCCCCATTATATTTTCCTTTGGAAATCTCACCATTGTCTTGGTGATATCATCATTTTGACCTAAAATCCCATTGAAAGGTCTATGAGATCATTGGTCTCATGGCATTCCTATCATTTTTATAGGCAAACTCTTCATTTTTCAAATTAGGAAAATGGTGAAATCGTGCAACTACCACCTATCTATTCATAATAAATGAAATGAATGGTAAATTTAAATACCAAAAAAAGGTACATGTTGATGCCCCATTCCTTAGTTGTCACTATTAATCTCTCACACGATCTCCAAGGTGATAGTGGTGTTGGATGTTGGCCATTCTTCTCTACTCTATCACACAAAAAATTCGTAGCATAGAAATTACTAAAGTTATGGGTTCAAATGACTTGTTTCTACCCTAAGGGTTAAAATATAATATTTTTTTCAAATTTTTCACTACCTATTATTATATTTTCATCATTTTATCTCTCTCAATATACTATTTTATCCTTTCTTATCTATTTTTCCTCGTACTTTCTTCAAATTGTTTCATTTTTCATCCTTTCTTACTAAAATTTAATGAGATTATAATTTCTTCTGATTGAGGGTCCACACATTAGATATTTTTAAATTTTACATATACCCCTTAAAGGGGAATCATGTTCTACCCAAAAAAAATTTGGGGCATTTCATAAACTTATTTCTTTGTAATTCATGCAAACTTTAAAAATAGAAAATGGGAATGAAATTTATTTCTTCTGATTATATTGACCTTTTAATTATTTGAAAAGACCTCACTTCAACCAGATGTCTCACCACACATTCTTAAATATGAGAAAAATATAGACATCTAATTCTTATCACTATTGTGTTACAATTATCAATCTTCACAATATTCTGTAACAATGTACAATCTAGGCCAAAATCACTAAAATGCACTAAATAGTGGAAATTTATCATGTATAGGTGTTGATTTACGCTAATGTATCCCTAAATTTGGGAATGAATTTTATGTTATTATTATCTTTTCTTAAATCACTCTGAGTCAAATTTTTACCATGCGAAATGAAATTCTAGACCACTAAATTCTTCTTATTTGGTAGCACATGTCACATGTATGTGTTATTTTACATCCATAATGCCCTAATTGGGTTATTGTTTTGTATGCAACTAACACATTATTTTGATCATAATCTATAAAAATTATGACTAAGTTAAATGACATTTTTGACTAGGTTCATTAAGCATACAATGGATTTCCAAAGAATTTTATAAATTTATTCAAAGCCACTTAGGCAAATTAAACCAAATCAAGAGCCTAAGTGAAAATTCCATGTAAGTTATTATAAATATACTTTTTGGAAATTCATTCCTCATATTTGCATCATCATATGACATCATTAATAAGGTGGCATCCACAGGACATTAATGAAACAAATATTAGGATTAAGCTCTCATATGCCTCATCAATGCCCCATTCTTCTAAATATTAATGGGAATATTTATTTCTTGTCCCTCCAAAATTAAATCAGTTTCTAGCCACACATATTGATCTCAAGATGGATGGTTATAATTTATCTTTAACATTTTTAGAAATCTATATATAAGTGAGCCAAGACCACCATTTTAAACCATTAGCTATGCAAACTCACTGCACACAAATTGTTATATAAAAGCTTCACCTATTTCTATAAATCAATAAATCTTATGAGAATAATCCATTGGTGCACTAGGAAATGATGGACCATGATAATCATCATTGATGTAGACTTAGAGCATCAAATTTGGGGAAAATATGCTTCTTGAATGATCTTGGAAGGAGGGATGTTATTTGGAAGGTTTGGCAGTATTCCTTTCTTAAATATATATTATAATTTATTAGCAACACCCTATGAAGGAGAAATATTGATCTTTTATCTCTAAATGCTTATTTTGATATGTTTTATTAATTAATGCATGGACTAATGCATCTCGTAATCTTACACTACACTATATGTTATATTATCTCCTTAGTATCTATGTGTTAGCTCCATGTTGATGAATGGAATACTCAATTAATCATACATACACATGTGTGTCACATTTCTACTTGAGTGTGATATGTTCATACATAAACACATGATCTATTGATATTTCATATGTTGGGCATTCCCTTTATTCATGTCATGAGATATTGGGAGCAGCCACTTCTTTGATATTGATACACATAGATTATATGGTTTGATTATAAATATAAATTATCATGTTTGATCATACATATATACTTACATATTCATTTATCCATTATTATATCTTACATAGGTTACTTGATATGCTATACATTGACATATTTTTCCAAACACAGTTGATCCATTGGCTACTATGACATTTTTATGTTGGTTTGTTAAGATTTACTTGATGCACTTCCTTGAGTGTCTTGCCTTATTATTATATTTATTGTTTGAGCCTTTGAATGTGCCCATTAAATTTTAGCCCCCATGCTTATGTATGTTTCAATTTATATTTACATATGCCATTATTTGTTATATGAACATTTAAATATATCATTCTCGATTTTGGGCACATTTGATTAACTCATGTCCCTTTGATTATGTGACATTTAAACATTCCCCTTATTTGTAGTCTCCTTGGATCATTTCCTTTTAACTTTATTTTGAGTTCTCTTTTGTGTGTGTTTGTTTGATTTTTGATCTTTTAATGTTACTATATATATGTTTCCATGATCTTTATCATGCATATTAGGAATGCATGTTATCACATTGGTTATATGCACTTCAATTCTATATCTACATACACATGAGCCTTTTATATGCTACATGGTTACATTCACATGTTATATAGTTGTCTTATCATATTGAGGTGAGGTAACTATTGTCTATTTTATCCACAAAGAGCCCTCAAACACATATATACAAGGAGGGTACATTTTTTTCAAAAATAAATAGATAGAGTCCCCTAAAAACATCTTCATTATGTCTAAAAATAAAGTTTCTATAGGCTATGTTTATAAATACTCTAGGTAGTCTTCAAGCACAACTCAAATATGGTAAAGGTATGGGCTGTTGGGATTTAGAGAGGTTTTAGACTATGAAGATTAATTTAGGGATTCAAGATCACTTTCAAGTTTCTCAAGGTTTGGTGAAATGGATAAGTTATAAAATAAAGACTTAGTAGGTTTTCAAAATTGGCCTTCATGTTTTTATTAAGGAAATGGTATTCATGTTTCTTTTTAAAATATAATTCAGAGATTTTACATGAAGGAGAGTTTTTACAAATCCCAAAGACTTCAAATTTTTTTTATAAGTGTTTTACTCTTCAGAAAATCTATCATGACTAGTCAAAACAATTATTTGACAATAATTTTAATCAAATTTTAGGCCTTAAAAACCATTATTATAATAAAATATAGGACAAAATTCATGACAAAAAAGTCACAAAGAAGAAAAAAATTCTAAATACTTTGAAAAAAATCATTTAATTATTTGGTCTTCGAAAAAAGTGTTATGATTTAGCTAGAAATTTTACAAATAAAAGTTGTGATAGTAAAATTTTCAAAGGCTAAGTATTTGGAATAATTATTGAAAAAATACTTTTCATGAATACTTAAATATTTAGAGAATTTGTTTTTAAAAAATCTAAGACAAAATTCATGACAACAAAAGCCATGAATAAGAGAGAAGGACTTTATTTCATGAAGATTATGTTGGAGATTTTGCATGAGATATCATTAAATAATTTTCATGAAGGAAATATGCATCAAAGATGAGTTGGAATTTTTTCAAATTATGAAGATAAAAAAAAATTAAAGACCCATATCCAAGTGAAGTGTTTGGAGATATAAATCCTAAATGACTGCCATGTGTCCCAGGGAGATGTTATCAACATAGTAGATCAAAGTTGACACATGCCCACATATTATGATGATGTCTTTCTCAACTATCTTGGCACCAAATAATAAGGATAAAATACACTACAAAGGTTACATACCTCATTAAATGGAGAAGTTATAGGTTTTGTCTTTTTATAACTATTTAGGATCCAAATTTTCCCTATAGATGCATGGTTTAGGAAAACTCCTAGGAGGAGTTACTACAGGTGTGAGGTCCCTATTAATAATGGTTAGAGTGATGGAGAGAACGAAAATATGTATCCATAGGGGAGATATTATTGATAGAGAGTATGGTAGTGGAGAAATATAAGCCTAAATAATCATTCTTTTGCATGAAATATGCATTCAATGGGAAATAAAGGCCAAATATGGCATAATAGGCTTCAAGAGGGAAATGAATGGAGACTAAATGTAATTTTTAACTACTAATTCATGGCCAAGCATGCTATTTATTTTTCAAAATGATAATATGGACTATATTATACTATATTAAGGTTATTTTAACTATAATAACTAAAAATAAATCCTTCTACTCCACCTTTGTGCCACACCACCATCGAAGGCCATTCAATGTAATAACCTTTTTTACATGTAAAGAGGTGGGAATGGGGTGATTTAAGGATGTAGGTAGGATTTTTAAGAGTTATCTCATACCTATCCTCCATAAAGCTACCAAGAAGATACAAATTTAAGAAAAAATAAGACCTTCTCCTCCACTCCTATGCCACTTTATTGTGAGGATCATCATGGTGATAGGTATGAAGATGTTGGAGAAGGAATAATGGCCTAGTTTTTCAATTTTTTTCTCTTTAATAGGCTCATTCATATTTTAATAAAATATTTATGTAATTGAATATTACTTTCCTCTCCCTCTCTCACATCATTTTCTTATAAATTAGGATGAAAATTTATCTCATTAGATCCCTCTACTAGTTGTGATGAATCTATAATATGGTGAAAACTTGTAATGTTGGATTTAAGTCATTGAATTAATATAGGACTAATTTTATCTTCTTCATACTTTTATTCTTATATGAATCCATTACTATTTTATTATATATCTATGGTTTAAGTCATTCTCCTTCTTGTATGCCCATCATCCCTCACCTTGATATAAGTGAGTTATCTTATACAAGTCATATGTTGTGTTGAAGTTGATTATTCTAGTGATTTATTATGGATATTAACTAATTGTGTCTTGTATAGGGTGTTCTAGTTATCCATTTATTCTTAAGTATACATCATGAAATTAAAATGAAATACTTATGTATGAGGAGCCTAATTTGGAGATTATGTAATACAAATTTAGTCATTATTTAGTTTTATTATGTTGATAGAAATGTTAAATATATGAATTATAAAATTTGATGCTTCACCTTAGTTACTTTTAGGTCTTTGTAATATGCTCTCCTTTTCCTTTGAACATGTAGTTGTAGTAGTGTTAGTGATAGTTTAGGTTATTAATCAAGGGATCTTTCCCTCTCTAGATGTTTAATCCAACCATTGGTCACCCACAACATTTAAGTGATCCCATTTTATCAGATAAAGGGAGGATCCTTGAAAACAATCATCTAAAGGGTATAAATTCAAAATAATAACAATTTAGGGCATGATTAGTAAAACTAATACTCAGATAATTTATAATATTTTATAAGGAGAGTGTTGTTTTTGCTGAATTTCAATGTTTAGACACACACATTTAGCGTCTGGTGACTCTAAAAGCTAAAAAAAATCCTAGTTTTGGGCTAGTCCCTTAAATTTCATGCCAAAAGTAACAAATAGGTAATATTTAAGAGGTATAAGTCCTAATTTTATTGAATTGACCTTTGATTCATTAATAAGAAAGAGATATCCAAGGACAGACACATATCCTAGAACTTCTTTGGCTACCAATTCCCCTCATCACAACCTAATACCACCTTAAACCTTTCATAAAGATATTAGATACCAATATTTTGTCACCGTTAATGTGGGGAGTCTAGTAAACCTTTCCCAACCTAATGACATACCTGTAGCTACCCTTAAATGTGTTCCTTTCTTTACTAGATAGGACATAAATAATCTTGTTGAGCACATAAAATATGTGGAAAATATTTTTTTAGTGCATTATGTGGTATAAGAAAATGTGTCAATAATATTTTTGCCTACCTCCTTCAAAGGCAAGGCATCGTAATGGTGCTAAATTTTGATGTTTAATTCCATCAGCACATGGGATGAGTTTGGATAAGCCTTATACAAGTATTTTGAGGATAAATTAGGTCATCTATCCTTAGTTAAATAATTAAAAAATAGCAAGAGGGCACCACATGATTATATGTATGATTTAAATTTTAGATTACAGAGGACATGGGATAGAATCCCATAATTTGTAAGTCCTACTCCTGAGTATGTTTTTTTGTACTATTTTAGATCATTGTATAGTGATTTTTTAATAATGATACAATTCATAGGTGTTAAAACACTTACATATGATTATGAGATATAAATCAAGGATGAGAATTTCCTCATACAAGCTATAAAATAGTACTAAGGCCTTCTATGCCCATATTCATAGAATTGTAGCACATACCACCTATCCAACCAACTTTGGCTCCTATTATTACACCTACAAGTTAGCCTACTATGCAAGAACCAACTCCTCCTACTAAGATCCATGAGATGAAAAATTTACTTTAGATATTTAGAAATGAGTTAGTTTCCTTGAAGAGGCAACAAGTGCATAACAATAAACCCTATTAGCTTTATAGTCAATTCTTTCAACCCAGTAAGCATCCCTTTCATGGAAATTCTCAAGTATAAGGCACCATACCCATGTTAGGCCCTATTAAATTTATAATAACCTTACTCCTAGCACTTTAAATGCACTTATTCCTATCCAAAACAAACTCCTCTAAGACTCTGAGTAGTTTTATCCTTGTGGCTAATCACATAATCAAACAACTTAACTTAATGAGGACCTAAATCAAGCATTGATGGTGAAAAGTGCAAAACTTACTCAAGAGGCACAAGCTAAAGTTCCACCTCAAGGAGAAGCTTCTCAAATTTTAAAAAAAAATATTCTACACCCTTAAATTGGAAAGGAGGTGAGTATTGTGGTATAAATCAAATTGAGAATCAAAGCATGGATTCTACATCCATAGTAGCAAAAATATAAGTAAATAAGAGGGTTGTTGAAGTGAAACCAATAGCTGATAAAGGCCATGAATAATATTAAAAATCCTTTAAATGGGATGAAAGTATTGTTTCAATTATAAATCCCTAGGAACAAGTGTATAAAAAACACACAAAAAGAGAAGGTTAGCCTAATGTGCCCATCCAACATTAGCAAGTTCAAAAGTCTACTATTATTATTAAAACTTAGCCAAAGGTGGTCAACACTTATTTCAAAATCTTAGATCAAATGAAAAATACCAATTTTAGTATCTAAATGTGGGATAGCTTTTCCATCCCTAAATAAAAATGTGCTATAAGTTGCCTTGTCTAATCTTAACCTCATAGGTTAATCTTATAAAGAGACATGGTCTATCCTAACCAACTCAACTCAGCCTAAGGAAGAGAATTTAGGTATAAGTGTTAAATATCCAAATTTTTATGTCTCATTTATCATAGGGGATCACTTATTGTATAATTTCATTAATGATAGTGGTGAAAGTAGCTTAGTGATGCCCAAACATATTGTTGATAATTTGGGTTTGGAATATGAGCCTTTCTATAAGGGAGTAGTTAAATTGGATGGTACAGCCATCAAGATGGTCGGAGTGATCAAAGGATTTAATCTCACCTTTTATGTTTTCCCAAACTTCTCAATTCTTCAATACATATTAAAAATAGATATTCTACCTTGCTTTGCATTGTGTTTAACCGGAGACTTCATTGCTAAGATTTTGGGTTATCTATATTTAGACTAGTCTCACATGCTATTTATAACTAGGTATGGGACCAATGTTAAAATCCAATTTTAACCTATTTTAAATGATCATATGGAACCTTATACACATCATTATTCTAATGTAAATTACACGATCATGTAGTAGATAGAGAACCAACTACACTCATTAAAGGTTATTTTAATCTTTCCCTTGATGAATGGGGTACTAAACACTATGATTATGACCCTTATATATTTTTTGAGAAAAATTATATTGGAAATTATTTCTTATATGATGAGGATGTTGTAATTCCAAACCTAGTCAAGCCTAGTGAGCATGATGATGGAATGTGGTAGATGTTCCTTACTGGATCCAGAAGAAGGAATGGAGGAGTAGGTGTGATTTTAATGTCTTTTAATAAGGAGGCATACTATTATACCCTTATATTTTATTTTATATGTACTAATATACCAATTGAGTAATATACCTTCATACATGGTCTCTAGTAGGATAGGAAGAGAGAAATTTAACACCTATAAGCCTTTGAAAATAGTGAATTAATTGTAATCCAAGTAAGAGGGTATAATTTGACCAATAATTATTTTTTGAATTATTATAAACATAGATTTTGGGATCTTATAGAGGAATTTTAACCTTTTAATGTGCAAGTAATCCTAAGAGATAAGAATAAACATGTTAATTGGGTGGTTGTTATTACTTCTTAGTTTGACATTCTAGATGGCATCAAAAGAGACAATGCATAATAACATACCAATGTAATTGTGAGACCTTCCATACCTAATAATAACACCAATTGGTATTTATTTAATATTTATAAATATATAATCCTTTTATTGTAAGAAGAATTTGAATGTTCTATAAGAAATCAAAATAAATTTTAGCATCAATATGACGACCAGGGCATTTAGTTGAATTCAAACAAGCTACCAAAGGGGCTAGTAAAACTTGAAAACATATTAAGTATTGATGACCAAATTAGAGGAGATAAGGTGAATATGAAAATAATGAATGAACACTATGAGATAGTTTCCATATTCAAAGACAAACATGTTTATCATGGTAATGTATGTATTGAAGAAGAGAAACATGCTTTTATTGAACATTGCCAAGAGTTTGAGGACATGTTTGCAAGGGATTATAGTGATCTCAAAGGTTTTGATCCTAATTTGGAATAATGCACTAGATTTGAATTTTGATGGCAAACAATTTAGATAGAAATAAAGACCCATAGAACTAAAGATAGAGCCTCTCATGTGGAAGGAGTTAACCAAGTTGATAGGGTTGTTAGAGCCTCTAGTTAATATTTAAACATAAAGAAAATATGGTAGATTTTTATTCCATTGGGTTTTGGAGAGGCTTTATATTATAGTAATATTAGCTACAATTTTCTCAATGTTCAGTCAAGGTTTAGTAAAATGGCTAAGTCAAAAAAGCAAAAGACTTACTAGGTTTTCAAAATTGGTCTTCACTTTTTTTGTCAAGTAAATGGTCTTCAAATTTATTGTCAAAGTATGATTAATATATTTTACGCAAAGGATATTCTACACAAATCATGAAGACTTCACAACATTTGTCTAAGTGTTTTACTCTTTGGAAAAAGTGTGTTGCAAGTAGTCGAGATAATTGTTTTGATAATAATATTTGTGAAGGCTTAGGTATTAAAAAAAATGTTATGAAATAATATAGGATAAAAGTAAAAAAAATAAAATTCACAAAGAAGACACAATTTATAAAGACTTAAAAAAAATTGTTAAAATATTTTTTCTTCAGAAAAAGTGTTAATTTTTTTCATAACTTTTGTAAACAAAAGTTGTGATGGAAAAAATTGTGAAGACTAGATCTTCCAAATAATTTTTGAAACAATAATTTTTTTGAAGGATTAGGTAATAGGAAAAAAAATTCCAAAAAAATATAGGACAAAATTCATAAAGAAGAGAGAAGTATTTTCTTTCATAAATATTATGTCGAACATTTTGTGTGAGAGCTCATCGAATATTTTTTGTGAAGGCAAGATGTGTGACATATGAGTTGGAGGTTTTATAAAGTATGAAGACAACATAAGTTATTAATACCCATAAATTAGTGAAGTGTGCATATGTATAAATATTTAGTGACTTCTATGTGTCCCAATGAATAGTCATATTCACAATAGATCAAAGTCAACAAGTGGCCACCTGTCAAGAAGATGTCTTTCCAACCAGCTTGGTAATAAAGAAGGAGAAAAGCCACTATGAAGTTTATATACCTAAGTAAATGGAGAATTTATAGGTTTTCTCTTTTAAAAACCATTTAGGATCTACCTTTTCCCTATAATTCATGGTTTAGGGAAACTCCTAGGAGGATTTCCTGCAGGTGTGTGCTCCCTATTAATAATGGTTAGAGTGATGGAGGGAATGAAAATCACATTCCCCCTGAGGAGTTATTATGGATAGAGAGGATGGTATTAGAGAAATATAAGCCTTAAGTCTCATTATCCATGCATGAAATATGCATTCAATGGGAAATAAATGCCAAATATGAGACATGAGGCTTTGAGAGGGAAATGAATGGAGACTAAATGTAGTTTGTAACTACTAATTCATGACCAAGCACTCCTATTTATTGCAAAAAATGAGAATATGCACTAGTTAATAGCATATTAAAGATAATATAACTGAAATTAACTAAAAAAATATATTTCTACTCCACTTCTATGCCACACCACCATTGAAGGCCATCAATGCATCTACCCTTTTTACATGCAAAGATGTGGAAATGGTGAGAATTAAGGCTGAAGGCAGGATTTTTAAGAGTTAGAGAACACTCATCCTCCATAAATCCACCAAGAAGATAAAAATTTAAGAAAAAATAAGGCCCTCTCCTCCACTCCTACACCACTTTATTGAGAGGATCATCCTGGTGGTAGGTATAAAGAGGTTGGATAAGGCATAATGTCCTAATATTCAATTATTTTATCTTAAATAGACTTGTTCATATTGTAATAGATGAATTTATGCAGCTAAATAGTGCTTTCCTCACCCTCTTTCATATCATTTTCCTATAAATTTTTCTAAGAATGCCTCTCATTAGATCTGTCTACTGATTGTGACAAAGCTCTACTATGGTGGATACTTGTACTAATAGATTTTAAACCTTTAAATTAATAGAGGACTAATTTTACCTTCTTTATAATTTTATTCTTGTGTGATTATAGTACATTGTTGATATAAATCTATGGTATAAGTCATTCTCCATCTTGTATATCCATTGTCCCTCACCTTGCTATAAGTGGGTTGTTTTATATTGGTCATATATTCTATTGAAGTTGATTATGCTAGCGATTTCTTGTGTAAATTAGCTAATTATGTCTTCTATAGGGCCTTTTAGTTATCCCTTCAAGTTATAATTATATATCATGACATTTATATGAAATAATTATGTATAAGGATCCTAATTTGAAGAGTGTGTAATACAAATTTAGTCCTTATTTATTTCTATTTTGCTAATAGAAAAATAAAGTAGAGGAATTATAAAATTTGGTGCAACACCTCTTTTACTTTCACCTTTTTAATTTATGTTCTTATTTTCCTTATAGTTGTATTAGTGTTATTATTATTTTAGGTGATTCATCATGGGATCCATTCCTCTCTAGAGGTTCATTCCAACTATAAGACACCCATAGCCCTAGAGTGATCCCATTGTATCACCTAAAGGGAGAAGCCTTGAAATAACTCCTCTAAAGGGTACAAATTTAGAATAATAATGGTAACTACCAGTTCATATCCTTCTATGTCAAATGTTAACACCTTTTTACTTACTCCACATTTCAATGTTGTTACTCATACACAAAAGCATTACTAATACTATATTTAAATTTTCAAGCCCAATATAAAGAATCATGATCACATCAACATCATCTACGTAATTATCTACAAAAATTACCCCGTACCTCCACATAATCCACTAATGTTTTCAAAACCATATTGATACTTATTATTTAACCAAAAAGGAAAGGATATCTAACATGAATAACCTTAAACATGTGGTTGAATTTGTTAAACCTTAAACTCTTAGGTCACATGAACCCAAGGAGTACCTAGTTCAAATGCTTACTCCTAAATGCATCATAAATGGTCCTCATTTATGTTATAGACATCTTCAAACCTATCCTACATGTAGTATGTCAAATTAAACATCATTAAAATAAAACATATCAACACATTTACTTATCTAAAATTGCACCTTCCAGCCTAATGTATTTCATTCTAATTGTTTAATTTTACCTAACTCCACATCACATGTTGGGGAAAATTACGAGGCCCATCCATGTATCACTTTAGAATTTAAGGAATATTTAGATTCTCATATATACATAAAATTATGCTATGTAACATCTTATAATTTCCACTCTTCTTTTCCATTGCATAATTAAAAATAAATTCAACTTCAATAAACCTTCCAAGACACATAGGCTTGTTTTTCACATGTTCATATTTGGTACACATGTTAGAATAGATTTTGATCATTATTTTTGTCTTGTGTTTTTTAATTTTTGTGTGTTTTTTTTCATTTAGTTTCATTTTATTTACACCATTATTTTTTTAGATAAGGGTAAACGTTAGTTTTTTGATAGGGGTCCATACCTTATTATAAGAGGGTCAAAACCTAGATAAACATAGAAAATTAGTCTGAGACAACTTAAATAGAAAAACCAATAGAGATACTACAAAAGAATTAAAAAATTAGCAGATAAGTAGAAAAAGTATCTCAAAAAATAAAACACCTTAGTATTTGTGAAGTCTATTGAGGGTGTCCTTTATCTTTTTAATGTTGGTATGCCTGTTCTGGAGCCTACTAGTCATGGTATTATCAATGACCTTCCCAATATGTTTTTGAATGCTGCCTCTACCTCCCTTATCTAAAATAATAACAATATTACTAATAGTATTAGCCCATGTACCAATCATATAAACCTTACTAGTAATGATATTACCCAAATCAGTGAACTTACTATAAAAGATATTAACTTTCTCACTCAAATTATGAATCTAAATTTGAGAAGTTTTAATATTATCCTCATTATAATCCATCTACTTCATCTTATTTTTATAATTGTGATTGAGAATATTCATCTCCTTTCTCACATAATTGACTAATATTTTGAGATTATCCATATCCCTATCGAAAAAATTGTGGTTGGCTTGATCTAAAGGGGTACTCAAGGAAATAAGGCTTTGGACTGCATTACCCTTATCATAATTAGTATTGTTCCCCTATTTTGAGTGACTTTGAAGAATCTTTTTGTTGGGATCATTATTTAAAACTTCAAAAATTCCCCTAACCCTTTTATGCTTAGATTAAGAAGGTAAGAGATTCTCAGGTGGAGGGGTTAAGTAAGGATTGATTTTTAGGATTGAATTTAAGAGTGTAGATGTAGTAGTAAAATAATAGCTTGGTGAGAGGGAGCAGCTAACCTCACTAATTGTATTTTTTGAATAGATGTTTCAAGAGAAGTTAGAATAAAGAATAGAAAAATCACCAAAATATGGTACCTAAAGTGCTTCAAAAAGACCAAGGGGAATCTTTTGATAACATGGTGTTATCCATCCAGAGTCAAGAATTTCATAGTTATCCTTGTAATCTCATCGAATGTCTTAAGCAGAGAGGTTCTAAGCAAACCTCCATGATATAGATTCAATTGTTCATCCCCCACTATAAATGTGTCTATTTCATGCTACTTGTTAAATTTGTTGCCCTAAAACTTATAACCTTTAGTACTAATCCTTGTGACGAAGGAGATTAAACCTTTAGTGATGGCAACATTCTTACATCTGATATTAACTCTTTTATCTTTCCAATTATGAGAAAAGTTTTGGGAAATGTGAGAGTCATTCCCTCTAACCCTAGAGAGAAAATTTGTAAACCCACCAACATGTAGATGCTCCCATAACACTTTATCATTCTCCTAAGCCTTATTACACCATTGTTTCCTTTGGGTTCTTTGGTTTTATTTCACATTGCTTACATTACCTTTTTGTTTTTTTGGTTTTATATCACATTACGTTTGACATTTGTTTCCTTTGTAGTTCATAGGTAACACCATCAATTTTTTCATTGATTTTCATTTTATCACATTTATTTCATTCTTTTCCTTTATATATTTATCATTATATGGTCCATATTTTATTTCTCTCTCTTTTGGTATTATCATTTAATTTCCCCCTCTTTGGAATGACCATTTACCTTCCCCTTCTTTTGGGATGATAAATACTTTAATTGGTGCTTTTGCTAGATCCATTGTAAGTTAATACAACTTCCGTAGTGACATCACTATCACAACATATACCCATCCCATTCATATCACTATTTTACCACCTCATTATTAGATATGAGCATAACCATAATTGTATCACTCATTGCATGGATGGATATCTCATTATTTGAATATTTCCTTTTTTCCTTTCACTTGAAGCTCACATATGTCAATTTTGAGATCACACACTTGTTTATGGATAATTCTAGGAGTATGTAGATACCATGTCCTTTAGGTCCTTCTCTCTAGTGTAAAAGTGTAATATCTTTTGTATTTTTCACTTATTTCACTCATGATTAATTCTATAAATCTGTATGGATGAATAATATGATAATCCAAAAGACTTAAAATCAAAATCATAAATGAAATGAAATAAAATAAAATGGTTAAAATGTAAATATAATCTTAAAAGTCAGATCACACTAAAACATGTGGTGTTTATTTGGCACATCTCTTATTTTATTCAAATATTAAACTCCATAGTTGGCTTCATGATAGAGTCAAAGTCCATTGGAGTGAATTTGGCTAGTAGACTAGGGTAGGAGGTCTCAATATATCATATACTTATAATTCCACCTACTTTCTCACATAAGTACCAAATATTCATACTATACCAATGGCTCTATAAGGGATCCTAAGGAGTGGGTAACATATTGTGGGAAGTGTTGACCAATTTTGCCCAACATGCAAAATTTTGGTCCCCTTCTTCCCTTGCTTTTCAAAACTAGTCAATTTTAGGTTGCACAAGTTTAATGACATGGCTCTTCAACCTGGTTCAAGCCTCGGTTCAATCTTTAAAGCCATCGTTGGTTTAATCAGCACTTGGTTCATCCATCTTCAGGTTAAAACATCTTGATTAAACAACATTGAACCATTGAACCGTTGAACCAATTTCATTTCAATGGCTTGGTTCAACATGTTTAGTTCAATTAGATGGTTCAACACTTGGTTCATCGGCCTAATTCAATCATTCGGATCATTGACAAGTTCATTGGTGTGTAATGGTCAAACCATTTGAATCGTTGTACCATTTTTGGTTCAACAGCTTGGTTCAAGGGTATGCCCAGTTGGCTAAGTGGCAGTCCAATGTTCAAACTCCCTTGTGAAGGGAAGGCACTTCAAAGGAAAAGGATCAGGTAGGTTCAAATTCATTTAAGTTATGAGTTCCTTCAGACTTTTTGTCTGAAGGAATTCTTTCAGACAAAAAGTCTGAAAGAATTTAGGTGCAGCTCAAATCAAAAGGCCGGGGCTGGGGAGAATTTCTATGGACATTTTGTTCATAGGAAAATGTCCATGGACAAAACCCATGGAAAACATACAAAGCAAAGGACAGACCTGGGAAAATTATCCATGGACACAAGGTCTACAGGAACCCAGGAAGCAATCCGGAGGAACAAAGGACCCACCGAAGGACCCCGAAGGGTAGGTGCCCTTGCAGGGGACTCTAGACCAAATAAAAAGGGCACTTTCAAGGGTTGGAGGGTCACTTTCCCTTCAAGAAGGTGATAAGAAAAACAAAGGCAAAGAGTGCCCATAGAGAAGGCTGAGGAAGACCAAGCAAAGCTGCAAAAATCCAGTGAAGGACCCGATGACATTTTGACTGGGACGAGGACATCCCAGAGGCTATCAAAATTAACAAAGAAAATTAGCCATTGGTTTCTAACCAATGATGGCTATGTGAATGTCAAAATTAGTGCAACAAAATAGCCGTTTTCTTTCAAGTAAGAGAGTGCTAACCATGAGAGCCCAGAAATGTAGTGACCCACTGGAAGATCACCCCTAAGGGCAAAAGGAGCCAAAAGAGATAAGAAAGGAAAAGAACCAAGTGCCAGGCATGGAATGGGTAGATAGTCCAAGTGGCGAAAGGAAGTGTTGATTTGAGAAGTGACTCCATTAGGTGAAATAGTGCCTACGAATTGACCATTAGAGATGCAAATAGCTAGCAGTGCAACCAATTTTTTCCATTTCACATTAATGAGTGAATAAATCATGTAAATCACCTTGAAGAAGTAGCCTTACAAACAGACAAAAGGCATAGCTCATTAATGTTTTGACCAGCCTGCTCTTCTCGATGAGGGGACACAAATGGGCCACTTGTAAAAAGTGGCACCAAAAGGCCTCCTTTCTTCTCTTATATATTGAAGACTTGTCATTAGAGAAATAATATTTCACATTTGTAAAGCGTAGCCCTGGCAAAATTTCCACCTAAATCAATAAACACATTTTTTACCTCTATCTTGGATAGATATTTCTGTGTATGTCTTGAGTGTTAATTTGTGTTCAGTCATTATCTCTTGATTCTCTCACAGGTTCAACACCAGCATATCTGTTGTCTACAAGGCACCATTTCTATAGTTGATAGGAGGAGAGCTACATTTGGAAGTGCAGAAATAGAAGTTACTTACAGTGTGCATTTCATATCACCTTGGTGAGTCTCTATTTTTTGTGTTTTCATGAAAGCCTCCTTGCCAGTTTCTAGTAGCCTAGTCCTTCTACCAAGTGTGAAGTGTATGTATGTATTTGTCTAATTTTAAGTGTGGATGTGTGAAGGTCAACTTAGTTTGGTGCATCACCTCTTTAGAGTAGTTTGTTTTCTTGTAATCTTTCTACCTTTTCATCCCCCCCATTATATATATATATATATATATATATATATATATATATGTATGTATGTATGTATGTATGTATGTATGTATGCATGTATGTATGTGTGTATGTATGTATGTATGTATGTTTACACTTGCTGGAATGAACATGATGCATCAAAGGGAGCTATCCCTTATCTAGAGACTCTCCCCTCCAGCTTCGCCAGTCCCACAGGTGAGAGGGGAGTTTATATATATATATATATATATATATATATATGTATGTATGTATGTATGTATGTATGTATGTATGTATGTATGCATGTATGTATGTGTGTATGTATGTATGTATGTTTACACTTGCTGGAATGAACATGATGCATCAAAGGGAGCTATCCCTTATCTAGAGACTCTCCCCTCCAGCTTCGCCAGTCCCATAGGTGAGAGGGGAGTTTCCATAGTTACGAGGAGATGGCAAGAGCTTGGCCTCCTACCAAGGGTGCAATTTTGATGTCAATAGTTTTGGCACGCCTGGTGGGACCAATTAGGATAGGTTTTATCCAGAGAGTTAAAGAATTTTTGGTGTGTTCTTCAACCAACCAGCCTTTGGAGGCTTTTGCATCAACACCAATGGTGAATCTGAGTTGACTCTATTGGTTAAGTAGCCTGGTGCCATCAGAAATCTTACTTTTTGTATGTATAATTCCTTTACACAAGATCATGGGTCTTTTTTTCCTTCATATGATTTTGATCAAGCTCAAGATTTTTAGAGAATCACCTCATGCAGCTCTCCTAGTTGCCCTATAATGATAAGGTAAGTGGCCCTAGAATTGGAGATTAACAGACTGGAAGAGTAGTATAGATATCAGCAGGAGCTGATGTATGAAGAGGAGTGTTTGTTTAGGCAAGCACAGGCCTTGAAATCCATGGAAGAGGAGGTAGCAAAATGGAAAAATCCATTTATTCAAGGTAGTCAACCTTTTGTGCCCCCTCCTAATCTAACAAAATCCCCCTCTTTTATGCCAAATCCTTTCTATTAGATTGTATTTGCTCACTCTAGCTCATCAAATACATTCGCTCTCAATCCCATGCACTTGGCTTTCCAACACTAGAAGACATCAGAACAACCTCCCATGGAGATGAACCTTCTAAACTCCTTAGATTATGAATCTTCCATTGGGGGGAATACCACCAACCAGTGCATCCCTCTTTTGGGGACTCTTCTAGTGCATCAATAGTCTCTTCCTTGCATTCCTCAGCCTCCCCAAGTATTCAATGTGATGTGTAGATTCTAGGTTGGAGGAAGGAATGCCAGGGACCAGCTTAGAGCTTTGAAGAGGATCACGCTGGTGACCTCCAAAAAAGACTCTTTCAAGACAATCTAGCCAAGCAAATTGAAGATTTAGAGGCTAGGATGAAGCTACTTCTTGAAAGAGAGTTAGAACCTTCAGACCTTGTGGAGGAGCCCTAGGACCTTGGAGAAAACAAAGTTGTTGCCTGTTCACAGGAAAAAAAATTTAATTTTGAGATCCTAAACTGGGGAAAAATAGTAGAATCATGGTGCGAGAAGGAGAAGAAGCAAGGTTTTTTTCAAAACCTTGAAGAAGCTAAGGTTGATCCTACTAATGATGATGTTGGTGACCTCCATGAAAGGCATTTCCAAGAAGATCTAGCTAGGAGAATTACAGAGTTGGGATCCAGAGAGAGATTCCTTAGCCAATGTGTGATGGATGGTTTAGACCAAATAGCACATTCCATGTCTAAACACACCCCATCTACCCATTTCCAAGAGAATTATTAGGCCATACCTGATATTGATGAAGTGTTAACCAAGTGGAAGGAGGAGAATCATTTGATTCTAGCTCAAGGACTACCTCCTCTTCCACATGTTTTCTCCACTTCACCCCTTCTCAAGGAAGAACCTATTCTATAGGAGGTGAGTGAAGAGTAGAAGATCCAATCTACAATTCTTCAAGGGGCTATCATGAACGATAATGAATGTGGAATCATCATTGATGCTTCTTGTGAAGACACCATCGGCAATGGAGAAGATGCAGGTCTTGCATATATGCAGATGTTTCAGCAATGCGAGGAGGGACAAATGCATGGTAAGTTCTCTTCCCCTCTATTTGATGAACTTCCTTGCTACTTTGATGAGGAGGATGACTACACTGAGGACCCTGAGTTGGAGGAGGATCAGGGAGATACCTTTGAACATCTAGAGGTCTTGATCTTTGAGGATGAAAAGGAGAGGTCTATCTTCTTGGAAGAATGCCTTGAAAAAGAGAGCTTTAAACAGAGAGGTGATGTTCTGTGGGATGAGAAATCATTTTGTGAGTCCATTTTAGACATCACCATAGTCATCCTCCTTTAAGAAGGCCAAGAGGAAGCAGATGATGAGTCTAATAGGATCTTCAATGAGGTAGAAGGAAACAAGTCAGACCATGATACATTACAGAGGGAGTGTACAAATCAAAAGGGTTATGGTGATGAGCCAACAACCATTGATTTCTTGGTGAGGAGCACTAGCATGAGGGACTAGCATTCAACAAGCTTCTAAGGACAAATAGAGTACATATATGTTGAAAGCATGTTCAATTTTGATCCACTCAGATACAAGCCAACTCAAGTGGTAGGCAAGAGGAGCAAGTCACCAACTCTCTTTTTCATTCAGCTACTTTCCCAGCACCATAACTCCTTTTTCTAGGAAGGGGACTTGAGAAGTTTTTCCTTTGATCTAGGAAGGAGGCAAACATTCCTGGGTAGCTATATATATTAGTTTGTTTTCAGTTTCTTTTCTTGCTTTCCCTAAGTGCAGTTTGCATAGGTAGTGTTTTTTATCCTTGTGTGTTTCCTTTTGCGTGTGGGGTAAAAGCTTCATGTTTGATTCTTGAATCTATTAGGGTTGTTGCTAACTCTTTCATAGCTGCATCTGACTCTATGCCCAATGGATTTTCAAGGCAACTGGCTTCTAAGCATAGCAGGCATGCTTCCCCTGTGAGTCACCAATTTGTTGACTAATTTTTTCCAACAGGCAAAATTTTGGTCCCCTTCTTCCCTTGCTTTTTAAAACTAGTCAATTTTAGGTTGCACAAGTTCAATGACATGGCTCTTCAGCCTAGTTCAAGCCTTGATTCAATCTTCAAAGCCATCGCTGGTTCAATAGGCACTTGGTTCATCCATCTTTAGGTTCAAACATCTCAATTAAATAGAGTTGAACAATTGAACCAATTTTAGTTCAATGGCTTGGTTCAACATGTTCAGTTCAAGTGGATGGTTCAATCCTTTGGTTCAACACTTGGTTCATTGGCCTAGTTCAATCAATCAACTCATTGGCAAGTTCATTGGCATGTAATGGTTAAACCATTTGAACCGTTGAACCATTTTTAGTTCAATGACTCGGTTCAAGGGTATGCCCAGTTGGCCGAGGGGTAGTCCAATGTTTAAATGACCTTGCAAAGGGTAGGCACTTCAAAGGAAAAGGATCGGGTAGATTCAAATTCATTTAAGTCTTGAATTCCTTTGAACTTTTTGTCTGAAGGAATTTCTTCAGATAAAAAGTCTGAAGGAATTTGGGCACGGCTCAAATCAAAAGGCCAGGGCCAGGGAGAATTTCTAAAGACTTTTTGTCCATGGGAAAATGTTCACAGACAAAACCCATGGAAAATATACAAAGCAAAGGACATACCCAAGAAAATTTTTCACAAACACAAAGTCTGCAAGAACCTGAGAAGCAATTTGGAGGAACAAAGGACCCGTCAAAGGACCCCGAAGGGTAGGTGCCCTTATAAGGGACTCTCAACCAAATACAAAGGGCACTTTCAAAGCCAAGCAAAGCCATAAAAAGCCAGTGAAGGACTTGATGATGTTTTGACTGGGACAAGGACATCCCAAAGGCCATCAAAATTAGTAAAGCAAATTAGCCATTGGTTTTCAAACCAATGACAACTGTGTGAACGTCAAAATTAGTGCAATGAAATAGTTGTTTGCTTTCAAGTAAGAGAGTGTTAACCATGAGAGCCTAGAAATGTAGCAACCTACTAGAAGATCACCCTAGAGGGCTGAAGGAGCTATAAGAGACAAGAAAGGAAAAGGAAAAAGTGCCAGGCATGGAATAAGTAGATATTCCAAGTGGCAAAAGGAAGCACTGATTTGAGAAGTGACTCCAGTAGGTGAAATAGTGCTTGCAAATTGACCATTAGAGATGTAAACAGCTAGCAGTGCAACTAGTTTTCTCTATTTTGCATTAATGAGTAAACAAACCATGTAAATCACCTTGAAGAAGTGGCCTTACAAACAGACAAAAGGTGTAGCTCATTAATGTTTTGACCAACCTACTCTTCCCAATGAGGGGATGCAAATGGGCCACTTGTAAAAAGGGGCACCAAAAGGCCTCCTTTCTTCTCCTATATATTGAAGACTTGTCATTGGAGAAATAATCTTTCACATTTTTAGGGCATAGCCCTAGCAAAATTTCCACCTGAATCAATAAACACATTTTTTACCTCTATCTTGGATAGATATTTATGTGTATGTCTTGAGTGTTAATTTGTGTTCAGTCATTGTCTCTTGATGCTCTCACAAGTTCAACACCAGCATATTTGTTGTCTACAAGGTGCCATTTCTATAGCTAACAGGAGGAGAGCTACATTTGGAAGTGTAGAAATAGAAGAAGTTATTTACAGTGTGCATTTCATATCGCCTTAGTGAATCTCTATTTTCTATGTTTTCATGAAAGCCTCCCTGCCAATTTCTAGCAGCCTGGTCCTTCTTCCAAGTGTGAAGTGTATATATGTATTTGTTTTATTTTAAGTGTGGATGTGTGAAGGTTGACTTATTTTGGTGCATCACCTCTTTAGAGTAGTTTGTTTTCCTACAATCTTTCTCCCTTTTCATTCCCCCATTATATATATATATATATATATATATGTATGTATGTATGTATGTATGTATGTATTTTTTCACTTGTTGGAATGAACATGATGCATCAAAGGGTGCTAGCTCTTATCTAAAGACTCTCCCCTCTAGCTTCACCAGTCCCACAGGCGAGAGGGGAGTTTCCATAGTTGCGAGGAGAAGGCAAGAGCTCAGCCTCCTGCCAAGGGTGCAATCTTTGACGTCAACAAGAAGGTGCATCCATTTTATTTTTCATGCATACATCCTTCATTTTATTCTCTATTTACTTCACTTGTTATCCCAAACTTTGTGTTCATTAGTTAGAGTTTTCTAAGTCCTTGAAATTGATAGTTTTTAGCCTTGCTCACTTATCTAGTGTGTGTCATTCCTACTAAGTATTTTCAAATCACTCATATGGCACTTCACATGCCATATATACACCACATTATTCCCACTATCTATTTATTGGATATTTATTTTAGTTGATCACATATAGATACTTATGCCTCTTGGTTGATAGTTTGTGAGTTACATTATAATACCTCAAATAAGACAAGGTTTTCTTCAAAAACATCCCTTCACATTTGATTACCAAACCATCTCATTATAATTCCATTCATTTCATTAGGTGTTTGTGTTTTCTTACATTTAATTTTAGAGCAAGCACTAAATGAGAGTCATCATCCCTTAAAGCTTTTGATTTTCATCTACCCATCATGTTCTTATTTTATTTTTGTGGACTTAATTTATATTACATAGGACATTTTAAATTTATGTTTGACATGACATGATTATATTAAATCTTGACTTACATCTCATTTTTATTCATTTTTTTTTCTTACATGCTTCAGTTGACATTATTATCTTACATATCTAATAGAATTTTAATTTCAAGTCAATTATGCTTTTTTCATGCTTCATTTGAAATGTGTGTCTTACATTTTGATTTACATTATCATTTTTAGTCATTTATGTTTTCTTTGTGTTTTATTTGACATAAGGCTACATTTCATTTTACATATCTTACATACATATATTTATCACATTGATATTTCACTCACTTCAAAAATTTTACTTATTTTTTCACATAATTTAGTGTGTTCTACACTCATTTGTCATCAAATTTTCATTTACATGATTGGTATTCTAGTTGTAACATTTATGATCATGACTTGTTAATTTTCCAAAAAAAAAATTGTTTTTAATATTTTTTCATTTCTACTTTGACCATCCTAATGCACACATATTATTTATATTTTTAATCTTGCATACCTAGGGTTTCTCAAATGAAGATACTTCATCATACACAATTGAGGACATGAGATTTACATTCATTCATATAGTATAAATTTACTTTAATGTATTTATATGGCACATTAATTTATTTTCACTAAATTTAAGCATTTATTTCCATACTTTATTTTAATTAGATTAGTTTTTATGTTTATATGTTCTTTCCCAAAGCACCATCCCATGTTACACTATTGTAACACATGATGAGATTAAAGTGGGTAATATGTGTACATAAAATATTTCTAAATAAAATCATTTACTAACACTTTCTCTCTTGAAAAAACCTATCAAGTTTTAATTTATTTGAGTGCATGTTTTAAATGGTTCACTAGGAAAGGGGTGGGCAAACCATTGGTGCTTCACAAGATTTTTATTCGACCATAGAATTCCTACTATTAGTCCAAATTATTTTTAATGTATATATATTTACCTCCTATTATGTTTCCTTAAAATCCTAGAACCCTAAAATATGGATATGTCTGAAATCTTGTAGGACCCTCCAAAACTTATAGTTTGCATTATAACTCCAAGAGGCTAAAACCACTCTTAAACATCCTAAAAGTATATGTAATATAAATTAAAGTATAATAAACTATATTTACATCTCTAAATTTCAACTTATATATATTTTAGTATTTTTCATGTCTTCATCCCCTAGGAAATATCCCTTTTCAAAAGCCCCTAATTAGGTTAACCACTTTTTTTAAAACATTGGTATGGTTGACCTTATCACCCAATTTTGCTAAAAAGTTGATTTTGTTGAATTTTTCAAATTTTTTTATTACTATTTTATTTTTGAATACCCTTTTATGAAATTAATGACACGTGTTATAAAATTAAGTCAACCTGTTTGACTTAGATTGAGACCTAATAGTAACTTTCTCCAAACCAAAGTCATGTTAGCTTAGCTTGTCATCTAAAATTTTGAAAGTCTTGGGACTTATCCATTGATATAAATAACATTTAAATTTTAATCTAATGATGAAAATTCATTTTCACATTATTACAACTAACAATTCTTTTACACCTACATTTGATGGAACCATTACATAGGGTTTGCCTTGGGGGAAGATAACTTGTCTTGTGGGAAGTCTTAGATGAAAAGTATGAGTATTTTAACCTAGAGCTGATATATATAGTTTGATATTTATAAAACCATAAAAACATCTTACAAGGAATCTTTATCCAAATGAGAGATTGAGACTCAACAAATTTTTCCAAAGGTAAGTATCTCTAACTTTTACTATTTCATTTGATAGATAGATATTGCACAAAGTAATAGCTTTTAAATGTATAACTCCTTACTTATATTACCAATATATTTAAACTTAGTATAACTATAGGGTTTTCCTAACTTTATATCTTCCACCTTAGGTGATCTAGGAACCCATTTGCCTACCATGATCCCTTGATTAATTTCTTGTGTTAAACCACCCCCCATTGTGTCAAAAGCTTTGGTGATAACTAGATTAGTTTCATTTTATGCATTAAAATGCATAGCTAGAGTTAATGCATAATATTATTTGACTAGAGGATTTTAAAGCATCTCCTTCAGTGTTTGTCATAAGAGATCCTTTGATTATGCTTAACAAATTTTTCTCATGCCCTTATTATAAAAATTATCACAATAGATGTGAGTTCATTACCTTCTCTAAAATTTGATTTACTAAGTAGGATAAGTTGTAGATCTATCTTAATCTATTTCATTCATCATATTATTTGAGTATTTTTATTTTTGTTTTATTTAATTTTAATGTTTGTTGGTGTGTTTTCTCACATTTGTGTTGCTTTGTTTGTCTGTCATTTTCTTATGCATGTCCTTGAGGGCCTTTCTGTAACCAAGTTACAAAGTAGTTATTTTCTTAATGTCAGGGATATGTGACCTATATCCACATTTCCCATGATTTTTCCCTCTCAAATGTTTGATGAGGTATTATAAAAGTAGCAAAGGAAATAACAAATAGAAAATAGTGTCTTCATTATTTAACATTTGATTAACATGTCAAATATTTCACATTATCCATCAAGAATGAAGTCATTTATTCAAAATTGAGAAATTGAATTAAGAAAAAAATTATTACTAACAAGAGGTCAGCATTACACTATAAATATACTAATAAGTCATCTGAAATTCATATAATATATAAGAGTCCTCTCTGGTGGTAAAAACTGGATGAAAAAATTATTTACCATGGTTGAATTAGTTTCCAACCCTCTTAGATCAAAAATATAATAAAATATCAAAATAAATGGTAAGTATGATAATTTCAAAATAATTAGAAGGTTTATCCATATGAAATGGTGATTTGGGTAGCCTCTTAGTAGTATTTCCATCCTAGATGATAATGGAGCAAGGCCTAGAGTTGAACTAGAGGTATCTAGCAAGGCTATATATGCTTAGATGGTAGTAGAGAAACACCTAATATTTCCTTTCCCTAGATAATATCTATAGAACCATTACCTTTTAGGATTTTTTAACACCTCAATTACCTCTAATCTTTTTCCTAAATTCAAAAAGGGGGCATGGTGCAATAAATCACTTTTTCACACAATATGACCTCGTGGAAGAACTAAAACCCATTATGTTATGTGTTGAATAACACTTAAGCACATAATTTATTATTTTATCATACTTAAAGTGGTTTCCAATGTCTATATTATTGGTTTAAGGTGAGATTCTATAATTATAGGTTCTAAACACTAGATAACATTTTCCCTGCATAGTGGCCATTTATTGTGACCAACTCATCCATTTTCATAAAATAAAAGGTGACCCCTAGTAAGACATAAATATTGAAAACATATCCCCTTTTTGAGCCCAATTTTAACCTCATATTATTTAAGAACTCCAAGCTTGATCTCCATAAGTGAATGCCAATTGGGTTTAAGTATTAAAAATTTATGCAAACTCTGATAAATCCCTCCTTTATTTATATATATTTTCTCAATATTTTTTTCAAAAATTTGATTCTTGTTGTGCTTATAAAATGTTTCTTTACTTAGTTTATTTTTTGTCACTAAATTTTTATTTCAAAAAATAGTTAACATCTCAGAGTCCTAGAGTCATTGTCTCATTATCTCAAAGTCCCATTGACACCCTCCTAGAGGTTATTTTAGAGAGGTAAGCACCCTTCCTTTTCAACATAATTTATAATGACGTAGTATTTTTTTACATTTTTCAAGTCTTATAGGTGTTAAACAATATCATGTTTTGGGAATATTGATCCAACAATTATGTGCCATGTGAAATTTTATATGCCTAGAGGATAGGTTGCACAGACAAGTCTCAAAGGTGTCATAAAATAGTATTTTATAGGATTCCCAATATAATAAAGATGCTCCATGTGTATTTTCATACACCTAAAGGATAGTTTTCATATTTATGTCCCAAAAATGTAAAAGGAAAATATGGTTTGGGAGTTTTGATCTGATCAAAGATGTGTTACATGTACTTATGTACACTTGGAGGACTATACACCTAGAAACTTCCTACTATGCCAAATCAATAGCATCACCACTTGGTACCAATTTAGTAAAAGTGACACTTGGATAATTGTGAATGCATCCCAAATGTCATAAGGGCTATAACTATGCATGCTCCCACCACACTATACATTTATTGGCCCATTTGAGTAAATAGTGATTTGACACTTGGATATGTCCAATCACAACCAACTGATATAATAAAACCCTAATTCAAAAAAAAATCTAAAAATAGTGGAAAAACACGATTAAAAATATGCCATCAACTCAAAGATCAAATCATGTGTTGTGAGTACTCGATGCCATTATTATAAAGATATTTTAGAATCCTATAAGGTCCCATACAAATTGTCTCATAATTATCTATTTTATATGATATAAATTTCTAAGATCCCTTTTCTTGAGTATCGTTGATAGATCCGAAGAAAAATCATTAAATAATCCTATACGTGAGAGAGAAAGTTACAAGAGAATAGTGAAAGTCTCAAATAATTAAGTAGGCAACAATGGTAGATTCTACCTTCAACCTTATACTAGAGAAAGATTTTAGGGACAAGACATTCCTCTAAGGGATCATGTGGTAAAAACACTAAAATTATATCTTCAAGGAAATTCAATACATATAAAATCCCATCAATGATGATGATCCTAAGAGTAATGATGTTTAATTCACACATGAGATCATTGCAATAACAAAGTTAGGACTCCACAAAGTTATTTCCAAGCTTAAGGATTTCCCTTGTAGAGATATTTTCCATCCTTTTTAGGACATAAAAATTCACCACTAACATCATACACTTACCAAATAGCAAACTCAAAATTTTAATCATCTCTATGGCCACTTTCAAGTGATACTATGATCTATCAAATTATAATATTAAATATCTTATCAGGTCCTTACGGTTTGTGTCAGGGGGAACTTTTATATGATGTATTATTTTGTCAATGTCATGTGTGACACCATTGATTTTTTAAGCATAGCTTTCCCTAGGATTCCTTGAGGTTCACTATTCATGTCATCTTCTTAAAAATGTATATCCACCACTTTAGGCATCACATCGAGGAAATTTGTGATCATTTATATCTCCTTATATACTTAGTGATTAATGATAAGACCATGCCAATATTATCAAAATAAATGAAGGAATCCATCTTGAACATAAGTTCTTATTGATAATATTGATACCACATGGTAATCAAGGTATAATGCATACAAAATCCTCCCTCCAAGTTACACTATATTATCTTAGACTAGTTGGTATAATAGTATATCATTTCCTAGTTCATCAATGACATAACTAGCTTCTACCTCAATAGGAGATATAATCCCTATCCCCCACTCCCCATCACCATAAGGTGACATGAATATAAATACTTGTGTTCCATTTAGTAAATATTTATGCATAGGGACTCATTTAATATCCCCTTAATGAGGATAGGTAATGAGATCCTCATAGTAAAGTGAAAACTCATGTGGGACATTAAAAGGCTAGGTTGAACACTAATTTCCATAATGAGATCCATCATTATGATTCCTACCATCTTAACCCTACCAATTATGTTGAGTTAATTTTCAATCTTGAAGTGGCATGACTCTAGAGGGAGAATAAATCATAGTTTGGGCCTATGTTGGAGGATAAAAGCAATCATCCACAACTTTTTGTTGAATTCCCATAACTAGTAATAGGCTCTACCTACTGATCCTATAACAAATCCTTACAATGTCCACTCTATCAGCTTCCACATCAACCTCACATATAAGGACATCCTAGGTAGGCCAACCTCATGATTATTGATCCCTTAATTTTTCTAGTAGATTCCCCTCAAGCTCAACCTCTAACATCCCTAGATCCTTTAAATCCCTGCTAAATTACATTAAGGTAAAAATATACACCCCTTCTTGGTTTTCCAACCCATGTTCAACCTTACCCTATAGTTTCTCTCATAATTTATTATCAATATAACCTTATTTAATTATATTTTTCATCTCTTAGTGTTCATGGTTTTCATCCCCCTCTAGGTTTGGTTGCACCAACATATACAATTATTACAATCATTCATGGCATATCCCCTATGATTTTTATGGTCTCTACTAGTGTTCCACTTTTTATCCCTATTTTAATAGTGGCTCTTACTAGTTTGGTTCCTCCCATTACTCCAACTGCCTGTATAATTCCCTTTATCCCAAGTGATAATGTCTCCCCTACTTTTGAATCTTTAATACTCTAACAAGTATTATTACAATAGTTATGGGAAACCCACCAAATTTTGGTGTCAGTATGGTATACACCAGGCAAAAATCTATATCTCTATCTCCTTTTAGTTTCACTCCTCCAAGTGTGGTAGTGCAAAAAACAAGCCCTCTATTGAATATTACCAAGATCCTAATGTTTATTTCCCTAGGCCATCAATAGAACCTATTACAAAACATCTAGCATCATCTTTGGCCTCCATATCCTTCATAATTGTGTCCCCATGAATTATATTTAATATTCTAATTTCCTCTTTCAGGGTGAACACTTAGCTTCCAAGTGTCATTGGTACCCAAGTCCATAGGACTTGGGACCAACTAGGATCACACCTATTCCCATGGGTGGCTCCTTTAGCGACTACTACATTTTAACACATGAATTACCATCCATATTACATATCATTTTATGTCCCTCATCCCTTTCTACCAAATCTACCCATTCCTCATCCATTTACTTCATCTACTACCTCATATTGAACAAACCTAAGACCAATAGTGGGACAAAGTTAGAGTAGTCCCTCATGATCTCAAGGATTGTGAAGACCTAAGTAGTATACTATGGGGACCCAAACATTTCAATTAATTTTAATATATATTTTAGGAGGATGAAGAGGATGATGACCTAAAAATTCATGCATGAATGAGACCCTATTATGTGGAGGATAGAGTAGGACCTATTTTATCTTGTAAATAAAAGGACCTATACTAGAGAGGAGAAAATTATAAAGGACTTGGACTATATGGTGTAAGACATAAATGAGCTAATATAAAATATCATAGATAACCTCAAAGAGAAAGTGAGGACCTTATAGTCCTAGGGAGAGAACTCATTCCTAGTGGGATTATTAGCAAGTTGGATACCGCCCTTTCATAATTTTTGATGCCTTGGGAGACATGGTTGTATATCTTTAAAAGAGTAATGTATTATTACAAAGAACACAATGAAAATTACACTAGATTATAAGGTTGAAAAAAAGTGAAAGAATATGGAAGTTATTATCAACAAGGGGATTTTACCTAAGCTAAAAATCATGCCCCTCATGGATCTCAACTTATATAAAACATTTTTAGGGATCATGGGAAGTGATCTTGATGATTGACTCAAGGATATTCAAATATCCATTTGGCCCTTGGACAAAAGAGACCAGATCATTGCTTACTTAAAATATGTGAGCATAATTGTTCTCTTCCATCCTAATGGCACTTTGATTAGCATAAATGAGTTTTTAATCATCTCCAACACTTTAAAATAACCATGAGGAAGAGGGTGGGATATATCAATAAGGATGGAACCCAGGCTATTATGGATTTTTCCATGCAATCCAAAAATAACATCATCCAATTTAATGTCTTCAAGGATTCTCTTAATGCCCCTAAAAAGGCACATGCTAAATTATTGATGTGGGATGATTTTTTATTTAAGGAACCACCCTTCAAATTTCTAAGGCTTAACAAAGAATCGAATCTAATTACATAGGTATTGATAGCTCTGGAAGGAACACAAAGGAAATTTGGAAGTGGTCCCCTTATGATATCTATTTTATGATCCCATTATTTCTCTTATGGTCCCCAAAGAGGGAAGTGATTTTCTCATTTTTTATCTCTTTTGGGAATGTTATTTTAATATTGTAACAACTCTACCATGATGGCATGGATTGGAGTTTTGTTAAAATAGGCAGTGGACCTCATCTATTTTCTATAAATACCACTTTGTAGTATTATTTTAACATCAACATTTTTGTAATAGAATGCATAGGGAATTAATATACTTAAAATATTACATTATGCTGGTTTATTACATTTTGTTGTGTCTATTTTATGGATTCATTCAAATATTTATGGTTAACATGGAGATAATTGATGTAAAAGACTAAAATTTGAGTGTATCTATAGTGCATGTGTCTAATTAGGATGAGTGGTATGATATTATAATTAATTCATGTTTTATATTATTTAAAAATATATATATATAAGATTTTGTGTGTATTAAAAACATTATTATAAGTTTTTATCTATGGAATAAAACTATAGGGACTAAGCACATAATGATTCCTTGCATTCCTTTCATTGTATGGTTGAGTTTGAGATGATGTGAAACTTAGAATATAATGGTATAACTAAAATTGGGCTCATATATGGTCTTATATGTTGGTGTCTCTATACTCACATAGAAAACCTTTGATTTTTTTACCCTTTCCCCTTTTTTTGTTTCTTTGTTTAGCACTTTAAATCAAACCCCTTATACTAATGTGTTTTGGACACTATATTAGTGAGATGATGGAATATTAGGTTATAATGTGTGTTTAAACAATTTTGAGCTTTTGGTAGCATTGCATATTTCAGATACTCATTCAAAATAGGCTACATGAGGAGTCCTAATATATGGAACTCATGCCCTAGACTACACCACTAATAGTCTTAAAATAAGAGGTTGAAATCCCCTTAACTCTATTTGATCCTTTCAACATACCTAGTTTAATTGGTACAATCTGAGGTCCCAACATTATTATGTTCCAAGTGTATTGTTTACACACTTTACACCATCAATTCACTAGGTTGATTCATGACGAGTCCCTTAACCAATCATATTATACTAGTATCATGATTCCATGTCATGTGGAACATTTTTGTACCCTTACATCCTCATAATTTTTAAGGGATATTATGATAAAATTGAGGATAGTGATACCCTTGATCCAATCATTATAGGTCATGTGTCACTAATTTTTATCTTAATAACATTGTTTTGCATGCAAAACTAAAGGGCCCAACACTAAAAAAATATGATCTAATTATAGTGTGTTGTAAATCATCATAATATTACAAAATACACCTCACATATATATTTATGATGTGTGAAGAAAGAGGAAAATAAGCTCCCTAGAATATCCAAATTAGAACACGTGGTCCATATTTGATTTTCCATATGCTAACTTAGCTCAAGTGAAACTTACATAGTGGTAAAAGTTAAGGTACATAGATAATGGACAATCATCCAATAAACCCAAAAAAACATAGGATTAAATAAAATTACAATGGGAAAAGGTTTTCTAAATAATGTAAAGGGTCACCATGTTATGAAAGTTCCATGAACATCTAGTCACTTCATTTGTTCAAAAATGTAAAGTAAGCATAAACAAATAAAGATGAAAAATCATCTAATTGATATTACTTTTGAAACCCTATTATATAATAGTTTTCTATAATTGATTTACAACCCAATGTCTACACACTACAAAAATGTAATTAGTATAATTGACTGTTTGGAAACTATGGCATCATACATGTTCTCATATGGAAAAATTAAATACTTATTTCCTCCAAGGATCCCTAGGAATAGATTCAAACATTATAGTGTAATTAAAAACAAAGTGTCCATGACAAGAAAAGTATTTGATGAATAAATCCCAATTATTAAGAATTAACCTATGTAGAATATCTACTAGTGATTTAAAAATTTAAGATTCATAATATTATGTCCAAGCCAAAGGTATTCCCCTATATCTAGTTTTTCACAATCATTTTATGTCGACCCAATACTTGGATTACTTTGTATTGTAACTAGAAAATAAGAATAAAATAATATTATTATCTAGTATGGCCATTTAAATATAATACCAAATGCTTAAGACAAACACTTTGCACAATAAAGAAGTCATTTCCTAATGGCTTACTTAGAACAACCTTCAAGAAGTCTTGAAATATGATGTAGAAAATATAGAGAGATGGGTTAATAGGGAATGCATAGACAACATACATATTAACCACTTCAAATTGGGTGTCAAAAACGGAATGACTCTCATGAAACAAATTTACAACTCCAATGACATATCCCATGTCAATAAGGTGTGAGTGATCCTGCTATTTATGATCATCAATGACATATAAATGCTATATTTGGGAGAGATTATCACATTCAACCTTAAGCAACATGTTTCAAGGTAAGAGAAGGTGAAATTTTATAGATGAAGGCATATTTAATGGATTTCACCTTTGTTACATTTTTCTTTGATAAAATCCCACAATGGACTCGTGTTCAAGGGAAATCAGTTCAATGTCACTTTTTAATTTTATATATCCATAAATGTAGGTAGTATATGTTATAATTTTTTTATTATTTATGTCACATATGTACTATGCCATTAATGAGGAGCCTATATGTAGTGTATTCATCTAAAATGTCATTTTAGTGAAATGAATGTCACTTGAGACCACCTTGTCCTAGCATATCATATCTTAGGGACTCTCTTGATCATTATCTAGATTTTGTGAGTCCAACCTATTCATAGATATGTCGAAATAACCACTAAGACACCCCTAGGTGCCTAAGTCTCATTATTTCTCATTGGTACCACATGAACATTATCATCATCCTCTACACTATAGTACAATATGTTATTGAACAAAGGGTAACACTCATGTCCCCTTATTCCTTTCTCTCCCAACATATATATTTATATTTCTCTAAGTACCCTTAATATTGGCCTAGATATATTTCACATCTTGACAAGAATTAGAATGGTATGTGTGGACCAATTTTATTCACTTATTCACTAGATGGAAATCATATGAAAATACTCAAACACACTCATAAAGAGTTGTGTAAATCAAAGTCATTGATCCCTATTCTACCCTACTTCTACATACAATAATTTATAGCAACCTAGAGCTTATATTACTTAGAATTGTAGTCTTAATTCACACTCAAAGCACTCATACTAGCATTCACTTGCACTTTTATAAGCACTTAGATTATGAGAACTACATCAATCTTAATCATTTTTTGAAATATTGGTATGTAGGAAATGATTAACACATGAGGTGTTTAGGTCATATCCAACCCACCCTACTAACACCACTCTTTTTCTACTCGTGCTTCTCAAATACCCTAACAAACATAGAGGCCTAGGGTTTTGCATTAAATCAATTAAAATAGCAAATAAATAGTGAACCAAAATCTATGCATATAGGCATAAACTTCGTAGAACTAGGTGAAGGTCCACATAAAATATTGATGTCCCTGATACTAAAAGGACACTAGTGTGTCAGTAAAAGACACTAACATAGTTCACTACTATCCAGAAGACCATGCTATTGTCCATAAGGGTTTTTAACTCCTAACTCATGATTCCTATTCATAACACCTTGCATAGTTATTGTAACTATTTTCATCCTATCACTTATCCATCTTAGTTAATTTCTAACTAAGTATATCTCTTGTAATTAATTTTATGTTTATAAAATAATTAGATAAATCAATTATTATACAAATCAAAGGCTATTGATATTTATATATTTATTTTTTGATTTATTGTTCTAGTGTTTTAACAACTTAGGGAATTACATTCCATAATACCCTAAAAAGTTAAATCATTTGGTGAACCTTACTTACTTCTAATAGTGCAGATATTCTAACCCTAAACTAGCTTTAGGATTTATGTTTCTAGGCTTTTATAGCTCAGACTCAGATTTTAGATCCTTATATATTTGCATCTTTATTTTTGTTTAATCATGATAATAATGGTATATTATATTTATCACTTTCCAATACAATGTTTTCAATTTTCATTTGCATATTTTTTTCTTGTCATTTAGATTCAATTCAAAGAATATATAAACACATATGTATATGATGTCTTATATTAGCTAAAATATACTTCATATATCACTAATTCTCTATCATATTATTTTCCTCCTATGTGGAATTTAATCAAGAATAAAATCACCGCATAGATAGAGAATATAATACATAAGATAAAAAAACACATTACCTAAAATTAACAAATCTCCTTTACATACATTTTACTCTTTGGTTCACTATGGTTCCTTAAATACTATTACTAGACATAAGATAAAATCATTGGGTTTACTTATCCATCGTACTTCCCAACCCTACCCATATATCTACTATCCCACTATTACTACCATATATATGCTCATAGTAAAACTTTTGGTTCAAGATATGATGTCCATAAAGGGTACCAGAATATGACAGGTTATCCCAACCCATGGTTATAGCTTTATCTATTAGATCAATGTTCCTCCAATCATAGTTTCCATTTTAAATATTCTACAACATTTTGACACATGTAAAGATGTTTTGTACGCATCACTCCATGATACTAAGGTTTCAAGAATAATAGATACATATTATGTTTCTTCCATAATTAATACTATGAGGTGGACTAAAGAACATATATCCTTCAAAAAATAAGATCTCCCACCTCATCATATCATAGAGAAACATCTACCTCTTTACATCCAATTACAAATTAACAATGTGGGTCTCAAACAAGTGTTAGTTAACAATGTATTAGGGTTAAAAAAATTTAATATCTATTTTATATAACTTTTTAATATACATGCTAAGGATTAAAATCCTTCTAATATGACCAACTAAGGATTTGATAATATTTCATGCAAATTTTTGGAGAAAATAACATTAAACATTACGTTGGGATCTAAAACACTACCTAAAACATGTCGAGTCATGCTCAATTATCTTAATTAAGATATTTTACTTGGGAGACCTTAGATTCATGATATGAATGTAGTAACCTTAACTTTACATCCATTTTTAAATTTTCATTAAAATTTTTTCATATACACATTACCTATGGGTCATGAACCATTAAAATATTGTCAAAATACAGAGCCTTCACACAACTAAATTTCTCACATGGACTTTGCTATAATACCTATAAAGTCTACTATTCAAATTAAAGGTATGAATCCATAATACACCTTATGATAATATTATAATAAATTCACTTCTCCATATACAATAAAAAAATCAAAAAGTGGGCTACACAAGACAGGGCCTTGGAAAACATGAACAAGGAATTCTTAATCATTTTGAGGCATCTAATAAAAAAGGTAGGTAGGGACTTAGATATAAGGATAACACACATAATTTTAAGTCTTTTCACTGTGGTTATCAACATATATTGTTTTATCCACCCATTTCATAGATAATCAATACAATAATTCACATCTCTACACTCTCATTTATTTACCTTGACCTTATTGATGATACCATTTCTCTAGATCTACCTACTTTTGATGAGTTCTCTAATGATTAAGCTATTTTATAATTTTTAGTTTCATATGATTATCTCCCTTAATTATATCATATTAATAGTTTTCCTCATTCCGTAAATTCTGAGGCATACTTTGGTGAGAGCTTAGACATTTTAGATGTTGTCCCAACTAACATAGATGGTACCATACCTACAACACCTTACATTGTCGATAAATCTACATTACTTAATAAAGAGAAACTTGAATTCAATTATGGCATAGACACTAATCCTCACATATTATTATTATCTAAAACCCTATGTAAATAAAAGGATGTAGATATTTAACAAAAATTAAAGGACTTCCCTAAAACTTTTTCTTGTTCCTATTCAAATATTTCAAGCATCAATCTTTCAATCATAGAACACATGATTACACTCTATCTAGATGCAAACATAGTTAAATAAAAAATTACAAAAATTCATCGTAAGGTGGCTTATTTATTCAAATATCTAATTCCTCCTTGATGTAGGCTTCATTTGACTAGTTTCTCACCCCAAATGGGTATCTAACATCATGCCAATTGTTAAGCCTAATGGCCAAATTCGATGTTGCTCTAACTCTAGAGATTAAATAAATCATGCCCTAAGGATGAATTCCCCCTACCTAACATTGATATGATAGTATACTCCACAACATGATAAATATGCTATCTTTTAGGGATGGTTTCACCAATTATAATCAAATCAAGTTAGTCGAAGAGGATCAAGAAAAAAACTTAGTTTACCACAACATGGGTTACCCTTTGCTACATAGTCATAAATTTTAGATTAAATAACACTAGAGAAACATACTAAAAAAATATCACCCACATTTTTCATGATATAATTCATAAAATATTTGAATATTGTGTTGATGAATTTAGCTAAATCAAAATATTAACAACATCATATAATTTATTTATGACATAATTTTGAATGTTTGAGACAATACAATGTTTGACTCAATCCAAAGAAATGTGTCCTTGGTGTCACATCCAATAAATTATTGGGATTAATAATATCTCTATGTGACATTAAATTCTATACAAATAAATAAAGTTATAATGGATATGTCTCCACATACAAAATTAAAGTAATTTTGATCTTTATAGGGAAAAATCTAAGCCATGTGTCATTTTGTGGCACAACTGGTAGATAAGACTCAGTTATTCACAAGGTTACTAAATAAAGATACCAAATTAAAATGGGATATTTCTTGGCAAGAAATATTTTATACAATCAAATAATACTTTTTTAATCCACCTATCTTGATACCACCTATACCCGATAGGACACTTCTCTACATTTCAACCACTGATCATGCCCTTGGTGCACTCTTGGAACAATATGATGAGTAGCATAAAGAATGAGTTATTTACTACATCAATCACACACTTTTTGATTATGAATAAAATTATCCCATAATTACAAAAATCTATTTAACACTCATATTCGCTACACAAAATCTTTATTACTATATGAACAACAATGAGACACATGTTATTACACAAAAGATTACTTAAAATTTATCATGTCCAAAGCACATCTCTCTAACCATATTTAAAAATGGATAATTTTGCTTACATATTTAGATCTAAATATCATGTTACAAAAATTTATAAAGGGCTAGATAATTACAAACCAATTGGAAACAACACCACTATTGGATACCCATCCTATCAGTGATAATTTTGAGATTGTTTCACATCTTACAACATCACTTCTAACACATAAATAATGTTATTTGATGTTTATATATGTTTATCAAGAATTAGATCCATAATTTTCTTTACCAACCCACTTGGGAAATGGTACCACTCACATATTGGTTAAGTTTCTCAAGAACAAATAATATCACAAAATACAAGTTACTTATCCTCAGTCTCCAAGTAGCTCAGGATCTCTAAATAAAAGATAGTAAGGTCTATAAGGATTCACAGTTGGTCATCAATAAATTTAAAAATGTCTAAAATACCAAGTTAAAATATTTAATTACCTATAAGAATATGGTTTAATGTATACAGGCTCAATCTAAATACTTTTGTATTGAAAATATCCCTAAAAAGATAATCATCATGCTAATGCAATGGCAAGTGTGACAGTGTTGATCTCTATTGACATAAATGATGAGTAGGATATATTTACTATAAAATGGTTACATTAACCATCATTATCATAGGTTGACCCCATATATCTATCCACTTTAGCCACCATATGCAGTAAAAAATTGTTAGAATGGTTTTCCAGTGTATATAATTTTCTACACTAGTCTATTACTCTAGATACTTTCACCAAGAATGATAAGTGAAAATTATAGAGGAATACCCTCTATTACATCATCATTAGTGGGGAATTATTTAAATGATATTTTTATAGAAATATATTCTGATGTTTGGCATCTAATAGAGCTAAGTTGGACATCAACTAAGTACATAATAATAAATGTGGTGTCCATTTCAACAAGAAAGAAACATAACATAAATTACTTCATCAAGGATATTATTGGCCCACCATGGAACCAAAATGTCAAGAATATGATAAAATATGAAACAAATGTCAACAACATAAAAATATACCCCATGTTCCTTCACAATAATTACAACCTATTGTCTCTCCATGGCCATTCATGTTATGGGAATTTTACCTTATTAGTAAAATCAGCCTAGAATCGATAGGGAGACACAATTTTATCATTAAAACTATAAAATACTTTACTAAGTTGGTATAAGTAGTCAAATTACAATCCAAAAAAAGAGAAAAGATATGTTGTTTTCTCATGATGAACATCGTTTCCTATTTTGGCCTACTAGCAGTCATCATTACAAATAACATAAACTATTTAAATAACAAACAATGAAGAAATTTTGTGTAAAATAAAAGATCTAACACATGTTCTCTAATCCATACTAACAATATGGTAATGGTAAACTAGAATCTACAAACAAGATAATTAACATAATTTTGATCGAAATAGTTACCAAATTAGTCGATTATTGGAATAATCAACTTGTATATGTACTATGGGCTTACCACACCAGTATTCATACATTGATAAGAGCTAATACTTATTTAATAGTTTAATTAACTTGATTAGTTGTTTTTTTGGAATTAAAAGTCCCATCCCTATAATTTTATCTCAAAGGGCTTATCATATATGACCAATATAGATAAACACATCTACATGATTTAGAACATTTGGATCACACATGCATACAAGCTATAAATCACTTTAGAGCATAACAAAAATAAATACAATAGGTATATAATAGACATGTTAATATCATATAATTTGAAGTCAATGATCCCAATCTCAAAGAGAACCTCATAAATGTCATTGACAAAGAAGAGACAAAATGAAAGTTCAAACCAAATTGGCTTGGCTTGTACTTAATCATAGAAAATATTAGCCCCAAGGTATACCATCTAACATAACTTGATGGTAAGGTAGTAAATAATCCACTAAACATCATACATAGAAGGATATTTTATATCTAGAAAACTCATATTTTAGTCATTCATAGTTTATCTTACCTTGATCCTTATATAGAGTTTCATTTTCATGTTGCTTATATATATATATATATATATATATATATATATATATATATCATGTTCAAAAATAGAAAAACATAAAAACATTTTCTTATAAAATACAAATCTTAGATTGTATGCATTTTCATGTTTATATTCCTTATATTTTCCAAGGATAACACATGTTATATATGCTAGTATAATCATTTTTATCATACATACATTTTCACTTATTCTCCTCGAAAGTTTGTAGATCATTATATAACTCAGGTCCATAACATAGATCCATATTTACTACTATCTACCCACTGGGGGAATATATACAAATACATAAGTTCAACATTGATTCATTTTCCCATTGGGAGCATCATATTACATAGCTTCTAGATTTCCAAGTTATATATTTCTATACTCCATATCAAATATTTTGCATTCCTTACATCTTGATATTTATCATCCTACACTATAATTTTTTTTTGTTGACTACTACTACTACTACTACTACTACTACTACTACTACTACTACTACTACTACTACTACTACTACTACTACTACTACTAGTATTACTACTACTACTACTACTACTATTACTACTACTACTACTACTACTACTAATAATAATAATAATAATAATAATAATAATAATAATAATAATAATAATAATACTACTACTACTACTACTACTACTACTACTACTACTACTACTACTACTAGTATTACTACTACTACTACTACTACTATTACTACTACTACTACTACTAATAATAATAATAATAATAATAATACTATAGACTAAACTTATGTACATCTTTGCTCTTATACAAATTTGTATCACATGTTTATGCATACTTTCATTTATAATTTTCCTAATTTATATCTGATTGTATCTCTTTCCTTATACATCTATTCAAGGTAATTCGAATATGCCATTATTCTATGGTTCTATGCCAGTTCCTTTCATTATGTGTATGCATTGTACATTTACCCATTTCCTTGTGTATACTTCTTGATTGTGTATGTAAACATTTGAATATGTCCTTCTATGTGTTTCTAAGACAACTTATATTTTTCTTTGCTATGTGGACATTTAAACATGTCCTTACATGTATTTATTTCTCTAACTTAGTGGCATGTGCCTATGTCCCTTATATTATCTCCCCTTTGCCTACTTTGTGTGCCTCATGTGTTTTTATGTATGCTTTCATATATGCATCATGGCCATGACACTTATCTCTTGATTATTACTTTCACATCTAGCTACAATGCCATAAGGTACATCATGCATCTCCCCTTCCTCTTTGGGTAACTTCATGGACATCATGCCTCATCCCCTTAGGTAATTACTCAAATCATATATAAATTTTATTTTCATATACATGATTACATTTTTATATATATCTTGACAACCTTGTGAATGTTATATCTAATATACATTATACATTACCAACTTATGCTTAGACTATTTTACATTTTGATGCACTGTATACACATTATAATGGTTTATCATAAAGATATCATATGTTTTTAGTGTAACATACATGGTGCATAGATTTTATTTTGAATATAGTTTTTGCATACATTCAACAAAATCTCTTAGAAGAGGGGGAATTATTGTTTTAAAAAAAAATCAAGCCATCCTAATCAACTCAGAATACAGTTTTTGCCATGTAGACATAAATTATAGATCCTAGACTAAGGAAAACATAGTGAAAAATAGTCATATACAGATTAGTCATAGTTTTGCAAAGAAACCACACATTTGGTCAATAACATGGAATAGAGGACACTTGTGTAGTTTGATATTGTCAAAGGGACCATGCTACTTTCTAGTAGCCCTAGAAATAAAAAATGGAATTATTAGAAAGGTATGGTAGTTATAGTTTAGATTTGCATAGTCTTAGTCAAAGATTATCAGATGGTTCAATATATGCTTAGTTATATGAATAATTACATAGGTTTGCCTAGATTTGGGGCATCATGTATGACAGATCACTCCCAAGTCAATTTCAGATACTTATATAGAGTTTTATGACTTAGTCCAAAATTGATATACACAAATATCAGATTTGGGGGCATGTGTATGGCACATTATTACCATATGTTTAATTTGACACCAATACTCTCAAATGGAATATTAGATCCATGTTAACCTCCATGTTATTACTTTAGACACCATGTGCACTAGACTTGTACCACATTGATGCCTTTTTCTATATATAGTGGTTGGCATTCATAATTGGCCCTTGAAATACATTCTTGAGTACTTGAGTAGCCCTTGCACCATTTTACATTTTAGATTTTTTTATTTTCCCTTGAGTTGTTTTGAATTTTAGAGTTTCAAAGTGGCCCCAGAGCCATCCTACATAATTTCACTTACATCACACAACTTCAATTACATTTCATAATTTTTGTTGCATATGCATCTAATACACATGGGTAGGCCAAGATGGAGTCATATCAAAATTGAGTTATTGAAACACCTACACAAGAGGGTTGGATAAGCCATCAGTTCAATCCAAAATATTTATAGATTATGATCCATTGAGCATGAGTCGGTAATAATGGAATCAAGTCTAACTTAATTTCTTGAGCCACCCACACAATAGGATTGAGTAAACCATCAGCTCAATCTATGTTATTCACCATCTGATCACCATCTACATGCACATATAATATATCACAAAGTTTTAGCATTGGTTCACATACCTAATGAGGACACGTAATGTAACATGATTCATAAACTCAAACCCAAATTCACAAGGTTCACCTCTTAAGTAAATCTAGGTACATCTTTTTTCCTTTATCCTAGTCATTTCACTTTTTTGCATTTTTAAAATAAAGAGGGGAAAATGTAGTCATCTAAAATGGAATTTTTGTGTAATGATTGCCACTTTAGACTACCTTATCATAACTTATCCATAGAAATATCTTAAGGCCTCTCTTGATAATTATCCATATTTACTATGAGTACAACCCATTCTCAGATATGCCAAAAGTGGCACTAAGCCACCTGTTAGGCAATCAGGTCTCATTTTTTCCCTCTTCTACCACCTTGACATTAGTGTATTCCTTTGGATTATAACACACTATGTTATTGACCAAAGGGTAGCACTAATTTCCCCTTGCTCCTTACTCTCCCAATGGACATATTTATATTTATATAAACACCCTTAGGTTTGGTCTAGACATATTCAACATATTGACAAGCACTATAATACTATTTATAGACCAATTTCATTCACTTATCCACTAGATGGAATTTAGATTCAAATACTCTTATATAAACTCAAAAATAGTTGTGAAAATAAAGGTCGTTGATCCCTATTCTACCCTAATTCTACATATAACCATCTACATCAACCTAGAGTTGACATTACATAAATATTTAATCTCAAGACATACTCAAAGCACTGAAACTAACACTCATATTATTATTCACTTGCACTTGTAATGGCACTTATTTTGGGAGAACTACATTGGGCTTGATCCTATTTCAAGGTATTGGTAATTAGGTAATGCTCATCACATGGGTTGTTTAGGTCAAATCTATCCTACCCTATTCATGCCACTCTTTTTCTAATTTTGCTTCTCAAATACCCTAACAAACATGGAGGCCTAGGATTTCACATTAAATCATTCAAAATAGGGAATGGATAGTGAACCAACATTTGTATACAGAGGGCAAGGCCCCTTAGAACTAAGAAATGGTATAATTATAATATCATTATGCCTACTACATAAAGGACACTAGCATGATAGACACTTTCATAATGTGATACTATCCAAATAACTATGTTATTGTCTAGAAGGGTTTTTGACTCCCAATTCCTATTCCTGACACCTTGCATAATTCATGTACCAATTTTTAACATGTCACTTGTCTATCTAAATTAGTTTCTAGCTAAGTACATCTCTTTTAATTAATTTTATATTTATAGAATAATAAAATAAATCAATTATTATACAAATCATAAGCTACTGATATTTTTATATTTATACATTAATCTATTATTCTGGCATTTTAACAAACTAAAGTTTTACATTCCATAATACCCTAAAATTTTAAATCACCTAAGCTATATAATGAAATAAGTTAAATCCATTGTGATCATGGGATTATATTGGTATTACCCAAATTTCATGGTCATCAAGATAGGGGAGTTCTTATGTCACCCCTTAGGCTACCCATATATGTTTTGTATAAATTGGTTGAGCAAGAGATTTATTACCAAGTACTCTATTGTGTCATCTTAATATGAATGGAAATAAAATAGGTACCTTGGCTCATAATGCCTTATAAGATAGGTTACATCATATTTTGTCTCTAGAAATTATTGAAAATAGAAACAACTCACATGACCTCTTCTAAATTAAATGACCATGACCTATGCCTTCTAGATCTAATGGGAAGAATAAAGTCCCATATAAAATACTTTATATTGAAAATATCTATTATATACAACCACAACACACACCCTCATGAATTTTTCTTCATTAATGAAAAATTAAATGAATATGTAATGAGGAAGATGGATATTATAGGCCTTGTGCTCACCCATGTCCAGATAACTCAACTAAGGCATATATAAGAAAGACCACATGATTTTAAATTTCAAAAGGATTCACTAGGTATAGATATTTACTATAGAATAAAGGTAATTCATGTCCTATCTCCACTAGCACCCACTCTAAGAGTCATTCAAGAACAAGAGGTAACTTTTCTTTTAGGTTCCTATTCCTATCATGTCTCTACTTCATTTCTAGCTATTCCAAATATTTATTCTCCCCAAGAAGAATAATTAGTATATCAAACCTTACTAACTCCCCCTCAGTCTATTTCTAAACCTCCACTAAAGTATGCCCTAGTTGATAATCCTATATATATATATATATACACCACATGTGGAGATTACTATAGTGGGTACCATCACTCAAAATATTCATATAATCATTATTTCCACCACAAACTATCCCACATTTATTATGAAAATAGGAACATCACCTATCTCAAGCAATATAACCACCATGTCTTCAAGCATTGTCACCTTAAGGCCCCTAGGGAGATAGACCATATTGATGAGGGTTTTAACCACACTAATCTCATAACAAGGTATACTCTAATGTTTTATGATCTCAATGGAGTTAGACTCCACTCCAAAGAATGAGTTTTAGGTATGCGGTATTAATAAGTTATTGATGGAATAATGGGTAGGGCATGCAATTTATTGATAAGGTTTTTTGAATAGAGGGGTGATCTCTTAAAAAAGAATTAAAAATATATATGTGTTGAATGGATGGTTAGTTGTTAATCTAAAGTGGGTAGGTCTCAAAACAAAATTAGAAAAAGGAGGGAAAGGTAAATTAGGAAAGAGCTTATGTGATCTTCAGGAATCACTCCACTAGATGGTTCCTAAGTGGAAAAGTGCTTTCAAAACCTATGAATATTTATAGCAACTATTGCACACACACAGTCAAACATGGTTAAGAAGTATAGGGTAATATTGATTTAGGAAACTAATAGGAGTTAGTTAAATATTGTTCCTTGTAGGGTAGCTATTTCACACCTTTAATCAAGATATTATGGCATGAGATTAGTGAGTTATCTAAGGTAGCTATTACACATTAAAAAACTATATAAAAAATAAATCACTTAAACACACTCAAACTTATGAATCAATCAACTTAACTATCATATCCAATGTAATTACCAGTCATTTAATAATTTTTTCACATCTAAATAACCCACTCATAGTTGTTTCACACTAAGGACTATTGAATCATACAACAAAAAAATAAAATTTAATTACACAAATAGTGGAACGAAAATATGCAAACACATGAGTAGATAACCAAAATTACTTTACTTATATATATTTAAAATTCTCTGACAAATCCAAAATATGGATTATAATTATTTTAAATAGACTATGGGAAGGGGTTGCCTCATCTTCCAAGTTCATGTAAGATTCATTACATGTGATAGTTAGAAGTCAAATTCTAACTGCAGTCAAAACCATATAGACTTTACTTAGAGTTATTTAATAGTCTAAGTTAGCCTTTACAAAAACCATGCAATGTGTGCATGTGTACAAAGATGATTTAGATAAATTTACAATAGTGGCTTGAACTTATAATAAAACTACAAATATATAATATTACACTGTTTACAAAAAGTGTTCATGTAGGAAACTTTAGCCTTTTAAGGATGCATTGTCTGAATAGATGCATGGACCTTTGTCAGTATTGCGACTGAGGTATTTGACATGGAAACTACTAATGTTTATGTGGAACTATAAATATCAACTTGAGTATGTTTCTTCATCACTTCAATCTCTTTCCAACACTTTTAATAAGTATCATGTTGTTATCGAATGATCTATAAGTTCACTAGAGGTAGTTTTTGTACTGTACCAACTTGATCTAGGAGATTTTCATGTTCTTTAATGTAACTCTCAAACCATCTAAATACATCTTATATGAAGCTTAAACCTTATCTATAACTCCTTTTAGGCATTTAGATCCATGAAATTTTTTTGTCTTATGCATTCATGGGATTGACATTGATTGTAACATAGAATAATAGATAGGGATTCAACCACAAACAAGAACCAAAAAAGCCACACTAAATAAAACTTACCTAGGATATTTAAACCTACTCTGATAGTCTTGATTGATCAGAACACACACCCTAGTCCACAAGGCCATACTTGCCTTGTTGATGGGCTCATGGACTTGCAGCCTTTTTGACCCTATCTTTTGAGCATAACTTCTCTTGTACTCCTAATAACAAAAAACCTTGAATTGATCTAGATAATCTTTATGGACATATAAAACATATGAGAAAAATGTGGATATTATTACTTTGTATAGAATAGGACTTCTAGTGATTGTGACAAACCTATTTAGGTCTCCTAAACACCCTATTTTGGGGTTATATAGAGTTTGAGGAGGGTCTAAATATTTTAAAACATATGGAAGGTGTAAATTTTCATTTCATAACTATCTAACCAAGAATCATTCATAATCTAACCCTAGACCATCATTAAATCACCTTAGCTTAGTCATATTGTGCACACAAGGGCTAAAAGCAAGGTTGAATTAGAAAGTGGACTTACCCATTGAGTTATACCTTGAAACTTTAGATAGTGGACACAAATACTTGGAACATAAGGATTTTAATTTTTTGAAAGTTTTCATTGGACATGTTTTTAGATTAGCAAAGCCCTAGTTTGGGCCTAGTCAACACATAAATGGAACTATACAACACATCCTAGGGTTTTAAGCACCCAAAAAAAAATTCTTTAACTTAGTTATCTCCTCTAAAGATCTAAGCACTCATAGTGAAGATAATATCCCTCTAAACCTTGACTATCAAACTCATGCTTACTACCCTATTTGGTTGCAGTTACAATCTTAGAGAAAAGCATTAACAAAACATTAGATTTTGTCCTTCAACATTTAATATCTTCATTACACATTGAAATCATCATATTAAATATGTTTTGGTTGAAGGAATCACTCAAAAAAACTAAAAACCCAACTTAGACTCCAAATCTCTATTTTTAGACTCATATAACAAACTCCCAAAATGGAGTTAATAACTTTTCCTAACAAATAATATCTAAACCACTCTAAATCTCACCCCAATGACCTGAGATCACATGAAATATGATCTCTAAGATAATTTAGGTGAAATATATATAATCTTGGCCTTTGGACATATTTGTCCTTATTACATGTTCATGAAATACATTTGAAATTTTGAATATCACAAATTTGGAGGGAAAACAATTCAATACACCTAAACACTCTAGAACTCAACCAAAAACATGAAAAACACACTGATAGCATGAGGATTCTCCTGCATCATTATTCTAATGATAAAAATAAGAATTATTTATTTTTTTTAATTCTTCATCAACTCTTCCACACTTGTGTCTAGCTTGATGATATCATTCTCTATCATCCATGTTGCATCTTCAGCTAGTTGGTTTCTCCATGTTCACCAGGATCCCAAATTTTGTCTTGAGATGACAAGTAGTGTCTTTCTTTGTTATATTATTTAAATTAATTATTTGTATCCTTGATGTCTAGTTTCATATTTTCACTTATACCTATAACTATCTCAATAGTGTTCAACAAAAATATACCTTAATTTGTTTATTGGCTTAGTTTGTTGTTGTCCTCCCAAAGTTTGATGTTTTCATAATGATCATTACTAGTGTGTGCTTTAATTTATCTAGTCATCAAGATATTCATCTTCTCATACATTTCATACTCTCATTCATTATTATTTATACTTACCCTTACTACCCACATGATTTCCATCAACTTTCCCTTGCCATAACTATCAAAACTCCATTCTTTATCCCTTTCTCTCGGTCCTTTGGTAGGACTAATTTCAAATTCTTGAGATTAAAACACAAGTATCTCACTTCTTCTATTTAAGCTCTTGAAAACTCATCATCATTTGATATAAATTCTTGACTACTATGGTTATCACTATCATACATAAGACTCTTATTTTGTTTGTCATCTAAAACATCACCTACTCTATTATCTATAGTAGCCTTATGATATATTTTTAGAATCCTTGGTTAGATATCACTTCCAACATCAATTACCAAATTATATCCTTACTTTTCAAGTTCCATTTATTATCCATGTTTTCCTACTACCATCATGTAATAGGACTTGCATTGTGCATTGTCAAGGAAATTACTATTCATTACATGGGCTGATTCAAGCAAATTATCTTGGAAAACAATCATGTTACTCTCAATGTTATTCAAATCATTAGAATTTACCTTTGTAATTTTATACTTAGTGTTACCTCCACCACTTTTTAGTTTATCACACAAAACTATCCTCACATTACTATCATTATCAAAGCATACTTCTTGATTTGTTGATAAGGACATTACCTCAATTTTCTCCTTTTTATGGTTGTCTTAAAATGCACTATCCTACTCCTCCTTTTGTCCACTTGACACATTGCTTGATTCTCCTCTAAACATCTTCTCTAAATGCTCTAATTCCACCTCATACTAATATATCTCCTTTTTTATGATTCTACCAAAGAAGTCTATTGTTCCTTATCTACAATAAAAATTTGATTGGATACTTGAGGTTCTTCCATGCTCACTAAGCACTTGTGATGTTGAATTTCATCAAATAATATGTATTCCATGTCTACAATCACACAATTTAAGTCAGATTTAAAACCTATTATCTCTTTTTCATGAGCATTGATCATGCCTTCCTCTTCATTTACTTGTACAAACTCCTTATCACCTAGCAACAATGCCTTAGAATCTGATCTACCTATAGCAATGTCTTCTTCTCTCAAAGGTTTGAGAGTGTGATTTAATCTATTCATCTCAAAGATATAAGTTTTTTTTCCCCTTCATGCATGTCTTTCCTATAAAATTACCATGGTCTTCCCAGTAAGATGTGACACATGTCCATAGGTATGACATCACAAATTATTTTATACTTGTAAGAAATAATTTAGAAGACTACCTTGAGTTTTTCATCTACTAAGAGTTTATTCCATCTTTGTATTCATGACAACTTGTAAGGTTTATGATGCTTCTCTTTCATTAAACCCAACTTCTCCACCATTTCAATTGAAACCAAGTTATTTGTGCTTCCACTATCTATTATGACTTTACAACATTTACCATTGCTCTTTCTTTTTGTCTTCAATAGTGTTTTTATTTGAGGTGGTTCCACCATCTCTTTTTTAAGCTTAATCAAAATTATTTTCATCAAAAGAGACTCACCTTCCTCTAGAACATCTTCATGAGTTGTTGTTGGTCCTTCAACTTCTTCTTCACCTTGGGCCACATGCACACCTCTCTCATGACTAGTAAAAGTGTTCTTTTTACATTCATATTATCTATGGCCTACATATTTGTTACACTTGAAGCATTCACCCATGAATATTACTCTTCCTCTTTGTTATCCTTGGAATGGCCTCCTTCCTCTTGGTGTATAGCTGCCTCTTAAGCTTTATGAGCTACTGGCCTCTTCCTAGAATGTTTGTAGATGCCTTTTACCTCCTTGTGATTCTCTTCCTCTAATGGATTTGTCCCTTCCTCTTGAAAAGGAAGTTTGTTTCCTTATAATCTTCTCCTCATTTTTCAAGGTAAATTGGTATGCCTCTTCAATTATCCTGGGTGTGAGAAGGCTAATCTCATCTTGGATGACAAACTTCAAACCATTAATATACCTTTTTACCTTATCTATATCATCCTCAATATGGATTTATCTTATGGTTAGCCTACAAAACTCTTTAATGTATTCCTTTAAATATATGTCCTCTTGTTTTAAATTTTGTAATTGGTTGAAAAGATTTGCTTGATAATTTAAGGGCATGAATTTACCTTTCATTTTTGCTACCATTCTATCCTGACTCATGATATTTGGCTTTCTTTTTCTCCTCCTTTCCTCTTGTACTCCATCCCACCATAGGGATACATGGCTCTTCAATATCGTCATGGCATACTTGATTTTCTTGTCATCTTCTTTTATACCTTCATACTCAAAATACTTGTCTAATGCACTAATCTAATCAATCAAGTCTTCTACATTTAGGTTTTCTTCATACATTGGAACCTCCATATTTGGCTTTGCATTCACCTTCATAATAGCTCTAATCAGCATTTCTTCAACTGTCTCATCTTTTACCACCAATTCATCCTCTAATGGCTTTTCTTCTCCTTCACTGACTTCTCCCATGTCAAGACCTTTTCTTTGAGCCATCTCTACATCTTTTAACCTAGATTTTATGTTCCTAATGTCTTTCAATATTATCATTTGTCTTACTAGTCCCCTTCTACTAGCTCTACCTCTATTTCTTAATCTCATGACCATCTTAGAATCTTACCTCTCCCTCACAAATCTCTTTTTTTTGCTTGGATCTTAGATTGTGCACAATATCTTGGATATGATATGAAAATTTATGTAGTTCTTAGACCATCTAAATATATCTTACAAGAAACTTAAACCTTATATAGAACTCCTTTTAGGCATTTAGATCCATGCTAAGAATTTGTCTTGTCCATTCATAAGATTGACATTGATTGTAGCATGGAATAGTAGATATGGATTCAAACACAAATAATAACCAACCTAGACACACTAAATACTACTTACCTAGGATATTTACACCTACTCTGATAGTCTTGATTGATCAGAACACACACCCTAGGCTATAAGGCCATACTTGCCTTATTGATGGGCTCATGGGCTTGCAACCCTATTGACCCTATCTTTTGAGCATAACTTCTCCTTTAATCCTAATAAAATAAAATTTAATGGATATAGATACCATTTAAGGATTTATACTAAATATGTGATATTTGGATATTGTTACTTTGTATGGAATATGACTTCTAATGACTATGGCATGCCTAATTAGGTCTCCTAAGCACCTTATTTTACAACTAGAGTTTGAGGAGGTTCTAAATCTTGTAAAACATATGAAAGGTTTAAATTTTCATTTCATATCTATCTAACCAAGAATCATTCATAATCTAACCCTAGAACATCATCAAATAACCTTATCTTAGTCACCCTGTGCATACAAGGGCTAAAAGCAAGGTTGAATTAGAAAGTGGACTTACCCATTGAGTTAGACCTTGAAACTTTAGATAGTGGAAAAAAATTATTATAACATAAGGATTTTAATTTTTTTGAAATTTTTCACCTTACAAGTTTCTAGATCAGTAAATCCCTAGTTTAGGCCTAGTCAACACACAAATGGAACTATATAATGCATCCTAGGGTTTAAAGAACCTAAATAATTTTTTTTAAACTTATTTTTGTCTCCTCTAAAGGTTTTAGCACTCATAGTGATGAGAATATCCTTCTAAACCTTGACTTTCAAACTCATGCTTATTTTCTTATCTGGTTGCAGTTATAATCTTGGAGAAAAACATTAACAAAACATTAGATTTTATCCTTAAACATTCCATATCTCCATTTCAAATTAAAATATTCATATTACATATGTTTTTGTTGAAGTAATTACTCAAAAAAAGTAAAAACCCAACTTAGACTCCAAATCTCTATTCCTATATTCATATAATAAACTCCCAAAATGGAGTTAACAACTTTTCCAAACAAATAAAATCTCAACCACTCTAAATCTCTCCCAATTAACCTGAGATCACATTAAATATGATATATAAACCAATTTAGGTGAAATATAAATAATATTGGCCTTTGGACATATTTGGCCTTATTACATGCTCATGAAATACATACTTGAAAATTTGAATATCGAAAATTTGGAGGGAAAACAATTCAACACACCTAGACACTCTAGAACTCAACCAAAAACATGAAAAACACACTAATAGCATGATGATGATCCTTCATCACTCTATTTTGGCCATATAAAAGTTGGTCTTGAATATCTCCACTTTAGTGACCTTCTTCCTGGTGAAGCTTAACTTAGCCTCTATGTCCTCTAATGGAATCCACTAATGACATTGCTTGAAATTATTCATGGAATCCTATATGATTTTATCAAAGTTTATCTTACTAACCAAATTTTTTGTAGTGTCCTTTGCATTGGATAATTTCAAATCATTCAAAATTTGAAGAACCAGGGCCACATGCTCTTGATACCTGGGGAGAAACACCCTAGCTGATGTCAACCATTCCAAAGATTCTTCTACCCTAATGAATAAAAAGTTGAGGGAATTGGATGCCTCTCGTGGTGTCATGAGTTATAATTAACTATAAGCCTTGATACCTATATAGACCATCAACATCTTTATTTTATTCTCATCACTCTTCAAAAAATTAAAGAATTCACCAATTTTATTAATATGTGGGGCTAATTTAGCCTACATGAATTGTAATACTTATAATAAATTATAACATTTAAAAGCTACCTCTTGAACCTTAGCCTCAATGTCAACTGGTATATGGATAATCTTTTTATATTCTTTCAATTGTTCTAATTTTCTCTCTAGATCATGCTTGGCCATCTCTATGCCCTCACAGATTGCCACCATGGAATCCTTCTATGCCTTGGTAAGAGATCTAAAGTATTCATTAAACATAGGGGTATTACCCCATTTTCCTATTATTTCTATTTTTGAGGGATAAAACCTCCTACCTCTCTTCAAATATCAATTCTCTATCTATATCATCATCTATATTCCTCTTCTTCACCCTCTAAATTCTTCTAGATGGTTTATCAAACAAAGTTATGAAATAGGGGAGCTTAGTGACTTTAAAAATGAGAATTTGTAAAGTGTTGGCCCTTAATTCCATGTCCCATGGAGGAATTTTCAATTGATTAACATCAATCTCCTTTGAGTTTGTGATTATAACCTCTTCTTTAGCACCCTCAACTATATGTTACTTCTTGGCTACTTTGACAATGGTGTTAGGCAAGGAAGGCCATATGATCCTAGACCAATCCAATCCTCCAAAATTGTTAGTGGATGGACTATGAATATTTTTGGCTTTGTCCTTTTTCCCTTGCCTGAACTAGTGATAATGGTCTCTTGAGATGGAGTGGATGATGACATGGGGAGGGAAATTTGAGTGGACTAGACATAGAGTTATGGGGTGTCTATGGTTTTTTATATCTTCCTAGACTCCCTCTTCATTTTCATTTATCTAATAGTAGAAGTTATATAATTAATAATAGTAGAGGCCATAATGGTGTTGGATGGCATGGAGGTAGAATATGGATCAATTGTGGTGGAAAAATCAATAGTAAAAGTATCCTTCTCAACTTTTAGGGTGAGTAAGGGGAAATAAATGAAAGAGGAATTGGTAAATGGATCATCAGAAGTGAAAGTGGGAACTTCCACCTTTAGAGTTTTAAAAATAGATGATATAAACATAGTATCAAAAATGGGAATAGAAGTAGACAACTGAGTAGTGGTCTTAAGAACCTGGGCACCTATGGTGTCCTCCATAGCTAGTTCTTTATCTTTGTCAGATTTAAGGCTCAAGGCCTTAGCTTTATCCAACTCAATTTCCTCATAAGAATCTTTTTCCTCCAAGTCAATTGGTTCCCCCTTTACCACCTCTACTTATTAGGTCACTATAGGCAAACTATAAACACCAAAAAATAACACATTTATAGTTTTTAATGACTAAATGCCTCAAGATCCCCTAAAAATTCTTAAACCTTCCCAAAACCCCCCTTAACCCAACTAAATAATTACTCTCCTAGTCACAAATATCATTCAAAATCACTATTTGAAAGTACTATTCACCATCACTATTCATGGTGTGACCCACTATCACTATTCATGATGACATAAAAAGTGGCATGGCATGTGACATAGAAAATGACATGTCAAGTGACATGGGAGGTGATATGGGAGGTGATATGGCAAGTGACATGGCTTAGAAGTGATATGGATTGATGTCTGACATAATTCATAATACCCCACTTGGGACCTTTCCCAAAGTGCTTGATGACCTCATTCAAGCATCACAAAGGCCCCCCTTGACATGTGGCAAATTTATCCTTAAGGGGTCATTATTAAACATGTATTTTTTCTTGCCACATGAAATTAGACTTCAAGAATAGATACCTACATCTTTAAGACTTTGGGAAAGATAAAGGGCACCCATTTTTGACCTTTTAGCCCAAATGGAGGCTCACCAACCCAAATGGGAGAGTTTCCAACCCACATGGGAATACCCACCAAACTCACCTTGTACTTTACACCCCCCACATGGGAATACCCACCAAACTCACCTTGTACTTTACACCCCCCACATGGAAAATGGCACCATGTTTGGTGTGCCACCCCTTTAAGTGCTTGTTTGAAAGCAAGAAAGGATGGGGATAAGTCTTTAAGCCTCATTCAAACCCATGTGCATGATTTCCATTCAAACTTGGAGGCTCACCAACCCACATGGGAATCCTCACCCACCTTACCTTGACTAAATCATGATCCCACTTGGAGAAATTTTAATATCTTTACTATTCCTCTATTTTAGCATGTCTTTTCACATAAAAATGCTATAAATACCCTCCTCTCCTTCACCCAAGGTTAAGTGGTAAGTTATTCTTTTGTTATTAGTATATTTTTACAATTTTTTTTGGATGAGGTCATCATCTTATAAGTCATCATCATCTTGAATGATAAAATATCAAAGCAATGCAACTCTGTCAAAATTGCTTCAAGCTTCAGCAACATCTTCAAGCCACTTCAATAACATTGAGGTAATTTACTTTGTTTTATAATTCAGTTCTTTCTTTATTTTCCTTTGGCCTTCTCTTTTTTTAACCTCCATACTCTTGAGCCCTTAAACTCTTCCTCTTCATCCCATTCATCCCATTTAATCCATTAGGCTATTTCTATTTCATTTATCCCCTTTATCCCATTCACCTCTTTGCCTAATTTACCTCTTTCCCCTCTTTGCTATCTTTACCTTTATTTTTAATTTACCATATGTACTTATTTACCTCATTTATCTATTCATCCCTTTGTATACTTTCATCCTTGACCATCTACCCAAACCAAAAAAACAATCCTTTTGACCCTTACCACTTTACCAAACCAAAACCATAACCTTTACCATTTTTTAGCATTAGTATTAATTAAACTATTGCATTCATTTAGTTATCTTTTACAAAGAATTTAACTTTATTATATAAAATCTAGGTATTTTTTGTTTTAGTATCATTTATATTCTATTTTTATGTAAAATCTAATTATTTTATCATTATAGCTTAAGTGTTTTGAAGAAGGTGGATTGACAACCTCTTAGAAAGCTTTCATTTTTAGAATCTAGCTCACGCTAGGCAATCCACCCAACTACTAGTCTAACAAACAATTTTTTGTGGTAGTGTTTTATTATTTATAGGTATTCTTCCATAGCTAAAGAAGAGTTATCCATAATCATCTGGATTCAATGCATGCACTTTAATAGGTATTATTCTACAACCTTCATTCTTAATTTATTATTTTTTAAACAAAAAAGTAAGAAAAGCAAAAAAATTAAGATAAACACAAACCTTGAGTTTGTCTAACTATAGAACTACATGTTGGGGTCTTAGGATTCATTTTGTATAAAATGGTGGTATTTGACTATGAGGAGGAGCCTTGTTCGACTGAGATAGCTACTTCATCTATTACTACCCATGTAGATGTAGGATCTTATGTTTGGGGAATAGTTGTAGGTAATTAAACTATGCTATCAGCTAGTTCTTCTTGTCCATGTTCTTCCTCATCAAAATCTAGATTGATGGGGTCTCCTTAATCTCCCCTAGGGTTAGGTTCACTCACCCCAAGTTCCTTCTTAATATCTTTTATTTTGAAATAGATTCCTTATGATGGACCTCCTTGATCTTTAGATTATTCCAATGCTTATCCCTTCTAAAATTTTGAATGTGTCCTCCTTGAAAAGAGTTAATTTATACTATCTAATTACCTTAGAAGGATTATAGGATCATGTTGGATCATTCTTAGGTGATCTTCCTTCAAACCAAAAATTATAGCTCTCTTCAATACTTCCTCATCATTTTGTGCATTAATGAACAAAAGGTCATAAGGATAATGGATGTGACTGTAAAGGATATTGAATCTATGTGTTTGATTTTGTATGTCACCATGTGGATCCCAATCACAGTGTGGAATTTTAGGGAAATTATAGCTCTTCCTCTTTCCACCCATGTCTCCAAAATGTTTTCTCATGGTATATACCATTCCACTAATAACTATATGGTTGCCAAAGAATGTGGCTTTCTTTGTCTTGGTTAGGTCTTCCTCTATGTTTTATGATAATTGGAAATCAATTTCTTTCTTAACCAATTTTGTTGGTACATAATTAAAAGTCATATGGGATGAATCCTATTTCCCTAGATCATAATGAAAATTAAATCAAGATAAATAAAATAGTCACCTCTTGTAGAAAGTGTCTTCATAATGTTAGATCCAACCCTGGGCATTGGTGAACCATGGATTGCTTGCCAAATTTAAGGGTAAACATCCTAAATAATAACTACCATGTTATTCATGTAATAATAAATTTGAATAAATTGAAAATTATCATAGATTATATATTTGATACAATTAGTGGCTAGGATCCATAGCTCATTGAGAAATTTGTAGATAGTTCCCATAAAAATAGATACGAAATAATATAAAAATGGCCTAAAAGAGTGGGTTGCTTACCTTTGTGAATAAAATAATATCACAAATGAAAACTAAAAATTTCACCAAATGAAAATGTGGCATCATTGGTTAACATCATGTGCAATAATGGTACCTAGTACAAATGGAGAAAATGGATTCTAGACATATCGTAAAGTTTGTTGAGTAATACCATGCCAATATGTACTCCCATCCTAATTTTTTTTATGGGAGTAATAACCTTAGGATTCTTGACCTTGAATATAATTATATCATTAGGGAGAAGCCATGAATATAACACCTTATCCATTATATTCTCTTGATTCCATTGTATTAACTTGTGTTTGTCAAAAAATGCATTCGATATGGGTAATGACAAGTACCTTTGAAAATATTCTCCCATCATAGAATGTACAACTATAAATTTGATAATATGATGTAGTAATACATCTTTTGTGACTTTGACTACAAATTACAAGTCATAAAGGAGGTTTATGTATGGTATAACCTCAAGCTTGGTAGCAACAAAATGCAATCCCTATATTTTAATTACTAGAAATTCCTTGATAAATAGTTATTCAGAGGGAGATACATTACCATTCAACAAAAATATGTCAGTCAACAACATCACATATTTATCATTAATTCACATACTTATTGTCAAAAATGGTAATGTTGAAGACTGTATCCATAAATTCAGTTGAATCCTTGATTGAATATAGTGATGGTGGAATTGCTCCCTTTAATGGTTTGGATGAAGACATCATTGTTCTTTACATGAAATTTGAGGTTATTATAGACTCCCCTATGTGTTCTATATGCTATATGAATAATTCTTGATTCCACTAATCATTGTTTTTAATGCAGTATTCTCATAGGCAACTATGACTTCCATCATTCAAGATAGTAGTGGACTTAGAGTGCAAGTTTTTTTGTGAGAAATGAAAGATTCAATGGATGGATGTCACATATATAGATTTTATCATTTAATTCTATTTCATGTGACATAAATTCCCAAAATTCACCTATTTTATATTTTTTTCATAGTTTAAATTTAATTAGTTCTAGTTGGTCGGTGACTTTAACAAACTATTAGGAAGTATTTTGGCTTTATTTGGCTAAGTATAATAGGGTTTTTAGCATTAACGAATCAAGTATTTGGGTTTTGTTTTTTGAAATTTATTTACAAAAGACCTAAACAAAAACCCTAAAGACCTAATTTCCTTTAGAAAAAAATGTATAAAGCATATATAAAGCTTTATTGTTTATCAAACAAAATGTCTATAGCAAAACACTTGAAGACAAAAAGTTCATCAAATAAAATGTCCAAACAAAAAACTTTGAAGATCCAAAACTTCCAAAAAATATAAGTCATTTCAGGATAATTATTTTGAACAAAATGTTAGATGAAAAAAACCATAAATACCTAATAAGTTTTAAATAAAAGTTTTGAAGACCAAAATGTCCCGCTAAATAAAATCCTGAATGAACAAGTGATGATAATCAAATGCTAAAGAAGTTTGTAAAGACCAAAACCCCAAAAATAAGAAACTTGAAAACCAAACCTATTATACAAAATGTTTGAATGAAATGCCTAAATAAAAGGCCCCATTAATAAATATCTAAATGAATTTCTCTGAATAAACTAAGTTTAAAAACCTACATAGTTCAAAAACTCCCATATAGGTATTAATAGAGTTAGTCGATAAGATCCATAATACCATGCTATATTGCTAAATTATTTTAAGTACAAATACTAAGAATCAATCTCTTCAAGAATTTATAAACATATATATAATAAAGGGTTAATGAACATGGCTATAATCTAAAAAAACTGTGTCCCCATATCTTCTTGAAGAAAAGTGGGGTGTTGGGTACAATAAAGGGTGACTTGTTAGGGGAATAATCCTAAGTATTCAAGAACCTAGAACTTTACTTAGTAATCTTAAATTATACATGAACTATCTCACATAAAAATATTAAAATAATAAATATGAAAGATACTCTTAAGAAGATTCACACAACATACTTGCCTTCTTATCCATGGACCTATGTGTGTTAAAAGTGAAGTTAATTTAACCCTTGTTGTGATGAGTTTTTCAAAAGCTTGATAGATTTGTAGGTTCCATTATATTTTTTATTAAATATTATTAAAGCAAGGGAATCTCAAGAATTTCTATGCTACTATCCAAGTGTCCATAGCTCTTACTGAAATACTTTGGGCTCCCTCTCTTCTTCTTTATTCATTTTCTTAATCATGATGCATGGTACATTGACCTTATTTCATCATGTGAGCCTTTTTCTTTTCTTTAGATATTATTTTGGTTTGATTTCTCTTTTGAACTCATTAGTTCATTTTCTATTTTTATTTTATTTTATTCAAATGAAAAGAGAAGAGCTATAATCTTAGTGAGTTGTTATGTTTATAAAACAAATCATTACCAAAATATCTCTTCCAACTACTTCTATACCAAGAATTATCACTTCTAACAAGTATTTAATGTAATAAATATGCCTAATCTAATGAAATAAGAAAATTTTATAAATTCATGTTAAGTACTTGATAGCAACATCCACATACCTAGTAAAAGTATTCAATTATGACACAATTCAGAATGGTTCATGATCATATACCTTCATCCTGAAGACTCTAAACATAGAAACATACCTAGTTTGTGAACAAGTCCCAAGTTGTAACTATTTTTTCAAATTTGTCCCCTTTTTTACAAGTATATTTAATCATAGGCTTAGTTGGTTTGGATTTTTGTTTGGTTACATCAAATTAAACACAATTTAGATTGTCATAAGAAGTACCTAAAATAACTAATCTTGAAAGCATTAAATTTATCCTAAGAAAACAAGAAATCTAATCTAGAAAATAATAAACCTATCGTAAGAAAATAGGTAATCTAATCTAGAAACCATTAAATCTATCCTAATAAAGAAGGAAATCTAATCTAGAAAACAATAAAAATATCTTTAAAAAGTAGGAAATATAATCTAGAAAGCATTAAATCTATCTTAATCCTACCTCTAACACATCCTTTCATCAATCGATGGCACCTTCAGACAATACAACAATGAATTAATGATTTAGAAACTACCCATTGATTGGATATGTGATTTCATTACCCTACAATTATTATAGATGGAATATATTTTTACCTAGGATCTCTAAAATTTGATATTGTTCAATCCATAATGGGGCAAATTTGTCATGATGTCCTTTATTTTCATGGGATTTATCCCAAAGAAGCACTATATTTAAGATCTTAAAGTCTTTGACCTTTTCTCTCTTATCAAACCACCTCTTGACTATGTCTTGGTATTTACTAAAGGTTTGCAAGTCTTTAGTCCTTGAATTTTCCATTTGTATTATGTCTAGTACTCAAGATTTTTCTTTATCACATAGTTCTATGTAATCCTACATGAACTGATAAGTTAATAGATTCAATAATATTGGGAATATTATCCTGCATCCATACACCAATAGATAAAGTGAAGCATTAAGGGATTTATTGTATATTGTTTGGTCTACCCAAAGAGCATACTTTAATAGATTATGTTAGTCCTTGGGATTATCCTTATCTAATTTATCAATTGAATCATTTAGGTTCTTATTCACTAATTTTGTTAGTCCATTTCCTTGAGGGTAATGGTTAAAATATGCCCTAATATTAATTTAATTGTCCTATACCCAATCAATAAATTTTATTGATATGAAAGCTGGTACAAAATCTAGTTATGATGCATTCCTCTAAAAAGTGAATCACATCTTGTGTTTTACAATTCTTTATATATATGGCTTCAGTCCATCTAGTGTAGTAGTTTGTTGTAGTGAGTACAAAAAATATGGCCTATTGAAGAATTTGGGTTAATGACACCAATGAAGTCTAAATCCCATTGGGAAATTGGCCTTATTTTGACAACACATTGTGAGGACATGATAGCATGTACTTCCCTATTAGCTAAAGATTAGTATTAATGGCATGTTCTTACATGAGCATGAAAATCCTTAAAAATTATTTGCCAATAGTATCCCATTCTTAAGATCTTATGGTCTATGGTATTCCCAGATAGATGACCACTACCTATCTTCTGGTGCAAGTTTTTTAGAATCTCTTTAGCTTCTTATGTAGATACACACCTAAGATAGATGCTTTCATAGTTTATTTTGTAGATAACTCCCTTATTGATCATGTAATGAATATATTTGAGCCTCAAATCTCTCCTTCACTCTCTATTGATTTTTGGGGAATAAGTACCTATAAGCAAGTATTGTATTATGTCAATATACCATTCTCCTTTAGATAATTTTACTTTACATAAATCTTCAATAGTTATACATGGATCAAGTTCAATCATGAGTTGAATGATGCCTTGACCCTAGATGATCTTCATAGGATTGATTTATATATCAAATTCCTCCAGCTTTTCCATCCACTTGCCTTGATGTTATCCTAGTTCATTTTATGATAAGGTGAGCTTGATAGTAGGATTAAACATGATGGAAATAGTCTTATTCCTCAATATGGAGTGTCAAATTTTATTCACTACTTTAACAAGAGTGAATATTTATTTATCAATCATGGAGTACCTCAATTCTACATCTTTTAGATTTGTTCACATAAACGTAATTAGATGCTTAGTCTCATTTTTATTCTATGTTATAAAAATATCAATTGTATGTTCTAAAGTGAATGAATACACGTATAAATCCTTAATGAAATTTGGATTAATTAGTAATAGGGCTTAAGATATTACATATTTAATGTCTTGAAAATATTTTTGGGCCTCAACTATCCATTCTATCTTGGCATCCTATTTGAGCATTGCATTGAGAGGTCTAACAATTTCTACAAATCCTAAGATGAACTTTGTTATGATGTTAATCTTACCAAAGAATGATTTTATCTCTTTCTTACTATTTGGTGGTGTGATCTTTAAAATTATTTGAATTATGTCTATATCAATGATGATTATATCTTTATGGATAATATGTCCTAATATTTTTCCTTTGGTCACTCCAAATATGTTCTTTGGGTTCAGTGAGATACCAAATCTTATGTACCTCTTGAAGATTGACTGGAGGTGGCCTATGTGGTCATTCATATTCTTTTAAAACATAGTAATATGATCCATGTCTATGATTGTGAATTTTCCTATTAATCCTTTAAATGCATGATCTATGGCACACTAACAGGTGTCTCCTATGTTTATTAGGCCAAATAGCATCCTCGTATATGCATAAGTTTCCCACTTTATAGTAAATGTAGTTTTCATCTTATCCTATGATTATACCATTATTTTATTATAACCTAAAAATTCATCCAAGAAGTAAATCATTTCAAAACCACTTACTATATATATCACCTCATCTAAAGAAAGCATGGGATAGTTATCATTTTTAGAATCCTTGTTCAAGTTTTTGAAATCAACACGTAATCTGATCTCACCATTCTTATTTCTAACTAAAACCAAATTGGAAACCCAAGTAGAATATCTAATTTGGAATAATATTATTGCACTTAGTAACTTCTCCACTTTTGTTTGAATGAGAGGCTCCACAATAGGATTAACTAGTCTTTACCTCTATCTAAATGGCTTATGGTATAGTTTTAGAGGAATTATATGAGTAATGACCTGAGGGTCAAAACCTTCAAATATTCATAAGTCTAAGCAATGACATCTTTGTATCAAGTGATTAAATCATTCACTCATTATATTTCTTCTAGGCTATATTTGAGGTGAATATTAATATAGCATGGACTATGTTCATCTCTTAAATTTTCCCACTTGAAGTTAGATTCATTGACCTTAGGTTGCCTAAGCTACTAAGATTGAGTATCTATGTCAAATGATATTTATAAAGAGACCAACCTTACTAGAATATGATTCTCTTTAAGCTAGAGAATACCTTCTTTATCTGACCCCTCTTGACAAAGGTGATTAATTTCCTTATCATCAATTATTTGGGACTCAAACTCACCTGAATTAGTTAAAAACTAAATAATCAATTGATCACCATCAAAGACTTGGAAATTTTATATAGTATAAGGAACATAATAATAAGGCACTAATTTAATAGATAATCTCTTTACTTTAGATTCTTAGAGAGGCTCCAAATTAGTAGCAATAGTATCTAGTAAATCTACACCTTGATTTTGTTATTTAGGAATGGATACTATGTTTAAAGATTCAAAGCTCTCAATCAAGTCCCATGATCTATGTTTGTACCTTCTTAAATAAGATATATTTTACTGATATTTATTTTTGACCTAGTTGACCACCAACTTTGAATCACCAAATACTATTACCTAATTTAAATTACTTTTGAGTGAAAATTGTAATGCCAAAATTAAAGCTTCATATTCAACAATATTATTAGTGAATGGGAATCATAATATATATGATTCCAAGAACTTCCTTCCCTATGGATCAATCAACTCAATTCCTACACCTGATCCTTGATCAGATCAAAAACTATCAAAGTGTAAAGCCCATATCTAATTAGAACCCTTAGATTTTAGCTTTTGTACTTGATTCTATGTAATGAAAGTGTAAATACCTAAACTAGGAGATCGTCACTTTACCTCTTCATTATTGATGTTATATTCCATAATAGGATACTTCATCCTTAGTTCTTTGTCAATCCAAATTTGATTTGCAGTGTCTCTCTATGGTAGATAAATTTGAGATAATTCTATAAGAAGATATTGATTGAGCATTTTGGACCAGTCCCTACTCAATAATAGTTTGTAGCCTTTAGGTATGTCTACCATAAGGATATCAATGTTCATCTAGACTCATGGTTGACATTCTACTTGAATACATACATTCATCAATTCTCTAACTAATGGTATCACTATTTTACCTAGTTGTGAAACTATTATCTTTGAAGGGATTAGATTTAAACCAAGATTTTGACATATGGAAGTAGGCATAACAATTTTAGAGTCTCCAAAATCAACTAAATATTTATGAATATTCTTACCAAATGCTCTGATAGTCATCAATAAGGGTGGAACTTCTAGATTTATTTTATATATGGCATTGGTGTCAAAATATTTTGCTTTATCTATAGATGCTTTGGTCATTTACATAGGGGTCTTCCCTATAATAGGATTTTACAATAGCTCCTTTTATTCAGTGATCTAAGCCAACTCATGTAGATATATATTTACTTTAATCTTCTTCATGTCTTTAACAATGTTGTATCCTCTTTTTCTCTATTCTTCCTTGTTCTGACGTTGATCATTCCCTCTTGGGGGAGGTGGATTGTCATCATACTTAATATTTGGTGGAATTTTTGTGTTATTTGGAGGAATAAATGTTATGAATGGTTATTTATTCCTTATATTATACCCACCTCTTTAGAACTACTAGAAATAATGAACCTCATCAATTTTGTCTTCTGGTATGTTGTCATCCTCACTTGGAAATTGAAACTTGTGAGTCTTAAAGAAAATAGCAGTGATTAAAGAGTTAGGATCCTAGTGGGACTTTAGTGAATTATGTATTTGGTCATATCTTACTACTTCCCTTTGAAATATTTCAAATACTGCACAAAAATTCATGCAGTCAAGCTCACCATAATGAGAAGTATGATGAATTCTACATCAATTGGGTAGATATGTCTCTATCATGTTGATCTCTAAAATTTTACTAGGATACTCCATGTTGTTCATGGTCATGTTAAATGGTTTGTTGTATATTTTAAATCTAGGACTTTGATTCTTATTTGGGGTATTAACATTACCCATCTTTATTTGCATACTGAGGAAGTCATGACTAAGTTTTTAGACCATATTTTGAATAGAATATAGCTCTACCTTTGTAGATTCAGTGCCATGTATAATACTAATAAAAGATATGACCCATTTTTGATTCTATTAGTAACCATTTACTTGTGGATGATTCCTAAAAAAGCTATAATTTGGCTATGTTACCTATGTCAATGGAGACAGTGTGTAGAGCTAATTCTTATTGAACATAGGAATAATCTAATTTGAATATGGAACTAGATTCAATGCTAGGAAGCCATTATTGAGGTTAGGTATGCTAATAACCTACGGATTGGGCTATTTCTCAATGTTTATAGCCTCTTCATATGTTAATGCTAAGTTTTTGGTATTATTTGTTCTTCTCAAGAATACTACTATGATTGGATCTAGAGCATTCTTATACATCTCTAGTGTTAGTGTTGCTTCTAGTTATACCTTGGGATTAACCATGTGTACATCTTTTGGAACCTTGCATTGAAAGATATAATTGTATCATTAGGCTCCCTCTTCATTTTGGTGAAATGATAATCTATAAAAATGTGATGGGTGACCTGTCTAAATTGTGCAAGAAAAGCTACTTGACATGCATCCAAAGAAGTGATAAAATTTTATATTAGATTCAAATACCAATCATAGGTAGCAACCATTAGTGTAAAAGGGAATAATATACATGAAACATCTTCATTAATAACATTCATTAATATCAAATCAACTTTAAAATACTTAACATATTCCCCTAATATCCTTCATCTCAAAGGAGATAAGGATGGTAGGTACTTCTCAAGATTCTTAGGTAAATCATACACGTCTCTCGGGATGAAAATATCATATCTAACTAACTAAGGTTTTTGATGCATTGAATAATCAATAGGTAAAAGGTGATTTACTTGAGAAATATCCCTAGGTATATTAGGAATAGTTGGTATAATTCTAGGTATCCTATGATTTTACAAGGGTGAGACTAAAAGATTAGCTTGATAATTAGATCTGGTCACTCTCTTAGGTGACTCCATTACAACTCTATGTAGAAACTAACATCTTTGATTGGAGGTAATATCCCTCCTTCTAGAATCATAAAGATTAATGACCTAAGGGTTTTAACCATACCAATCTCATAATTAGGTAGCCTCTAATGTTTTAGGATGTCAATGGAGTTGGAATACACTCCAGGGAATGAGTTATAGGTATGTGGTCTTAATAACCTATTGATGAAATAATGGGTTGGGCATGTAGGTTGTTGATAAGGTTTTTTGGATAAATTTGTAATCTCTTAAAAAGGAAGTGAAAATATATATGAGTTAAATGGATGGTTGGTTGTTAATCTAAAGTGGGTAGGTCTCAAAATAAACTTAAAAAAAAGAGGGAAGGGTAAGGTAGGAAAGACATTATACGGGCTTCAAGAATCACTTCCCTAATTGGTTCCTAAGTGGATAAGTGATTTAAAAACTTATACCTATTGCTAGGATATGTTACACACACATAGTCAAGTATGGTTAAGAATTTTAGGGGAATACCGATATAGGAAACTCATAGGCCTCAATTAAAGATTATTCCTTTTAGAGTAGTTGTTGCACACCCTTAATCAAGAGATTATGGATCAATATTAGTGAGGTATCTAAGGCATCTATTCCCCACACACAAAAAATTATATTTAAAAAATCACTTCTACACACTCTCAATTAACTTAACTATCATAGACAATGTAACTACCACTTATTCAATAGTTGTTGCACATCTAAGACTAGTATATAAATCAAGGAAATAAATAACCCATTCATAACTTCTAAACACTAAGGATTATTGAATCATAAAACTAAATAAATAAAATATAATTACACAAATAGTGGAAATAAATACACAAACACATGAGTAGACAACCAAAATTACTTTGCTCTTGTATATTGAAAATTGTCTGACAAATCCAAACTATGGATTATAATTATTTTAAATAAACTTGGGGAATGGGTCATATCATCCTCCAAGTTCATTCAAAATTCATTAAAAGTGATATTTTAAAATCAACTTCTAACTACAGTTAAAACCGTATAAAATTTACTTATAGGAATTTAATAGTCCAAGTTAGCCTTTATAAAAACCATGCAACGTGTGAATGTGTACAAAGATGATTTAGGAAACTTTAAAATAGTTTCTTAAACTTATAAGAAAACTAAAAATATATAATATTACATCCTTTACAAAAAAATTTCATGTAGGAAACTTTATCCTTTCAAGGCTACATTGTCTGAATAGCTACGTGGACCTTTGTCAGTGTTGTGACTGAGGTAGTTAATGTGAAAATTGTTGATGTTGATGTGGCACTAGAAGTGGAAACTTAAGATTGTTTTTTCTTTGCTTGAATATCTTGAAAACACTTTTGATAATCATCATGATACTATCAAATGATCTCTAAGTTCAATAGAGGTGCTCTATGTACTCTACCAACTTGGCCTAAGAGCTTTGAATTATCTATTTTGGTCACTTGAAAGTTAATCTTGAAGATCCTCACTTCGGTGACCTTCTTCCTAGCAAAGATTAACTTATCTTCTATGTCCTTGAATGAAAACCCCTATAAAATTTGCTTGAAATTTTTTGTGGCCTCCTGTATGAGTTGATCAAAGTTGATCTTACTAATAAACTTCCATATAGTGTCCTTTATGCTGGATAATTTAAAATCATTTAAAATTTGAAGAACTAGGGTCTTATGCTCTTAATACTTAGGGAGCAATGCCCCAACTAATTTCAACCATTCTTAAGCTTCTTATATCTTGATGAATACTAGGTTGAGGGTATTATATGCCTCTAGTGGCATCATGAGGTCTAATTCGCTATAAGCCTTATTGCTTGTATAAAAAATCAACATTTTGATTTTATTGCCATCACTCTTAAAAGAATTAAATAATTATTTATTTTTATTAATATGTTGGGATAATTCAAACTGCATAAATTCTAATTCTTCTAATGAATTTTAACATTTGGAAACCACCTCTTAAACCTTAGCTTTAATGTCAACTGTTAGTAGACAATCTTTTGTTGTTCTTTCAATTATTCCAACTCTACCTCTAACTCTTTCCTAGCCATCTTTGTGCCCTCATGGATTTCCACCATGGCATCCTTCTATGCCTCAACAAGAGATCTAAATTCTTCCACATAGGGGTATTTCCCCAACTACCTGTTATGTCTCTTTTTGAGGGATAAAACCTCCTACCTCTCTTCAAAATTCAATTCTCTACCTACATCATTTTCTAACTTCCTATTCTTCACCCTCTGAATGCTTCTAGATGGTTTTTCAAATAGATTTGTGATAGAGGGGAGATTAGTGATTTTGAAATAGGTCATTTTTAATGTTTTGGCCCTTAAGTACATGATCCATGGAGGAATTTTCAATTGATTAACATCAAATCTCATTTCAGGTTATGACTACAACCTCTTCTTTAGCCTCCTTAGCTATATGTTGCTTTTGATATACTTTGACAATGGTGTGAGGTAATGAGTACCATATGATATTATATCAATCCAATCCTCCAAGTTAGGGGAGTGGATGGATTGTGATTATTTTTGGCTTTTCCCTTTTGACCTTGCCTAAACTAGTGATAATGGTCTATCGAGATAGAGTAGTTGATGGCATGGGGAGGGTGATCTGGGTGGACTGGACATGGAACTATGGGGTTTCCATGGCTATTTATACCTTCTTACATGCCCTCTTCCTTTTAATTGATCTAATAATGGTAGTTATAGAAGGAATAATAGTAGAGGCCATAATGGTGATGGATGGTATGGAGGTGGAAAATGGATCAATGATGGTAGTAGAAGGAATAGTATAAATACCCTTCTCAACCTTTGGGGTGAGTAAGGGGAAATTAATGAAAGAGGAAGTGGAAAATGGATCATCATATGTGGAATTAGGAACTTCCACCTTTGGATTTTTCAAAATAGCTGATATAGACATAATACCGAAAATGGGAAGAGAAGTAAATAATAGAGAAGCGGTCTCAAGGACCTAGATACTTATGGTGTCCTCCAAAAATATTTTTTACCTTTTATAGCTTTAATACTCAATCCCTTAACTTTATCTAACTTGGTTTCCTCATTATAATCCTCTTCTTCTTCTTCCTACTCAGTTGCTTCCCCCTCTACCACCCCTACTTGTTTGGGAACTAAAGTCAAACCTTGAGTTTGTTTAATTATAGGACTACTTATGGGGGTCCTAATCTTCCTTTTGTAGAAAATAGTTATCTTTGGCTATGAGGAGAAGCCTTGATGTACTGAGGCAACTTCTTCATATATTTTTACCCCTAAAAATGTAGTATATTATGCTTGGGGAATAAATATAGGCATCTAAACTATGGTAGCAACTAATTCTTCTTATCCATGTTCTTCCTCATCATAATCTAGATTGATGGTGTCTTCTTGACCTCCCATAGGGTTAGGTTCACTCACCATAGGTTATTTATTAATAAATTTTAGTTTGAAAGGGAGTCCCTATGATGGACCTCCTTTCTCTTTGGATTGTTCTACTATTTGGCCCTTCTAGAATTTTGAATGTGTTCGCCTTATAAAGAGTGAATTTATGTTGTTAAATTCCATCATAGATATTATAGGCTCATGTTGGATCATTCTCAAGTGATATTCCTTCAAACCAACAATTCTAATTCTCTCAAAGACTTCCTCATTAATTTATGCATTCATGAACAAGAACTCATATAGATAATGGATATGACTATAAGGGATATTGAATCCATGTACATGTTTTTGGAGGGTGCCATGTGGATCCAAATCCATATGTGTAAATGCAAGGAAATGATATCTCTTCTTCTTATTACCCACATCTCCAAAATGTTTCCTCGTGATGTAGACCATTATGTTAATAACTATGTGGTTTCCATAGAATTTAGCTTTCTTTATCCTAGTTAGGTTTTCCTTGATGCTTCACCATAATTGGAAAGTAATTTATTGCTCAACCAATTTATGTGGTATATATTTTGGAAGGCATAGGGGATGAACCCTATATCCCTAGATCATAATGATAATGAAATATGGATAAATAAAATAGTCACCTCTTGTAGAAAGTGTCTTCAAAATGTTGGATCCAACCCTAGGCATTGGTAAACCATGGATTAATTGTCAAATTTGAGGATAAACATCCTCAATAATCCTTAACATGTTATTTGTGTAATAATAAAGGTGCATAGATTTAAAATTATCACATTTTTTTATACAATCCTTGATTTAGCTTCATAGTTTATTGAGGACTTTGTAGATAGTTCTGATAATAGCATCTAACAGCTACAACATCATATAAAAATGGTCAGTAAGATTAGACAACTTGTCTTTGTGAATAACTTTCTATTTAAAATGAAAATTGACAATTTTTTCCAATGTGAATGTGGCATCATTGGTTAACATCATGTGCAATTATAGCACCTAGTCTAAATGGAAAAAATAGATATTAGGCATATTGTAAAGTCTAATGAGTAATGACGTGCCAATTTTTACTCCCATCTTGAATTTTTTTATGGGATTAGGACCCTTAGGATGTTTTCCATTGAATTTAATTATCTTTTTTACTAAAATCCATGAAGACAACACCTTCTCTAGTGTATTCTCTTGATTCTAGTGTACTATCTTGTGTCTATCAAAATAAGTGTCTGATGTGGGTAATGAAAATTACCATTGGAAATATGCTCTTGTGATACATGATATAACCATTGGGTTTCTAATATGATGCAATAAATCATCTTGCATGACTTTGACTGTGAATAAAAATTCATGAAGGAGGTCGATGCATGGCATCACCTCAGGCTTGGGAACAACAAAATGTAATCCCTATATTTTAATTGATAGTAATTCCTTGATAAATAGTCACTCAGAGGGAGATACATTATCATCCAATTAAAATATGAAAAAAAAAGTTAATATCATCCCATAATTCTAAATAATTTGCATACCTATTATCAAAGATGGTAACATTTTAAAACTATATCCATAAATTCTTTTGAATCCTTAATTGATTATGGAAATGGTGTAATTGCTCCCCTAAATGGTTTGGATGAAGATTCTATTATTATTTACATGAAATTAGAGGTTCTTACCATCTCCCCTACATGTTCTCTATGTTGTATGATTAATTCTCACTTCTATTAATCATGGGTTTTACATGCAGTATTCTCATAAGTACATAGGGACTCCATCATGAAAGATAGTAGTAGACTTGAAGTGTAAGTTTATTTGTGAGAAATGAAATATTTAATGGCTTCACATCATGTATGTGACATAAATGCCTAACATTCACCTCTTTTGTATTTTGTACATAGTTTAAATTTTATTAGTTCTAGTTAGTGGGTGACTTTTTTTGGGATTAGTTTTCACATAATGTGAATTTGGGTATTTATGGAGAGGTAAATAACAATTTTGAATATTTATAGGTTGATATTTATTGAGAGGTAAATATAATTAGTTAGTTTTTTAATCATAATATTGTTATATAAATAATATTATGATATAGGTTAGAATATATATTATTAAAGGTTATAACAATATATCGTATTTAGGAGTTTGTTTAATCTTAGGATTTTGGGTGAGAGAAATCAATGGAGATAATATAAGAATAAGGTTCTTATAAATATGTACCCTCATGTATTATTTCATAATCAAAATAGAAGATATAGTAGAATATTATTATTATGTGTTAAAATATTTAGTCTGTGTTGAACTCTAAAGTGCATGAATTAATTTTTATACAAGCTCTTTGATTTCAAAACAATGGTATCAAAGTGAATTATTTGATTTTATGCCTATAATGGAGGAGTAATATGTCTATAGGGAAACTCAACCATTCTTTGTTGTCTGAGTAATGATATTCAATAATAGTCTCTATAGATTTATTGATTTCACATAAATTAATTTTTTTTTATAATAGGATTCTATGTATATCTTCTTTGTTGTCTCTACATTTCCATGTGTGATCCAAACCTATTTGAGGGGTGAGTGTTGAGGAGTGTGGCTGAAGTATACCAAAATTGATAAATCCATTAATAATGACAACTTTTATTTTTTATGCACCCTAACATTGTGTAAAATCTACATTGGTTCTATGTATTACTCTTGCAGATGAAAACTTGCTTCAAATACATTCATCTAATTTGGTGAATGTCAAGGATAGATTTAGCTCTTTTGTTTGGCTTGTTATAACTAGTACACACAATACAGATCTAAATCCATGCACACTTCTATGTCAATATATGATTAATATGTTGATGTGGTCATATGGTCATATGTCTCTAAATATTTCCTTTACAATCCCATAAATTTTGAGTCATCTCTACCAAATCTAATGATCTTTCGTGGATCAACCACTTCCTCAAAACTTGACTATGAGTGAAAGATAATCCACAAGTTTTTAAGGTTTAGGTTCTTTATTAGTTTTTTTTATAGTAATGATTCCCATGTATGCCATTCTAGTAAGTCATCATTCTTATTAGTTTTAGTCATGTTGGGGTTATTACTAGTTTTTTGGTATTAGTTTTGGTTTTAGTGAGTCTAATTTTTAAATATGATCTAAATTTGTTTTAGTTATTTTAAGTCCTTTAGGACTAATTTATTATATTTAGTGAAGTCAAATAGATATTAAATTTATTTAGGTTAATGATAAGATATAATACATTTAGAATTATTTATATTATCATAATAATCCTTGAGTTAGTTAGTTGTCAAAGTCAAATAATTTAATGTACAAATGTAATATCGAGAGACCCCGATGTCCTTATTTCAAAAGAGTCAGTCTTATGGGGTGGTTGTATTATAAAAAAATAAACATAATGAGCTTCAATGACATATTGGCTGAGGGAGTAGTGTCATCACATACTAGAGGTTGGAGGATACATGGAGGATGGAGGTCTTTCAATAACCTCTCATCAGTACCCATGGCTCAGCTGCACCAATGATGAGGTGAAATTTTATGTGGTGTATTATTTTCAATTTTGTGAATTTTAGTTTTTTAGTGTGGTGTGGTAGTTACATTTTTTTTTAACATGTGTGAAAAATAAGAATAGTTGTACCTGTGCACTTGTGAATGATATTCCCATGTAACCCCTTTTGTATGTTTATATTAGAGAATGTTGATCTAAAAATAATTGTATAAATCATGATGAAATGTTATTGGTAAACCTATGAAAACCATTCTATAAGGTTAGTGGTGAACCTGAGAAAACCATTTTGTAAGGTTAGTGATGAACCTGAGAAAACTATTTTTTAAGGTTATTGGTGAACTTGTGAAAACCATTTTTTAAAGTTATTGGTAAATCTATAAAAAGCATTTTGGAAAGTTATTGATGAACCTATAAAACTAATTTCATATGAGTGTGAAGGAAGAGATGTGAAATGGCACATGTATGTAGAGAAGATCATGAGCACACAGAGGTGACACATTATAATAAAAAAATGAGATATATTTTACCATGTAAAAACTATGGCAGGAATGTTGGGATTAGTTTTCATATTAAATGTGAATTTAGGTATTTACAGAGAAGTAAATAATAAATTTGAATATTTACAAATTGATATTTACCAAGCGGTAAATATAATTAATTTGTAAATCAAAATATTGTTATATAAACAATATTATGATATAGGTTAGAATATATATTGTTCAGATATATTGGTAAAGAGTTATAACAAATATCATATTTAGGAGTTTGTTTAATATTAGGATCTTTGGCGAAAGAAATAAATGAAGAGAATATAGGAGTAAGGTTCATATAAATATGTAACCTCACATATTGTTTCATAATCAGAATAAAAAATAGAGAAGAATATTATTATCATGTGTTAAAATATTTAGTCTATGTTTAGCTCTATAGTCCATAAATTAGTTTTTATATAGGCTCTTTGAATTCACAATTTTAGAAAAATATTAGGAAGTATTTTGGATTTATTTGGCTAAGTATAGTAGGTCTTTTGGCATTCTAGAACTGGGTATTTAGGTTTTGTGTTGGGACCAATCTTTACAAAATATCTCAACAAAAACCCCAAATACGTATTTTATTTTAGAAAGTATTTTCGAAGCATATATAAAGCTTTATGGTCTATCAAAAAAAAATTCCAAAGCAAAAATATCAAAGACAAAAATTCAATGGGACAAAATGTTTGAATAAAAAATTTTGAAGATCCAAAATGTTCAAGAAAGATAAGTTATTTTGAGATAATTATTTCAAACAAAATGTAAAATAAAAAAAACCTTAAAGACCTAATAAGTTTGGAACAAAACTTTTGAAGACCAAAAATTCCCATTGAATAAAACCCTAAATGAAAAAGTGTTGATAATCAAATGTTGAAGAATTTTTTGAAGACCAAAAATCCCAAAATAAAAAACTAAAAAACCAAACCTATCAAACAAAATGTTTGAATTAAATGCCTAAATTAAAGGCCTGATGAATAAATCTCTTAATGAATTTCTCTAAATAAACTAAGTCAAACAACCTGCATAGTTTAAAAACTCCCAAAGTGTTAATAGATTTAGTCCATAAAATATGTAATACAATGCTACATTGATGAATTCTTCTAAGTACAAAGACTAAGAATCAATCTTTTTAAGAATTTACAAACATATAAAGAATAAAGGGTCAACAAACATGGCCAAAATCTAAAAAAAAGTGGGTCACCATCTCTTCTTGAAGAAAAAGGGGATGTTGGGTATAATACACCCTTATGTTAATAGTGGACCTAATCTTCTTTACATCATCCTCCAAGGTCACTATCATACCTAGGATCCCACACATTGTATCAAATTCCATTTCATAACATAAATAGCCCAAGGTAAATGAGATACATGCCCCATTATCTATTATTCAAGCTCTAATGGTAACTCTGCAACCCACCATTCATTTTGAATCTACATCGTTCACACCTCCAACTATGACCACCCCTCTTCCAACTATAGCTTTTACACTATTGATTTTAACCCATCCTTCAACATAGGGATTCATTTCCATAGTTTCATGTGCAACCTTTGTCTAAATTTATTCCTAAGCCTCTACCCCACCTATCACCTATTATAATGGTCACACTAACCTTGATCTCTACTACCTCAATAGCACAAGCTAGAAGAAATTGGATAGAAGGAATCTAATTGGACAAATATATAAGTGTGGTGATTGCGATAGTTTATGAACACAAGGTAAAACTGAAATTTGAAAGATCCAATTGTAATCTCAAGTGAGTAAAAAGGAGGAAATTTACAAAAGAGGGGACTCACACCTACTATGAAATTGATCAATAATTTATCACCCTAAAAATGAAAATAGAAGGGAGACCATGGGAAGTGGATGAGTTTGTAAAGGATCCTATATTTTTTATCAATATCACTATCATGAAATAGAGGATACAAAGGCTAGAAATTCAAACAAGAGCTTAAGTGCTAGAGAATGTTACTGCATAAGTGAAAGAGAAACTAGAATTATTATAAGAGCTCTTAGCAGAGAGTTTATAATAAAAATAAAATGGTTCTCCTTGGAAACATAAGGAAAAGTTGTGCTTGGACCATATTTCTCAATTTATTGCTAAATTAACATATTTACCACATTCATCTAGAAGTACATGTTCCCATAATTAAGGCTCATGACTCTATATGATATTAGGATGTGTCAAGGTTAGATGATACACATGATAAAATCACTACAAGAATGGGAATGTCAAATTAATACCATCATCTATGGCATCAATAGTGTAATGGAGATGATATTTTAATTGTTTCAATAGGTTAGATCTTATCATTAATTAAGCTAGATATTCAAGTTGATTATTTCATGGATATTTTTATTCAAATTGGCCAATTTTGTGACATAATTCACTAATAATGTTTGAGAGGCCAACAAAGAGGGAAGTATCCAAGTCATTGACTTGTTATGTTATGCCAAAGAAAAGGTGGATCAAGAAGCAAAAATGAAATGAACCTTACAGATCCCTCTAGAAACCACACAACTCACTTGAATAAAAGAAGGATGTTATTCAAATCCCCTAATGTTAATCTATCTTTGATATATGAATATTTTTATATATGTGCTAAGGCCATTCAAGCTTATCATGTTATCACTACTTAAGCTGATATTTTCCAAGATGATATTCCTATTGATCACTTCTCTCAACTTGACACTCTAGGATATTAGGAATTAGTTTTAACATGTGACAATAAATAAATAATTAATTGTCACAAATATATAATTAAGGATTGTACATGTAAATATAGGAGATAAAATAGAAGTTTAAGGGATAGGTATTATCTCCTATTTTCTAGGAGATTATTTCCCTATATATGTATTATTTTTTTAATTAATAAAATAATTTTTTTATTGACAAATTGAGTTTCCAACATTGGTATCAGAGCAGGTCTACCCTGGACCTCTCTAATTTTTTTTGCCTTATTCATTATAGAGCTGAGCAGTGTAGACCACGTGTGAAAGCTCTCTCATTTGATAGGCTTTTCATCATGATTGATATTGAAATATCAATGTGAACCATGTGATATTTTTAATATCATTAATTTGATGATAAATCTTTGTAAAATTATTTTATACATAAAAGTCTATATATGTATATATTTTATCTCAAATCTACAGGCATTATGAATCTGGCCGTATTAGGCTATACGGTTTTGGCATAAGGTTTTTTTTTCAATATGCATTGGATTGATTCTTAATATGTTGAAGGTATATGGTTATTTTTTTAAATATATAGATTTCAACGCTGACCTATTCAAACCTATGCATCACTTTACTTCAGACTAACTCTAAGTTGATTATCGTCATTGTCATTAATGACTCTTACACTCTAAGGTTGTTATCTCTACTCACGCTATCAAATCCTTAGTTCATACCATCAACTCATTATTTATTACATAGATCTATCAAAAATTATGGATTTCATCCAATCATCCTTCATTGACGTTTTTATCTTACCTCCATTCTAACCTAGGGTTTTTTTGAACCTCTATTCTCCTATGACAGCTCAATGAATTTACATTGAAGGCTTTATTTCAACATGATAGATCTATACATCCAACATCCACCTTCAAATAGGGAATATAAATGATCCCTTTCTTTTATAAGATGTTGATCTCCCATCACCATCATTGCCTTCATCTTCAAAATCATGCATTTGATCCAGCCTAGCTCATAGATCTCCTATAGTCCTATCTTCATACAATTATATGGATCAATCTATGTCTTCCTCATTACAGATAACTCTAGCCTTCAATGGGAATGTAAGAGTCATAATTTTTAGTTTTAGAGTTTATATTTTAGGTAGTCAAGCTTTCTATTTAGGTTTATTAGATGTTACTAGTCGGTTATTTTATTTTATTTATTTTATGTTTTTATTATTTAGGTTTTTTTTTTAATTTATTTATTTATTACAACTTGGTTTTATTATTAAAGTTTTTTTAAGTATATGGTATTATTTAATTTGTAATATTTTAGGTATTAGGTCTTATTTACCATTTCAAGTTATTTTAAATATTTTTAGATTATGGTTACTTAGTATTGAGTCTTGGTTTTAAGTTAAATCCATTATTTCATATTTTTTGTGTTTTTAGTTTTTTAAATAGATAGTTTTAAGTTTTTATATTTTGTTTATAGTTTTAATATATATTCTTAAGTTTTATTAATTTATTTAAATATTAGATTTTGTTTTGAAATTGTTTATTTTTATATTTTATTTATATAATTTTATTGATTCTATTTATAAAAAAATCAAAAGTGTCAAAGTTTTATAAAAAAAATTATCGTCACATAGGTTATCTATGTGTCATTGTTTAAGTCAAGTTTAAAATAATTCTATAGAGGAATTTTTCTAAATAAATAAAATATAAAAGTTTTGGCATTATAATAAACTCTCAAATTCAATGTTGTAAAAATTAGATGCATTTTTAGGTGAATCTGATGTCTACAAGATAAAATTCATGGGGGAAATTTAAGGTGTGTAGTTCCTCACATCATGTTTGAACTAGGGGGAGATGTTAGGAATTAGTTTTAACATGTGAAAATAAATAAATAAACAAATAAATAGTTGTCACAAATATGTAATTGAATATTGTACGTGAAAATATAGGAGATAGAATAGAAGTTTAAGGGATAGGTATTATCTCCTATTTTTAGGAGATTATTTCCCTATATATGTATTGTTTAATGAATAAAATAAGATTTTCTAATTGAAAAATTGATTTGATACATATGTGTCACTCATAAATTTATTAAAAAGCATGCTACCAATATTTCAAATAGTACCTCTCAATCTAGCATTCTATAGACTCCACTTGGAACACAATGAAGTAGGAAGAACCATTATTTTATTTTGTATTGTTTTAGAATTGATGGTTGTATGGCCTTAAATATTTAATTCATACTATGAAATAATTTTTAAGTCACTTTTTTTGAAAACTAACACAAAGGGAGGTCCATATAATTATGGGGTGATTTGGCATATACCCTCAAGGTACTTGTTGGCCATTTTTTGGCCCACAGAAAATTATTGCATAATTTGATGAGCATGAAAAAAAGTTGAGTAAGCATATTCAAAGTGATATATCTCACACATGTGATAGAGTCAAGAAGGATTAATCATATGGGTCTATTCATTTTGAAGCCTAGTTCATATGTACCAAGTTTTAGCTCATGAGATATAGCGCAATGAGAGATATGCATTGGAAAAATTGGCTCCTAATGCATAAATTTCCAAGTTTTCATACTTAGCCATTTTTAGACTAAACCATCTTTAAGATGTCATGCAAGATCACACAAACCAATCAAATTCAACATTTGATAGAGGTATGTGGAAAGATCTAATGGATAGTGGATCAAAAGGGATTATTGCTTTCAATGTTAGGTATATTATATGCAAGTTTGGTGCCCCCACAATATTTGTGCTTCAAGTAATAAAATTGTAAAGTTGGTTAAGAAATGGTAGATGCCTACATGAACATCATTTTAAAGACCCATTAAGTGACCATTTGGATCCAAAATCCTTGGTGGTAACTTGAGGAGGAATGTGTGTCTAACAAGTGTCAAGCTTGTATGAGCTCAAAGCAAATCCAAATGGTCAGTGAATCTTAGGAACCTATGAGAAACCAAGATTAGAGTAGGGATCACAAAAATCCACATTCCATGTTTAATCTAATATCAGTAATTAGAGTTAGAAGGGTCAAAAATTTGAGGCAATTTTGATAGCTAATAATAAATAAGATGTGCTGAGATGTTTGTTGAAAGTTGATAAATAAAATATACCCAACTCGGTAAGTAGAGCCAAAAGAGACAAACTCAATCCCAACTTGACTCAGTGGAAAAGTAAAATAAAAGATCTCTATGTAGATTCAATTAAGACCTGACATTAATCAAACTTCCATCTACATGTAAAACTATAGGAAAACCAACATCCTTAGATTGGTTTTCACCTATAGTTATCTTGATCCAAGATCCAAGGCACAAAGAAAATATATGATTAATAAGGTGACGATCCCAAGTCAGGCCCTTAACAAACCACCATTCAAGATAGGCATGATGTGTCCCTAGTATGTATAGATATTTTATCATATTAATGAGATCTATTGGAAGATCAATAGATTAGAACTTGGGGATTTGGAAAGTAGTTAGAGCATTCACTTCTAATTAGATCAGGACTTGCCACTTTTGGCAAACTCTCATCTTCTAGTGTAACCTACTAAAAATATAATGATTCAGAGGCTTCTAAGCAAACAATCAAATATTTTTTTCATAATTACCTATTCTTATTTTACCAAAATCTTGGTGAAATGTCTCTTAAATCTAATGGCTAATTAATTATCATGAATAATGTGCTCCTCCTTTTTCTTTCACCTCCCCCCTTCTCCTATATTAAACCTTTCATTTCATTTTGAAAACATTTATCAAGGACCTCAAATTTTAGACTTTCTTTTATCTTTATAAGAGATGAGACATTCCTTGAGATGTTGTAAAGTATACTCAGCTTGATTAGGATCAATCCTATCAAGCATTTATAAGAACTACCTCTTAATGCAATACGACTTTCTTTGCCTATCTTTTTCCTTAAATCTAAGTTTGATAAGTTATGAATTATGGCATTGTGTGAAGGAGAATCTTCCTCATTCATGGTCCTTATTTATAACTTTGTTTATATAATTTTCAATGTTGTTTGTAATTCTATATTAGTGTTCTATTCTGAACCTCCTCAATGAAATACTTATGAAAATTAAATTGATCTTAAGGTTGTGTAAGCTAGTATTATCCTTTGTTGATTTGGTGTGGGTTTGATCTTATGGGAATTCCCTTTTAAGTTTGGCACATCACCATTTTAATTTTTTTATAAGCCCTTAATCTCTTTCTAACCCTTTTCTCATGAAGCATTAGGATTCATTTTAGTCTTATGTGAGCATCAAAGAGGAAGCTAACATACTCTAGAGGTTTAGCCTAAACATAGGTAACCCATAGCTTGGGTTTATTCCCATGTTAGACTGGGGTTTGAGAGATGAATCCTTAAATACCTCCTTACTCAACTTACAGTGTAATTCTAGTTGGCAATAGTTTTTTGCATGCCTAGTGGGACTAAGGTCCAAATCAGGGAAAGATTTTTGGTGTTCTCTTCATCCAATCAACTTTTAGAGGCATATATATAAACATCAATGGTGAATCTAAGATTTTGACTAGTTGTGATAATCCAAGTAAGCCTTAAATAAAATTTTATCTACATTTGATCTCTTTTTATGAGTCTCTATGACTAGATTTAAGAAATATTTTTACCCTCATCTAGTTGGTAATCCTTATCACCAACCAAATGGAGCCTACCAACCATGTAATCATCCCTATCAACCATATAATGAGTATATCTATACTTCACACCAACCTACTTACCCCTTTATCCAACCTTTTGTTATCACATCCTTGCTATAATTTAAGCCAAATATGTTAATATAAAAAGAGGTTTTAAGAAAATGAGATAGAAAGCTTGATGTGATCCCTTCTCATCTCATAAAAAGGATCAGGAAGTCAATTTAAGGGATAATAATTAAGTGGATGGCTATTGGAGTATAAGTTTAATATGGTGCTATCAATGATGATCTATATGAGATGAATACCTTGATATAGTGTTGGATACATATCTTAGTAAAATGGGAAGGATAGAAGAAATAGTTCAAGCAACCTCAACCTACCATCCCACCCTCCCTTAAGAAAGAGCCTTTTTTAAAAGAAAATTAAGATAAGAGAGAGAATCATGAGGAGTCATGCCAATAGTTATACCATGATTCTATGGAGGAAATTATCTTGGTTGACGTGACCTCTCTATCATATGAAGGTAAAGCAGTCTTGATTGCTGAAACTAAAATATCAAAAGAAGACTCATAGCTTCATAATTGTGGTCAAAGGATTATTATACTTGATTTTGAAGAAAATCTAATTGAATTATAGTTTCATAAGAAAAAAACTTTATAAGTAGTTTTTTTCTTAGGAGATGACATGTTTGAAATTTACAAGCATGATTATCAACTTGTATCTTCAACTACAAACATCTCTCTACTTTTGGAGGCTAGAAGTGAGCTCAAATGGCCTCAAGAGGTCATAACATCAGACCCATCTCTATTATAATTCATCCTTGTAGATATGTTGAAGGATATGGATCAAGTTGATCCATATGTTCATGATCAGTAGTTTATAAATGGAGAAGAATTAGAGTTGTTCTTATAAAGAACATAGATTTGGGAGCATGATGATTGAGTTTTTGGTCCATTATTATAGCCAACATACCTAAATTCAATAATAGAGGAGGCTATAGGGGCCCTTATAATCCAAATTAGAGCAAGCCTTAAACAAATGGACCAATATGTCTATGTTGGAGACATGTTTATCTCTTTTCATCCACTTGAGAATATGCCAAAGGAATCAACAGGTAGGTGTCCTAGCTCACACATCATGAGCTCTCAAAGTTAGGGTGTTTTTTAGCCTAGTTCATCACAAGTAATTGATTCCAAATCCTTTCCATTTGACCTAGGTGGGAAGTACTTGTAAATTTTAACCTTGTAAATATTAGGTTAGGTTTCATGATTTTATCAAAGTGATTTTATTTACATTTGTCTAGTAGGTTATTTGTTTTTCTTTCCCATATTTGCATACATGTATTTGCCTTTGTTATATTGCTTTAGTCTTTATTTTTTTAAGAGAAATTTATAGAAATAAGTAACCTTACATATTCTTTTTTATTAGCTCAGATGTATAGGATTGACTCCATGCCCAAAGGATCAGAGTAGTAGATGAGTTGGGTTCTCAAGCATTTCAGAAATGCTTCCCTATGAGTCACCAAAGATGTTGGAAATTTTTTGGCCCACGTATAATATTATTTAATAATTTGATAGATCATGAAAAAAATATAAGTAAGCATTTTTATGGTGTTATATCTCACATGTGTGATAGATTCAAGAAGGATTAATCATATGGGTTTGTTCGTTTTGGAGCCTAGTTCATATGCACAAAGTTTCATCTCATATGCTATAGAAAAATGAGATATATGCATGGGTAAATTTGGATCCTAATGAAAAAATTGCTAAGTTTCCATAATTTGTGATTTTTAGACCAAACCATCTTTAAGACATCATACAGGATCACATGAACTAGTCAACTTTAACATTTGATAGAAGCATGTGGAAAGCTCAAATAGCTAGTGGATCAAAAGGGTTTATTTATTTTAGTATTAGGTGAATTATCTACAAGTTTGGTGCCCATGTGATCTTTGTGCTTCAAGTTATAAAATTGTAAATTTGGTGAAGAAATGGTAGATGCCCATATGGACAATATTTTTAAGACCCATAAAGTGACCATTTGAATCCAAAATCCTTAATAGGAACCTAAAGAGGAATGAAAAACTAATAAGTGTCAAGCACACTAGAGCTTGAAGCAAAGTCAAATAGTTAGTGAATCTTAGGAACCAATGAGAAACCAAGATCAAAGAATTGGATCCCAAAGATCCACATTTTACATTTATTCATATCTCAAAATCTAATGGAGCAAATAAAGTTAGAAGGGTCAATAATCCAAGGAAATTTTGACACCAATAGTAAAGGAGATGAATTTTGATGTTTGATGAATTTTGATAAAGAAAATGAACCTAACTCAGTAAGTATATCCAAAATACCCAAACTCGATCTTGACCTAACTTTATGGAAAATTAAAAGAAATGAGCTTGATGCATATTTAATTAAGACTTGGTATTAATCAAAGTACCATCTACATGTAAAACTATAGTAAAACCAATATCCTTAGATTGTTTTTCACCTATATCTATCTTAATCTAAGATACAAGGCATATATTAGACATATGATTAATAAGGAGACCATCCCAAGTTAGGCCCTTGACAAACCATCATTCAAGATAGGCATAACGTGTCCCTGATAAGTATAAATATTTTAATCTCTTGATGAGATCTATTGGAAGATAAATAGATCAAAACTTGGGGATTTATAAAGAAGTTGGAGCATTCACTTCCAATCAGATCATGACTTTTCACTTTTGGCAAACTCTTATCTTCTAGTGCAGCTTGATAAAAATAAAATGGTTCAGAGGCTTCTAATTAAATCATAAAATATCTTTTTCATAATGACCTATTCTAATTAGACCAAAATCTTAGAGAAATGTCTCTTAGATTTTAAGGATCGTTAATTATCATGAATAATGTGTTCCTCCTTTTTCTTTCTCATCTCCCACTTATCCTATATTAACACTTTCATTTCATTATGAAAACATCTCTCAAGGACCTCAAATTTTAGACTTTTTTTATCTTTTTGAGAGATAGGACATTCCTTGAGATACTATAAATTATACTTAGCTTGATTAGTCTCAACCCTAAAATTAATTTTTAAGAACTACCTCTTAATGTAATTGGACTTTATTTGCCTATCTTTTGCCTTGAATTAAGTTTGACAAATTGTGCATTGGGGCATTGTGTGAAGGAGAATCTTCCTCATTCATGGTCCTTCTTTCTAACTTTTTTAAGGTAATTTTCAATGTTTTTTCTAGGTCTATATTATCTTTCTATTCTAAACCTCCCCTATGAAATACTTATGCAAATTAGCTTGATCTTAGGTTTGTATAAGCTAGTACTGTCCTTTGTTGATCTAGTGTGGATTCAAGCTTATGGAAATTCCCTTTTAAGTTTGGTACATCACCCTTTTCATTTTAATATAATCCATTACTCTCTTTTTAAACCTTTTCTTGTGAATCATTAGGCTTAGTTTTAGTCTTAGGTGAGTATCAAAGAAGAAGTCAACCTACTCTAGAGGTTCAACCCCAACATAGGTGACTGAAAACCTAGATTTATTCCCATATTTGAATAGGGTTTGAGTGAGGAATCCTGAATAACCTCCTTACTCAGTGTAAAGTGCAATTATGGTTGATAATAATAATATTAGGTCAAATGTAGAGGCATAAGCGGTTAGGAAGGGATTTTCCTCAAAATTTTAAAAGGCTGTAAAGAGCCACAATTTATAGTGAAGCTTGTAATATTGTGTATAATGGTCCTTTCCCCTTCCATTTTCATCATGTTGTCTTTGTCTCTTATAAAATTATTTCATTTGTAACAAAATTGGTAATGGGAAAGAGGACCCATGCTTATTATATAATCACTATTTGTAATTTAAAATGCATAAGATCTAATGAAAGGTAGAGACAACTTTTTGATTAGGAAAATTATTCTAAGGTTATTTTATATTAGTTTTAGTTTTTTCTCTACTCTCACCATTGATGTGGTGGATATAATTTATTTTTTTACTATGATATGAACACTAATTTATTTTTATTGACTTATTCAGGATAATTAAATCACTAACGTGATGAATATTTCCATTTTATTATGTTAATATAAATGTTAATATGTGAGTGTGTTTTATTAGCATGACTATATTGATTTCATTTCAAAAAGTAGCATTTTAGGGACCATTTTCACTAGTAATCTCCCCTTAGACTCCTTACCCATTTATATTAGTTTGAGTCTAATTAAACTTATATGTTTTAGTCATATTCATAAATAATCCATGCTAATAACAATGTCTTAAATGTACCTAAGAGTTATCTTTTATTACCCAACCTCCCTTTCCCTTTTGTGTTTACTTTACCTAATCTCCACTTTGAACTATAGGTTATTGCTAATATTCTTTCTAAGAAAATTGGCAAGTTCTAAAGATAGAGTAAAATTTTGGAAATAGGGTTCACCTTTATGTGTTGTAGCATATGTATTCTCATAAATTTATTTTAATAAGTTTACATAGGAGATCCCAATACTTCAACACATGCATTATTTTGTGTATTCAACCTTAAAATGAGAGGGATTTATCCTATTAATTCCCCTTTTTAGGTGCACATGAAAATCCCTTCAACAATACGACAAGCCATAAGAATCAACATGAATGACCCATCTAGGTTCCACATGACACAATAATTTTTATGCACTAGTATAGTGTATACTAGCTATAAGAAGTAGAGGTCAAGAAAAATAAAATGAGTCACATCTATAAATACCAAATACCAAAATAGCTCATATATCACAATATAATATAATTAGTAATATTTAGGGAAAAATCATTCATGATACAATATAATATCATGTATATATTAATAATAATGTTTAAATTAAAATGAGGGTACACCTACTCAAGTATTAAAGGTAACATTGATCTCTATAATAAACTAATCTACATTGAATGTCATCTAAGCTAATAGGAAACCCAATTTACTAGGTGTCACCACCATGGCATAATTATCATCTACAATGAGATAAGTATGAGCCACAATGAATTTAATGGAACTCATTTTTTTATAGGATTCATCAATCAAGGCATGAATTTACACATTCAGAATCTAGGTGAAATCCTTCTAAGTAACACGGAACAACATGTTCCTCATGGGTTTCACTACAAACAAGGTCTTCTCCAAAGTACCATTGGTTCAAAAAATATGTTTTCTTAATAAAAAACATATCAATAAATGTGTCATAACCCAATGCCTTTCTCAATTAAAAAGATCTCAAGAAAGGGGTCATAACCTCAAGGGCTTGATAACCACACATGATTAGATATCAACACCAAAACTTGACTCATACATCTTATTTAACAATTAAAAATGTTGTTAGAGTAAATAAAAACATTATAATATATTCATGAATTAATGAAGTCAATGTGTTTCTCCATATTTTTCACTAATTGATTTAAGGAAGAAACTAAAGTTAAAGGTTGTAGGTTTGACGTTACCCGAACTTAGTGCACACTGTATCCAAGCATTGTGGGAGCTCCTCTTTGGTTGTGGAGGAAACACCTATAGTAAGAAAGAAACTCAAATAAGGAAAATGTTAGAGAAGGATATGGTGGACTACCAAGCTACGCACTCGATCCCAGAAGCGTAAATCTCCCTAAGGGATGACAGTCCACTATTTTAAAGAAAAGAGTTTTGTATAAAAATAAATGATAAAAGACTTAAATAAATGGAAAGGTAGAATGTTGTGTACCTATTCCCTACATTATGTGAGTCTTAGAATGTTATAGAAAGCTATCCAAAGGTTTTGTTTGGTCTATGGGCTGTTTGGACAGGTTTTTTGGTTTTCACAGTCACTGACATTGGTTCGTCTACCAAGGTCAGTGGGGAAATTGTGCCAACATTAGTTTCATTGCTGATGTCAGTAGGGGACGTGGGCCTTAGATGGATTTTGGAGTATTTCTATGATGGACAGAAGAGTTTTTGGAAATTAGGAGGTTTGTGCAGGGTTGTGGGAAAGTGAATAAGGTTTGAGGAAGGGTAAAGGTAGATGATAGGTATGAAAAGAGGGTGAGGATAAAGGGAAGGATTTTCAGCCCTTCCACGAAAGAAATCAAGCCTCTCAACAGTGTTTAGAGATGTCAAATGGAAACTAATTAAAAGTATATTCTAAAACATTGAAATGGAGACCAAAATACTTAGCTCTGTTAGGTGAAGAACCAGAGGTGTCTGAATGCTTATTCCCATTATGGCTGATGTTGAGGTCCTCATACAATGTTTCAATCCAGTCTCTAGAATGACTTGTGTAAAGATTCGATAGCCAGGAGGATGATAGTTGAGTTATGATGCTTTAGGTCTCAGAGTGTGTGCGTCAAAATGTAAGAAGGTGAGGCAGCTCAATGTTTAGATCTTGGCTTATGTAATCAATGTCAGTGATCCCACTAGCATCGATCATGGTTGATCGATGTTGGCTGATGGTTGACTAACATCAGTGGAGAGAGAATAGGTAAAAGGGCTATTTTTAGCCCTCTGCCTATTTCTCCACCCACCAAGTGCCTTTTCCATTAGAGAATAGTCAAAAGAATGGCTTATGAGGTGTGGAGGTAAGTTAGGGAGTTAAGACAGGGTGAGAATAGGTCATGGCTAGTTAGGATTTGGAAGACCTAGTCTCAAGGTGACTCATACGTTAAGAAATGGTATTAGGGTGAAGTGTCTAGGTGAGGTGTCCAAGGTGAGGTAATTAATTTAAAATAAATATTTTTTAAATTAATAAGGTGTGAGTTAGGTCATGTTAATGTTTAGGAAGGGACCAAGGGGGGGTTGACATGATATTGGTGTCTACACAATGATCACACCTACTTAGTGTTAAATTCCACACAAGGTTCATATGTTCCTCTCAAACTAATACTAAACTACAAGTCAAATAAACCCACTACATCTCAGGGTCACTAACAAAATAAATCTCACTAATAAAAGAAGACAAGGATTAATCATCATAAATAATGGTGAAAATAACATATTAAAAAAAGATTTGATATCTACATTGAGAAAAAAGATATCTCACAATGGATTTTCTAATTCTCTATACTATCATTTTCTTACAAATGTACTTGACCCTTGAAGTAAAGTATAAGATTTTTTATTCACACCATTTTATTATGGTGAATCACTTCAAAGGAGACAAATGGAAATTTATCATGCCCTAATTTATCATAAGGTATTTGGAGAGTTATTTCATTACCTATAATTCAAGTAATTCCAATGATATCATTCAATAGTGTCTTACTTTTATTCTAGTCAAAAAGGAATAACCATTATGGGGGAAATAAATTACTCAATCCAAGAAGGTGGAAAGTAGGGAAATGTTAGAGTAGAGTTATAAGGATTCCTCAAATATCTAGGAAGAGGATCACTCTGATGATACCATCTTCATTCATCATTTAGTAGAGAAGAAGAAGATAATCAAAGGTGAAGAGATAATGTTGTAAACACCTATGAATAAATTTAATCATGGTAAGGCTGAACTGAAGAAAACTCTTTACCACCCATATTCAAGAGGAAAATATAAAGGTATAGTAAAAAAAGGTGAAAAAGGATGAGAGGACTAAGGAAAATATTATTTTTCCCATAAAAAGAAGCATTAAAGTCTTGGATATGGAGATGAACATTGGAAAGCTAGAAATCAAAATTTCCAAGCAATTGAAAATTTGGAGTGAAATGAAGAATGAAAAAAAATATTTGAGGGATGAGTAGGATCTAATTCATTTAGATGGTGGTGTAAAATTAAGTGGTGGTATAAACTCCAAAATACTCCTCAACATGACTCTAGAGAAAGCTCTGAAAATTGAAAGAGCCTTGATCATTGAGGAGCACAAGAGTAAATAGGCCAAAGTTGACCTAAAGGCTATGAATAATGTCAAGGAAAGTAAAAATTCTCATAATAATAATAAATATATATAAGTGACCAATGAAGGACCCAAAAAATGTACCCATGCCAATAAGAGAGATTAGGAAGCCAACACTGAAGGACCAAAGTAAATGCACTATGGGACATCTAAATAATGTCATAAAAATACTATAGACAATATAATGGCACTAGAGAAGACTAAATAAAATCCAAGGCTCTGGTATATTACTCAGATTATAAGGAATCCTCCTTTTATCTCTTTAGTATTGTGTTGGGATTATTTCTTTTGTGTACTATGTTTTGGGTTTTTATTGATGTTTAATGAAATTCTAGGGTTATTATGAGTGTTTTTTTGGATGTTTAGTGGAGTTTAGCATAGTTTTGGGGGCCTTTATCTTTTGTTTATCATATGTATGTTTTTATTTTCACTTAATTTAGTGGTTATTGGATAATTAAACCCCATTTATTTATCTAATCAAATTAAAAAAAGAGTTTTCATATCAAGGCCTTATTTGTTGCATCATTGGTCCAATCATATAGGGTGATTATAATATCATGTAACACTACTATGTATCCTAATAGTTTTCAAGATTAAACCTTGGTATAAATTAGTAAGGATATTATTCCCTTAAATATACCAAACATTTCCCTAAGATATTAATATCCATCCAAATCCTAACTGAGATCATCCTCCTAGACAACTAATAAAATAAGCCAAAAATCTACCTATAATTAGATCAAAATATAAGAGTAAAAAACTAAGGGGAATGGGATGGTCTTACTAATATTTTATCCATATTTATACCCAAATTCATTAATAGAAATGATTATAGCATCAAGAATATATATGTCACACTCCACTTGAGTATCGAGGTTAAGTTTTCTCAAAATTGGTTGACATTAAACCTAGAAAGGGTAGATCATGAATCTTAGGCCACACAACACTCTAAGATCTAGTTGTGACCAATCCATTTGGTTTTAATAACAAATATAATATATATAAATAACTATATCTAAAATATTCAAGTCTATTATGTGTATGCCTAAGGTATGGAAAGTCACACAAGCCTAAAACATAATAACTCACTCATGAGATGATATCTATATGGGCCTTGTAGCCATCTCACCCCCCAACACTTAGATGGATCCTATACTTCAACATTTCACCAAACCTTATCTACTCTCTTTGGTAGATGAATGACTAGTGAGTCCTAACATGGGTCTCTCAGGCACAAAGGCCAAAATAACAAGCTATGTTCAAGTTTTGAGCCTTTATAATAAGGCTAAAAATAAATTTGACCAGTTAGAGGATAAACTATTTGGATTTCTTAGGTGATACTCTCCTATCTATACTCTAATGGGACAACATATCATGTATTATACCTAAATTGAGGTAAATATTAAAATACACTATGTGGTTTCAATATCTCTAATGGAATCTATATAAAATTCTAATAGATATCTCTCTCATCATAGGAAATCTCACTAAGTGGTCACCAAATATCTAATGTCTAGGTTTAAGTTTCCCAAGTTGTATATAAATTAGGACACTATTAATATCAAATTATGTACTATGCATACCTCTTCTATGATTTATAACACATAATTAAGTAAAAGTGGGAGTTAATTTTGGAATATGTGGTCTTGAACAAAATCCTTATATCTTCTAATGTTGAAACCATACTCTGATAACTAATTTCATGCCTATAATTTTGCATGAATAATTTCACATAATTATAGGTTATTTTTTAAAACATGCATATTTCATAAACAAAGTGACCTATGATGCTGCAAACATCCACTAAGCTATACCACATAAAAATTTGGGTGTGGTTACTGCAATCTTACTTATCATGACTCTATTACTCCCTATGATTGTATATCATCACACATGTAGAATATCAACCTCATCAATCTAATTTGAGACTATATGAATGCTTGGACATATCCCTCACCCATTATGCACCCCTCTGATCCTTCTTTTCATATGATTTATTGGATCATTTCAAAATCTCTTTCATTTCATAGGATTTATTGATTCTAAATCATTTTACTACTTGGTAGATTATCTCTTGTTCAAATATCATAATTCACTTACTTTAAATGACATCCCTTTTGTTAAGTTAGATATCACATGCTAGATTTAGTTTTGTTTGAATAAATACATTAGCTTAGGTTTTATAAAAGTACATAATCTCTCTATCTCTCTCTTTCTTAATCTTGAAAATGTCATTTCCCTTCTAAAATCACTTTTTAATTACTAGAGTTGAATGCTTTTGAAACACATTTATTTCTTGGTAGTTTTATTTTGTTCAACTAGTTTACTTTTTTGTTCATTAAGCATTAAATTATCCCCCTTATAGACTTATTATTATGTGGTTATACCTAATAAATATATCTGTCATTTGTGTACTCAATCATGCTAATCCTAACTTGGTTTACAAGTCTATCTATATATTGGTGTAGGTCAAAAAATTATATATCCTCTATAGATCTAAAGTATCCCATAGAGATCTTGAGCCTAGTAGCTATTTTCTTAGTACCCTATATACCTTATTTCCAAATAATTGTGGCTCCATTTAGATTATTAGAGATATGTTTTTCATTCCTAGTGGGACCATAAGACACCATAAACACCATAGGAACTAGGAGGTTCCATCAACCTAACATAGTGATCTTGACCCTCTGATGTTACATAGGGAATAAGATTGGAAAGCTCATAACCAATGGACTCACTCACATTTTTAGTATTCTAAGATTTACTTGTCTGAGGATACCTCTATATGACTTGAGACCAATTTTCATTCACATTTTAGGGGTGAATATGACACAATTTCATGATTGAGGACGAATGAATTATACATAGTCATTAAAATTATCATAGGTGACTTCATGTGAATTAAGAGCACATTCCTTACCATAGGATTAGGTATCATGATTCCCATAGAGATAGAGATAACACCCAATATAGTTCAAGTAACTCAACTAGTAATTGTGTGATTCCCTTGCCTATTTCCATCTGGGATAATCTACAATAAGAACTACCTTGTGTTCATATTCAAATACATATTCACCCCAACTCAAATTAGAATTAACCTCTATTTGATCCTTCCCATCCTATTAATCATTCCTTTAGGATCTCAGTTAAGCACATTGATTTTGATCACTGTTCATATATTAGGGATCCATGGAATTATTATATTGAACATCAACACCCTCATATAGACCCTCATCTTTCCACATTTGGACAAAAATATGAGGATTTATCTTATAATGACCATCCCCTTATCCATGCTACGTCATCTTATCAATAGGTAATTATACCCTTATCATGGTTTTTCATAACCACATGATTGGGACGATCCCCATCATGAGCATCCCCCATATTAGGAATTACATCGATACCATCTCCCATATAACCATGGTCATGATGACCCTTAATTAAATAGGAAACATCATGACCTTTATGGGCCTCCTCAAGGATCTCATCACCTTCATGATATCAATCTTGCCTATGAGGGTATCCATAAAAATCCTATATCCCCTTGGGTGATTTCTATTCCCCTTCCTACTCTAATCCCTAAATTATCCATGTTAAATAGGACTAGGGATGATAGTCACATAGAGAATATCACAACATTTATGAGGGCATGTATGAATTAGGAATAAGACAAAGGCATGATTTTTATCCTCTTTTCTCATTCTTTAAGACCCAAATATCTCGTTTAGTTATAGAATCTACAACCAAATTCTCTTTCTAGTTTCCAAATCCATGTATATGACTTCCTCTAATTATTGTATACCTCCAAACCATTTAAAATCAGTTAATCCAATCACTCACCTAAATGATTTAGTCTAAGGTTGATTTTAAATTTAAATTCATGCATAAGTGGCATTCATCCATACATACATATAGGACATGTTTCTTGGATGATCAACTTGATTATTGAGGTAGGAGGTTCACCTTGAAGTCCTCAAGCATGAACCCACATCTTAATATGGAGTTATTAAAAAGAATATAAATATAAATGTTTTATATGTGTTTATGTGTATTTGGCCCATACCTACTAAAAATTAATCATCCTCATGTGTTCATAGTAATGCAATCGATGATAGTGTCATAGACTCTCAACTCGACAATAAGGAAAAGAAGGATGTTCATGAATTCAATGCTATAAGTAATAAGCAAACTAAAAATAAGGCCCCTAAAAATAACACAAGAGGGTAATAGATACCATATCTCTATGATGCTACCAAGTTATACAATTTATATAAGAGTAAGGTCCATTTTGATAATAATTGTGTTAATTGATAATTTTTTGTAAAGACCTCATTTATCCATCAGAGCTCTCCACTTTTGGAACCTAACTAAAATTTTAATGTGTTCAAGGAACATATTATTAACCAAAATTAGAATAATAATAACAATAAAAATAAATAAAAATAAGAAGATGAAGAATAATAATAAATCCAAGGCTAAGGCCCATCATTCTACTTCTCCATATTCTACCTATTTTGGTTTCTCTTATTTGGCTAACTCTAAATGGAAGGCCAATCATAATAATAGCATGGTCATTGATGATATCAACATATCCTCTACTAGATATGATTACTTTATCAACATGTGCTTGGATTGAACCACCAACCTAGTTGGAGTGACTAGAGGAACTAGGCCTATGACCCTGACTATGGGAATGGAAAAACCTAAAGTTAGATTTAAATTTTGAAATAATATCCCTCCCCAAGATAGATAACATCCTTATAATATTATAGATAAGTTGCAGTCTCTTTATATTTGGATCTCCTTTTAGGACCTTCTTCACCTTTACCATAAATAAATTGGACTTGTATTTGATAAGCTTGTTGTCTCTAATGAGGTCCACTATGGGATGACATGGAGGCATTGTTTAAATATAACATCCCTAATCACCCTCATCCTCCTATGTTGTCCTTTGACCCCACCTATTTTCTAGACACCTTTTTATTACAAAGAGGCTAGGTTCCTGCTCTACATCAAGACATTGATTGATGATTTTTGCATCAAGAGATGAATCATTGATGAGGGAGTTGTGTTGAACATCATGAAACTATGGGTATTCAACAAGCTCATGATTAGTTTTAATAAGCTCTCTATTTCTCTCTAAAACTATGTTGGTTTCACCAATGATATAATTGTGCTAGTGGAAAACATGAAGCTTCATGGCAAGTTCAAGCCCAAGATAGTCAAGATCAAGATTTATGTGTTAGATTTTGGAATCTCATATAATAGGATTTTTGGACATTCTTAGAATACTACCATGAAATTTGTCATGTCCAAAAAATTTTGTGTGGCCTAATTTTTGCATGAAGATGAGCTTCACACCTTAAAAGTAGACCTACATCCTTGGGCATGGCTTAATGCTAAGACAAAATAATTTTACTAGTATTTGATTTTTTCCTAACAAGGCTTTATGGGTTCACCCAATGATCCCACCTCTAAATTTTTTTATCATGGATGAATAGTTTGATCATGAGGGGTATCATTTAGTTTTCACTTCTCTTATACCATTTTGCACTCTTTAATGGTTAATTATTCTTAGTATCAAGCTATATCTTCACTATTTAGAGACTTATTTTGAGATGTTTCCCAAAATGTAGAGCCTCTCTCTTCATCACAATTTTATCATCATGCCATTGGCACTCACAATGCCTCTCTTAGTGAGGTATCTCAAGTTTCTAAATTAGATCTCAAGTTCTATTCCATCCATCTTATATCATGTGACCTAATCAATGAGAGGAGAGATTATAAAAAACTCATGCATGTGCATTACATGTTCCACCATCCTCTTACTTGTCTATGTTCAAATGTCTCTTTTTACATAAATGACCCCACCTTTAGAGCTAAGGTGTTTCAACCTATGACTAGTAAACTCAGGATATAGATGTTCCATCTCCTTATTCTTACCTATTCCCTACCATTTGGAATATATGAAGGATAAGTAGTGGCATGCCTTAGGGGCAATCCCATGGTTAAGGTGAAGTGGTGGTTTTCCCTTAGGGGGAGGCCTGGGTTTGGGCCTATGGTGCCTTGGTAAGCAACAGAGCTTACTAGAACACCCTCTCCATGACCATTCTTAGTGGATCACCTCTCTTATGTAATCTACCATCAAACCTTATGGGTCTCTCTAGTTGTTTGGTTTGTGCACTCCTCCTTGGAGGCACCTTGGGAATGAAGTATATTCTTTCGATTGTTTTAGTTTATGGTACCACTACTTGCTTATATTTAGTCCTCTACTCACTCCCTCTCTCCTTTAGTATGGTTCTTATAGGTTGTGTGGGTTAGTGGTTATGGTTATTCAAGACTTTATTTAGCCTTTTATATTTATTCCTCATCTATCACAAGCTTCTTACCACCCCTCCTCACCTTTCACCATACCCAACATTTGGACACTCTCTCTCAATTGGCCACCACATAGTGATGGTGGATCTACTAACTAAGATGCCTGTAATACCTCTAGCACTTTGAATCCTCATGTTTGTAGCCATGCATATCAAATCAAGATGTTAGTGTGATAAAACTAAGTGAAAAATGAGTATGCACTTACTATTTCACTTTCCATGCCCTCTTTATTTCTATTTTAGCCTCTCCTAGGGTAGTACGGTCATTTTTTGGGGACCTCAATCCTAGTCTACAGGTTTTTAACCAAAATCATGGCCTCCCATTATATCAATCCATTAATTTTCCCACCTAGGCTATGACCTATGGTATGGTAGCCAACAAAGTCTAGGGCTTCCTTGAATGCCTACCTTAGCCCCTTATTTGGCCTATTTATTTCCTCAAAATATGTGTAGTCCCATCCAAAACTTTTTATCTAGATTTTTTAATTGATTCCTCCCTCAAATCAATCAAAATATACACAAACATTTGGAAAGCCTTCCCAAACCCCCAAATAACTAATTTTTTTGATAATTGATAGTTAGTGTGCTTACCCATACCGTCCCACTCACCTCTTACATACTTGTATACTCCATGTCGTCTTTGGCTCCTCTCAGCTCTCTTTTCATGGTGAAAGATTGAAAATGATGTTAAAATGTCTCTTTTTCACCATTTGTTACTCTTTCCTACCTCTTTTTAATACCTTTTTTGGCTTCATTAAACTAATCACCTATTATTGCTAGTAAGACCATAAAACCTCCATCTTAGGGGTTTGAGTCCATTCTATATGTGATGGTAGCCTCTTTTTTCTTGTCTAAGGCCTTCTTAGGCCTATTTTTTTACTATATCATTCTCTTCGACCACTAGGTCCCCTATCCTTCTATGCACGTGTAATTATTTTTAGATGCACCGTAGGATAGAAGTAGAGTGGCTTACTTATTTTAGTTAGCATTTTATTTTCTTGCTTACAATTGATCCTTGTTGATTCCATTTTCCTCTTTCATCATGGTGTATGTAGGTGTGTAGGTTTATGGTTATGGTTGTTTTAGGACTTTCTTTGGTCTTCACTGATCAGTCTTCATATTTTACGAGCATACCACCACACTTCATCACATTATCCTATAGTTTTGTGTCTACCTTAGCCCTTTCATTTTGACTTAGTTTCATTATTTATCTCCCCCATGTAGTTCATTTATTATTCTCTATGCCAACATAGTCTTTTTGATAATTTGGCCTAATAATCAAAATATTAACCCCTATAATTCAAAACTTTTCCATGAAACCCCCTTCAAACTTACATGAGGCTTCCTAAATCTTGTCATGATCTTTAAATGGTATTTTTAAAGACTTTTAGCATTGTATAAATTTTCATAGTATGTTTTAGGGATTGATTGAGGGATCATCATGTGATAGCATGTTTTGAGTCATTGGATGATGTGTTAGGTTTGCATGAGTTGTCCTTGGATTAGTGGAAGGGTTTCAAGTTCCTTTTGAAGCCTAGAAAGTGGCCTATACCTTATTTGATGAAGTTAAGGTATTTTAGTAGAAATTAAGGTATTTGAAGAAGTTAATGTTTTTGGTTCTCATAGTATTCCTAATTTTATGAGCCACTTCTTATGGGGAGGACTTTATCAGCATCATGTAGGGGGTGTCTAAGCCATTTTTTAGTCTTGACATGAGGTCTAATCATGTATCCAAGATCATCTTTTATAGTCTGTTGGTCAAGCATGTTTTGAGCTCTTATTATCCCATAAGGCCATTAAATGTCTCTCAAATATGTCATATAATTTAACCTCTATATTATAAACCCTTGAAGTAGATATTTTTTACATGTCACATTTAATTAGGAGTTTTCAAGGGTCACTCAAGTGATGACAAGGTGGTTTTATTTGGAAAAAGAGGTCTTTTTAGGGATCAAATATTATTTTATCATCACAAAACTACCCCACACACTTCAAAAATGACCTTTCAACTTCTCTCCATCTATGCCACCTAGTTTTTTTAAAAAAATTAATCCTCATTTCCCTCCTTGTGGCCACCAATAGTTTTCCAAGGTCTCTAACCTAAAAAATGTAGAAAGATGAGGTTTTATAAGTGTTTCCAAGGATTATAAATACATATTTATATAGTCAGGGAAGGATAATTAAGGGTAAGTCATCTAATGTGGGATCCCTTTCAAGAATCAGATAGTAAAATCCAAGATACAAAAGTAAAAAGAAGTTAAAACCTATCCTTTCTCTCCTTCATTCCTCTTAGAAGCCCCAAAATGGTCAATAATTTTGCATTAGTCAAAATAGGAGGAAGAGATTTGGAGGCTAAGATATTAGGTAAATTAAGAGATCATAATTAAGTTTCATTATATGTAATTAGTCATCTAGTTAAGCTCTATATATTTATGAATAATTTCTAATGAGTTAAGGTGTAGAATGAAGACCTCAAATCTCATGACCTAAATTTTAAATGGTTTTAGAGCACTATGAATCTTATTGGGAAAATAAATGAGTATGTGATATGGTGTAGGACCCTATTAGCCTTATCACATAATTTACCAACCTTGATTTGGCATGTACAAGTAGAGGAAGGAAAAAAACTCTACATAGTGGTAGGTTTCAGACCTATACAAGGTGATATTTAAGATTTTAGTTGTTTTTAGACTATTCCTTACATCAATTGGTCTGTAAGATAATAGTGATCATCTTATTTTTTCCCCAAGGTTTTAGTTAAAGTTTTGATCATGATTAATCCATAAAAAATGCTTTCAGAGTTGGCTAAGAGATGTCTCATTTACCTACATGTTTTCAAACTTGTAGGTATACTTTTGACCAAAGAAACTTGTAATGAGTTTGTATCTAGGTTACTATAAGCTATTTTCCATACCTAAAACCTATTTCAAACATATCATAATCTTTGAGGTCAGAATATTTAGGTTACAATCATAGAGATAGCCAAGGAGGTCAAAGTATTGATGAGTTATCAAATTTGCAGGCAAGGTCATTGAAGGAAAAGGTGTTTTCAAGTTCAAAAAAGATTTTTTTCACCAATAAGGCATTTCCTTGAACCTCTTCTATCTTCATTAGGTCTTACCAAGGGATTTTATAAGCCTAAATAGATTAAAAATTGGAAGAATATGAAGTTACATGGTTTGAATAGATTGATAAGGTGAATGCTCTCTATCAAAAACAATAGAATTGAGAGATCTCTTAGCACTATAGTGTATTATTCAGTTAAAGATGGGTATTTTTATGTTATCATAAATTCCATATTCCCTCAAGGGAATTTCAAAATAATAATAAAATGTGTTTCATTATCTGACAAAAGAATCAAGTGATAGGCTTAAAATGAACATCTACAAACCTACACCTTTGTATTGGGGTATTCAAAAGTCTCTTGGATATTGGAGAGAGAAAATTAGGCCAAGAAAAAAATTTATATTCTAATTCATCAAATTATGTGGACCTACATTTTTTTGAGGAGGTTTACAAATAAAGGAGCTCAATTTCTTCAAAGTCCTAGTTTTAAGTGTGTCTGCCAACACTTTTGTGATTCCTTACAAGTTATGAGCTTAAGTGTCTCATTATTGAACATGATAATAAGGATATGCCCTAGTATACATAGATACTTGTATATTAATTAGAATCTGAGGATTAAATTTAGGTGTTCCATTCCTTCAATACTTTATAGAACCCATTCTCAGTCCTAGAGAGAGACATGCTCTCATTTGAGTATCTACAAGCCTCTTTAGGAAATTTGAGAAATAAAAGCTTATTAATATTAGGATAGGGTGCTGAAGTATATATTATTAATAAGTATAAATTAGAAATAACTATATTTTTAATGAGTAGAGTTGACAAGGTCATGCAACTTAGGGGATAAGCTCAGTCAGAACATTCCAAGTAAGCACACACAAGACTATGTTGGCAAGCTAAAAAACACTAATGGAGTGATGAATTAATGGGTTATAGATGAGTGGAGAGGATATTAAATAAAATAAGTTATAAAATAATATAATAAAACCCAAATTCCATGAATAATAAAACCTTATAACTCATCTCTCACATAATTAGGAAACTAGAATTGCCACCTACAACCATGAGAAAACAAAGGAAGCTGAGTTGTGGATGGTTTGGATAGGACACTTAGAGATAAATTAACAGATGAGAATACTAGTGAAATATGTCTCCATACTCCATGAAACATTAGTTTTCAAACAATATTAAAATGTATGCACTCCTCCTACAGGTAGATTTGAGAGCACCTACAAGCAAGATCATTAAGTAGGGTTAGAAAGTATGATGAACCATGCATGGAAGAGAAGTAAAATTAATGGAAGGAGGTATATTGACTTATTTTTCAAGTTTAAAAATCTTCATTGAAGTGGTTTTGTCATCTAAATTAGTGAATGGACTTGATAGGCCAATTAGACCTAGTAGGCCTAAATAGACATGTACAAGGTTGTACATGGAATTTGAAGATAGATGAATTTATTGGAATATTATAAGGGTTATGGGATCCAAGGAAGTGAATGATAGTATTATAAAATAGAATTCAAAAGTTTCAACTAGAAAAATATGAGAGGAAATCCTAAAAACTAAGTCTTAAGGTCAGACTAGATTATTGGCTTACAAACCCTAAGCAGGAATATCAGAGGTATGTAAGGTGTTTGGAGAGTGAACAAAGAATTAAACCATGGGAAAATGTTTGGAGGGATTTTTTAGACATTTTTGAGGTGTTTTCAACCCAAGATTTACATTTTCCTACTCTTTATACAAATGTTTATATCTCGACCCCAATGAATGCAAGTTTTTTAGCTTGAGAGGCACATTATTCACATGGGAGGACCAAGGAGTAGATGCATGGATTTATAAGCTACTAGGGGAATTTTTTGGAGGTTTTATTATTCAAATCATTGTATTTGGTCTTATAATTCAATCCCTTAGGGAATATAATAATCATTAAGAAACTATGCATCCCAAAACCCTACCTAAACCATTCATTATGACTTGATGAGAGTATAGGTCTTTGTAATGACTTTAGATGTACTTTATTAGATATATAAGTAATTTTTATTACATATATATGAAAAATATCCTTTCAATTATCTACTAGTTGACATGTGTGAAGCACAACATGTATGGATTTGGCCGAAGAGTAACTTCTATAGGCCTAAAAAGGGTAGTTTTAATGGGTTTCCCATTGCATTACTTTAGATAACGATTATTAAGGTATCATAGTACCATAAAAGATATGATTAAGTCTTATATTATGTTTCTAGAGTCTCATGACGAATATTTATAGTGACTTCAACATCTCTTTTAGAGTCAAGACACCTAGTCTGGACCAAGTATGTTACCAATAGCTCCAAGAGACCTAATGCAACTAGGTAGTAGTACTTGAAAGTGGTTTTTAGGTTTCAATGATGAGGATTATCCATAAAAAAATATTTAATAAACTATCATATTTGGTGATTTAACTAAAATAATTATAGATAGAGTGGCATAATTGCCTTGTTTTATGGCCTATTGGACCAATTAGGCTCTTATACTCATAATGCAATTTCATAATAGCTTTAAGACACTTGGACATTAGCCCTCATATTTAACATAATAAGATAAATGTGGAGGTTTCCTAGGAAGGATTTGTAAATTTTTAAGATTATTTTCACATTTCAAGACACAAAAGTGTAACTCCCAACAAGAAGGTAGTGGCAGTTTGAAAAGAGTTGAAATAGGTGTCCATTTTCTATGTCCACTAAGAGAAATATGCATTGAATGGGATGAGAATCTCATGGAGGAAAAATGTAGGTAAAAAATTTAAATTAATATATTTTTAAATACCTCTTAAATAGGTGGTATTGTAACTCTTTGACTCAATAACTAGGCCACCTTGTTATGAAGGCCACTATACCTCCAAGGTAATGCATGGGAAGAGCTATGGGGATGATTCTACCCCTAATTCATGTTTGTAATTGATTTATTGATTAATGATGGTAATTATGACATATCTATGACATGTATACACCATATTATTTCTCTCTTCCACTATCATGTTCTATAAATGTAGCCTTAATTGGCTTTGTATGGATCCTTTGGTGGGTTATGGTGAAGCCCTGCCCTACTAAACACTTATTTATTCATTTGAACAATGAATATAAGTTTGTTTGTTTTCTTATCATATGATTTTAATTAGTTTTTATGTTTTCTTTTTTATGAGTTTTAGTGGTAGTGTGTAATCTCCCTTCATTTGTCCCATTTCTTTACATAGTTGTAGGTTGGTTTATCATCTTGGTAGGTCATATGGAGTGTGTTTATAGCCTTGTATTGGTTGAGTATGGAGGTTGATTCACTAGTGTCTCTTAATATACCTATTAATCAGACCTAATATTTATTGCCTTGGTTTTCACCTCCATATTTAAACAATTAATCCTAGAGTCCTATTATGATTTTGTGTAATAGTTTCAACTTGTGTTCATGTTTAGTGTGTAGGATAGGCAAGTGGATGATGATTATTTTAGTGAATCAACTCCATTAGAATAATTTTTCTTAATTTTTCTCTCACCCTTTTGCCCCAAAAATTTATAATGCTTAGTGATTTGATCATAGATGATACATCAGGGGAGTTAAACCCAAAACTAGATATTTACCTCACCTAATAGGCTACCCATACCTA
>JARHVA010000839.1:1882500-2060000 GCA_037957365.1 Torreya grandis
CAAATATAGTTAAGGTTGTACTCAATTAATTTTACATTTTATCTAATTCATATTTCTTATATGTTGTCTATAATGGCCATCTGAGGGAGTAAGTGAAGTAGCTACCTACATTCTCTAATTTATCCTTCATTTTTTCTATTTTCATGTATGATGTTTTTTTATCTTGATTTTTCACTAGAAGTGGCCCTAAAAACTCATCCTTGTATTCATATTGAGCCTCAATTTTGATGAGGCATCTATCCATGGTGTTGCCAGAGTGGTTGATGATATTCTCTAATATATATACTAATTTTAATTCTATTGGTTGAGTGGTATCAATATCAAATTATGGCCTAGAATTGGTCAAAGAAAATAAACTTTTCTTAATTACTTCCTATAATGCAACAGACCATGTTCTCTAATATCCTATGGCACTTTTGACGAGAGTTTGACCTACCATTTCCTATTCAATTGGAGTTAAGTGTTGTAATCCCACTTCAATTTTTCCTTCTTTAGTACGTTGAAAAAAATTGATGCCACCAGAATGGTGGAGGTCCTTTGTTTATACTTTGTTATTTCTACTTTGATTTGTGATAATGGATCCATAGGATTTTTTATAATACGTAGGTTAACCCCTATTATACTTATGGTATTTGTTGTGAAATATTTGGTGGAATATTATATTATTGGTCTTATTTCCTTCTCATTCATCTTCATTTATAGAACCATTGGTTACTTTGTTAATTTGTTTTGTTCTAACTCCTATTTCTGTTGGTCCACTTCCTCTTTCTATTTGAGCTCTTCTAACTTCATTTTTTTTTTCTTATCTAATTTATTTTTATTATATTCTCCATTTTTACTTTATTAATATATAGCTTTATTTATTTATTATTTTTAGTCTTTCATCCTTTTCTTATTTCTTATTTTTTTCTTCTACAATTTTTTTCTTGTTTAGCATCCTTGGCTTACTTTTCCTCCTCTTCCTAGTTTTTATTTTATGATTCTTTTATCTCTACTTGTTTCTTTTTTCATTTTTCGTTATCCAAGAGTTGTTTAGCCTTTTGGATGGTTTATTTTGTAATCTCTTAAATTTTCCTATTTCCTTCCTCTAGTTCATGTTCTAATTATTTGTATTTTTAAATAATTTCTTCCTCCAATTCCTTATCTTCCTCTAATTGTTTCCTTTTCTCTAAGGCATCAATAACCATATCTATTTTATATTTTGAACTTAACTCTTTTTTGTTAGATTTTATGCAATCTTTCCTAATAAACCATAGATAAAGGGGACTCTCTGGTGGTCTTTTATATGGCTTCCTCTTTATATTTTTCCAGTATGATCTGAGCCTCTTTACTAGTTTCCTTAGCTTGAAATAGGATGGGTTGTAAATATTTTGGATGTCTATCTACAACATCCTCTAAATTGAATGGGTTCAACTCAATGTAATCTATAATTATCCTCATCACTCTACCTTGGTCAATGACATTTAGCTTTATTTATAGGATCCCTACTCTATTTATCCCTTATTTTCTATGGTACATATCGATTAGGGAATTCATATCTTGTACCTTAATGGCCTCTTATTTCTTTATTTCTTCTTCTATTTTTGTGTTATCTTCTTTCTATGAGGATTCTAAACCTGAGTCTATTATTACTATTTTGGCTTTAGACTAAGGCACTTTTTGCTTTTTATTACCTCTATGTGCTACCTATGGTGATTGGATCCTTTCTATTTTATTCCCACCCATGTATAATAAGGTTTGACTTGTGGTGAGATATTCAGTGTGAGATGCCTTAGGGTCTTTTATGATATCGATTTTTCATTTTGATTTTGATGTTAATTCTCCTCTAAGTGACACTTTCTTATTCCTAAGTTTTTAAGGTGGAGATCCCTTTTTTTCCATATCTTCTTAACCCAATTATTCACCTATGGTAGGGTATTTGAGAAAAAATATAGTTGTATCCTCTTCATCTTCCTCCACATCATTCAAACCCCTTAAGTCAAAAAATAGTTGCTTTGGTCTAGAGGACTTGCAGATGTTAACTTGAGGTTTAGATGTTACTAATCCCCCTAGAAGTAATGGGGCCTTAATTATTTTAGTTTTACCTTAATCCTCTTCTCATTGAATACCTTACCCCATCTCAATGAAAAGTCTTTTTCCCCTAAGTTTTAGTGGTAGGCTTCTGGATGCAATGATGACTATCTCAACTTGTTTATCAGTAACTTCATATGGTAGAGATGGGAGAGGCATAATTTTCTTAATGAAGGGTTTAATAAAAAGGTTATTTCTGTCTACTATAAATTGAAATTCTATAAAATATTTATCGATAATTTATTTAGATATTTTAAACCTTACTTCTAACATACTTCTAAATGTCCTCTCCTAGCGTAATAATTTTTCTACTTATTATGATATAGGGATATATTTTATTGCCTCTAAAATTTGGGGTACTATGGGTATGTCTGAATTCCATTCTACCTATCCCTTATGCCCTAAAATAGTATGTGTAAACTATATTTCAAGTAATAGTAATAATGACCCATATAAAAATTCATGAATAATCTAGCTTTTCTTTATCTTCTACAGATTCTCCATGTACTATTCATATATTACCATGGCCAAATCATACTACATGTTAGTGGATATCATGGCATATGTATTTTGGATATTGATTTCCATTACAAATTCATATATGCTCATGTAATATACTTTACAAGTTATGGATTTTACGGAAAATCTAATCTTAAAGTCTTTCATGATCTAAATGGATAGACCCCTATTATTTAATTTGATGCCCATCATTGTGTCAAGGGTGATGATACTCACATTTTTATTCATGTCATACTTTTGGGTGGAATGTAATTCATGTAGAAATATGGTCATAATTTATATTATGTTTGGTCTGATATGATATTTTTGATATAGGTATACAATATCTTCATTTTCCCTACTCAATAGCACCTTGGTTGTGCTTGACATCAATCCAAAGTATGTAAATTGGCTCCATGCATCAAATTTTAGTCATGTAATTATGTTTCATTCTTGTTTACACACCAATTTTTAAGTCTAATGGTTATATTTCAACATGGTGATTGTTTCTACTTCCATTTCTATATGATAAAAGTTTTCCAAGTGTGTCTTGATATACCCGTATGTATCCTCTACATGTGTGACAAGGGAAGGAACCTTTGAAAAGGCAAATGATGAGTCTAGTTTCTTAGAATTGATTGAATGCCTCTTAAACTTGTGTTGCTTAATTTTATCAATTAAAACCTCTTGAGTAATCTCCATTATTTTACTGGGATTAATATTTTATTTAATAATGTAAAAAAAATTGACTCAACAATTCTACAGAGTCTTAATATTCAAATGATTTTGTAATTCATTTGTTTAACCAAACCCTTGATTTATAGTTTCCTTGATCCATCCATTAATCATGCCAAGATATTTGATGGAATAAAATCATATTTGTCATCATTGTCCCTTCCTTGATTTTTTGGCTTCGGCAAGTAATAACATGCATTTGATTTGTTCTTATCTCTTTATTCTAATTTTGATAGCTATCTCCCATTACATAGTTCCCACCTTTTATTTGTTTTAAGTTTTTTTAATTTGTAATGGACTAACCAAATTATTTTTTCATTTAGGAGAGGACAACTTAATTTTAACCTCTTTATATCCTTTTATGTTACAATGGGATTTTTATTTCTTCCACATATGTATATTTTTTTCATCTTCTGACTTAGTTGTGGAGACTAATTTGAATTTGTATGTTTCTCTAATATCATATTGTCTTACCATTATGTTTTATTTTATACCACAAATTAGAATTTTAATTTCCCCATTTCCCCCTCTTTATATAGTTTTCTTCTTTGGCACACCTTCCCTTGGTTTCATAATTTGTATCTATGTAGACAAGTTATAATTTTTTTGATATTGTATGATGAATTTCTCTTACCATTGTGGTATATTGCATACCATTATTATAATTTTAATTTTCTCATATTCCAATATCTTTCTTTCTTTCTAACATTAATCTTTCTCTTCTTATGGTTTAACATAAAGGTTTATAATGACTTTTATTGATAAATATGATGTTTAAATCCTAAGTTATCTTATTACATAGTACTAATATCCACTACATAATAATACTTTTTCCATTATTATACCGTTATTCCATGGAATAAAATGTGACCAATTTCCTTCCCATTTTTATTCAAGATCTTACCACTATTTAAATTTTATTACTACAATCCCATATTTTATTCTTCATTAATTGAATATACTATCTATTGAGTTCTTCCTCTCCTTTTGTTTATTTTTTCAATAACATGTTTTTATGTTTTTTCACTATCTTCCTATGTGTGAATTAATCTACATGTTCCACTAAGATGTTTTGGAAGCATCAAGCAACCTATTTTTGAGATATTATTTTTTGGGTATCATGGTAAAATTATTCCATTTTCTCATTCTGAGAGGATAGTACCAACTTAGTGGGAAGGTGACATGATCTATGACTAAAAACTTAAGCATATTGTATAAGGTATCATGGTACCATCTATTAGAACATCACATAGATGGAAGGATAGTGTCACCTCATTCATTCTACTATCACTATTTTTATCTCCCTACACCATAGTCACTTGTGGTGTAGGGATTCAATCATGCTCCATTTGCAAACCCTAGTTTAAAATTTATTTTGAAGATTTTCAGATTTATTCCACCTAAACTTAATATATTCTCAACTATGTATGGCCCAAGCCATCTTATTTTCAACTTACCTTTATTTGTATATTTGTTGTCGTAGAGTGAAAATTTATCCCTAATCTAAATATTTTTGTCTTTATATGTAGATCATGCCAAAAATTTTGGTTTTTCTTTTCATGAATTTCATTATATATAGATATAAATATTTTATCATCTAGTTTTCTAATTCTAACCATATCTATCAAATAGAATATATCTCATTCATATGGAATGTTACCACAAGTATAAAACTTGGTAGTATGTATTCCATTGACAACATTGATTATAGTTTATGGACTAATTTAAAGGAACAATATTTATTCAATAGTGGTGTGGTACACCCATAAGACTTATGGTATGTTTGTATCCCACTCTTTTATCTCTATGTTACATATTATTTTGAGTACTTTATCCAATACCCTATTGAATGTTTTAATGGTGTCATTTTCCTGTGAATGATAAAGAATACTTATGCAATGCTAGATTAGGAAAAGTTTCAGCAATTCTATTATTATATTATTTACAAAGTATTTTCTTTGATCACTAGTTATACTAAAAGGGAATTCAAATATTTTGATTATGTTTTCATTAAAAAATATAGTTGTCTTCATGCTACAATATTTTATTATAATATATTTTACCCATATTTTAATATGTTTTGTTCCAATTATAATGAACCTTACATTATTTTTCCTTGTCATAAGTTTAATTGGGCCATTAAAGTTGATTACCCATTTTTAAAATGGGGTTACCACCAAAATTAGATGGAGGGGCATTTTGCCTCTAGTATTTGGCTTACTCACTCTTTGATATATATCATAACTCCTTACATATTTATGTGCATATTTGAATAATGTTGGCCACCATAGGCCTACTAATAGTATCTTCTTCCCTGTTGCTTCCCTAGAGTTATGTCTACTAGCCAATCTATCATGTGCTTATCTTAGGATATTATGCCACTCATGCATTAACACTAACTTCAACAACACCTCATCTCATCCCTTTTATATAGTTTCCCTTCAATAAACATGAAAGGAAATGCTTGAATCATTAATCTTTTCTTTTTTAGTATACTATTTTCTTATAGAAAATCTCCACTAGATAAAAATTGTGTAATACATTCTATATATTTAGGTATTGCCTCTATGTGGAAGAGGTGAGATCCAATAAATTCATCCTTAATTGGTCTTATGGCTTCCTCAGTGGTTATTATTGATAAATAGTCAAGTCCATTATTAGTTTTCCCTAGTTTCACTACAATTTTAAAATAAAACTCTAGGAACAACATGATTTAGTGATAGTCTATTCCTTGTATCATGTGATGATTTATCAAATATTTGAGTGGCTCATGGTCTATAGAGAATGTGAATAGGGTTTTTAATAATTAATGTCTACATTTATGTACCATGTAGACCATATCTAGTGATACCCTCTTTGTGGTGGAATAATTTACTTCTATTCTTGTTAATTTCCTACAAGGAAATGAGATTGGGTGGTCTTTATTTCCATATGGCTCTGCTAGTACAACTATTATTACAAATCCTAATTCATCCATATGTACTTGAAAAGGACTCTTATAGTCTAGGGATAAAAAAAAAGAGAGTATATAATCTTATTATTTAGTGTATTAAATGAATCTTGGGATTTTTAAGACTAGTACAATGCTTGATATGTTATTTTTTCAATAATTAGTTAATGGGTGCACCTATGGATGCATAGTTTCTTATGAACCTATGATGATATTTGGTGTATCCTTGTATTGCTATCACTTCCTTTTATGTTTTTGGTGGTGGTATGTTGATGATTATGGCCATTTTATGTAGATCCACCATAAATTCTTATTTACATATTATATGGCATAATAGAGTTCCAAAAGTGGTATCAAAGATGCATTTCTTAAGGTTAGAAATGATAAATTTCCTAAATATATAGAACATTATATTTAGTGCCTATACATGACCCTCATTTAACTTGTAAACTATCCAATCATCTAAACATACCTCTAAAAATTCATGTATGAAATCTTTGAATGTATTTACCATCATGTGACTAAATATAGATGGTGCATTCTTAAATAAAAATGAAATCATTACATACATGAATGATCCTCATCCTGTGGTAAATGTGGTTTTTAGTCTATATTCTAGTGCTATCTTGACTTGATGGTATCCTAAGAATTAATCTATGAAGGAATATATCTCCCTTCTTGTAAAACTTATTAATATCTCTTTAGTAAATTTTGTTGGGGATGGATCATGTAGACAAGCCTTATTTAGTTCCCTATAGTTTGTATGTAATAAAAAATGAATCATGTCCATATATCAACCCTAGATCAGATGGGATAAAACACACCTACACTTCTGATTCGGGGGCATACAATTGTTAAGCAAGTGCATGACCAATGTGAGGATTCATTAGACCTGATTAGGGGATCATCTATCACAACACACCATTAAAGATAGGGTTCTAAAGCCTACAGTATAACATAATCACATAACAACCCTAAAATAGTCTTATAATTTAATATATCACTAATTTAATAACAATAAAAGTAAATCTAATCTAGTGTGCACCAGAGCTTGTGGCATAAAGTGGGGGTTATAAATAAAATAAGTAAACAACTAAATTGAACATGTATAGGAGACATATACTCATGTCAATGTATATATAATCCTAATACATGGAATATAATAGTACATATGCTCTATCTATATACTCTTACAAAAGAGTAATAAAGTTAGGAATACTTACCTTTGAATATGAACCCACTGAGCCTCAATCTCCCTCTTGGCCAAAGTGATTTTCAAGAGACTATCATTGTATGTAAGGACAAATAAGATAAATTAGATCTAGGCTACACAACCTATCCAAGAATCTAAAATACTTATCCAAAAGATGAGATTGGAGATCTAAAGAAAGTATTGAACCATAAATATTTATTCTCCAAGTAGAATGATTAATAGGCTAATGTTCATTCACACTTATTCACTTAAGCCTTCATTCTTATCAAATGATGGTAAATGACCTTATATATATATAGTGGTAAATTTATCTAAAAACTTTTGAGAACACTATGATAGGTCAACTCAATTGACCTAGGGACTAACTCTCTAGGTTTATGCTAGGTCAACCAAGAGGTCAACAAACCAAAAGAGAGAAAAGCCCTGAAACTATACTAGGTCAACCTGGTCGACCTAGAATAACTAAAAGGTCAAAAGGGTGTTAAGGAAAGAAATGAATGATAAAATATATAAAATTATATGAATAGATAGGAATAAGAATAATAAGCTTGAGATCAATTGTTTTAGGAGGCTATATTGTGGATGGCATGTGGTAAAATGAATGACAATATTACAAAGCACTGATGGTATGCCTACCCCTTTCCTGGTGCACCCATTAAGGCATGTACCTAGAGAGATTGAGACTCGATAGGTTCCTATAAGATATGAATTATTAGTAATCAGTAAAATTTTAAAATATTATGTGTATATATAGTCCCCAGTTAAAGCTCATCACATGTCACATAAGTGCAACACGAGATGGTGCTTCATAAGAAAACATGATAACACACAACATTGAGGCTAAGTATGGTGTAGTAAGAAAAAATAATTTAAATGAAATAAATTTATTGAGTAACACATACCTTTAACTTACCTTAGTGCCATAGATAAAGAACTAGACTTTAAGAAAATGAAGGTGTCTAATGTAGAGTACACTAGGCAAACATATAGAAGTTAGTGCGAAAAAAGCCAAAAATTGAATTTTTTGGAATATATACATATGATAATTGAAAATAATCTTTACATAATGATGATTATAATTAATTTTATGGTTAAAAAAATGGATGAGTATAAACAAAGATAGAGGCAAAATAAAGAATCTGCTTGAAAAAAAATTAAAGAATTGAATTGCCAAAAGGTGGTTTAAAATAGGGAAAAAGATAATTCATTTGGAATTTTGAATTTTGAAATAGATAAAATAGATATCTAAGACCAAAAAATGCCAGGATGGTGAGGGAATAACATGATAGATGAGGAGGACACCCAAAGGTGGTAACAGGTGCACTATATGTATGCAAATATAGATCTCAAACCAATTTTTGATATTTGTATTGAATTAAGTGAAATTTTGATAAAATTTGTTTTTAATAATTTATATATGTAAAAATTTTAAAAACTTATTCTCTAAGGTTAGAAAATAGGAAGATGGAAAATGGGTTGGAAGGGTTTAGGAAGAAAATGAGTAAAATACACATTTTGGGCAAAATTTACTGGGTCAGCACATAGAATGTACTAGGTCAACCAGGTTGACCTAGTAGGTTAAAATATGGTATAATCCATGTGGTTGAAACAATAGTTATGATTTGACCTAGCGTAATCTATAAGATAAAAATATAAAATGAAGTGAGAAACTAGTCTGTAAGGGCTAAAATGAAGACTCAAAACTAGGGAGGGGAAAATAATAAGGTTGACTTGGAATTTGAAGCCAAATATAACAAAAATAGAGAAATTTTTGTCAAACTAGGTTTAAAAATGAACTATTATAAGCACAAAAAAGTGTGCAAAAAGCTAAAAGAGGGCTAAAATTATCCAAAATGACCAAAGGAAGTCAAGAGGAACCAAGTAAGCTAGAAATAGGAAAAAATGAATAAGGTAAAAGTAATTAGGCTTATTTTTTATTAAAATTGTAAAATATGATGTATAAATAATGTATTATGATTATACTTGACATGTAAGAACTAATACATCATTTTTTATTTCTTGATTATAAAGATGACCAAGGTTTAGAGGTTGGTAGATGTATCTTGGTTACCATCTTTGTTAGAGTGATTCATAGATGGAGATTGAGATAAAATGGTAGCCATAGGTCTAGGAGGTATATTTGATATGTGTATGATCCCCCTTAGTGTTGAACTATTAGTCATGTTCCTAGGATGCTAATAATAATTGACTAACACCTTTAGATGGGAGGTGGATGGGGATGTGATAGAGGTGGCTATCACACTAGAGGATGTACTTGTTATCTTTGGGTTACCCATAGTAGGAACAATGATGACCATAGGGATACTGAATAGGTTAGAGGAGAAGAGAGCCTTAGCCATGTGGTCTACAGGCTTAGATATGATATTGAGAGGATGGAGAGTTAGTATGGATGACATGTATATACCATATATTTTGGACCTCTAAAAGGTGCCAATAGGCCTTGTGACATAGTGGGTACTCTATCATAAGTCAAATGGCAAGCTATCACTATTCATGGTAGCCTTGAGAAGGATGATGCTATATGAGGGATTATTATATGATCTAGGCTCTATCATTTAGTTCATGTTCATTCATGATCTATTTGAGATGTTGGCCAAAGGGTAGAAGACTATGGGACTAATTATACTAATGATAGCATGGATATATGAGGGATTCCCCATGTATCAACTAGCTAAGTTTCCCCATGTAGCTTATGATAGGTTACCTCAAGTATGGAAATATTAGGAAGACCAAGTAGCATAAGCTATGACCCATATATTAGCACTACAATTGATAATATGTTCAAACATCATGTGGTATTCATATGGGTACATAATAACTACTTGGGTAAGCTAACACATAGTTATATCGACACTAAAGAGGAGAGAGGTTATTGCTCACTATAAATGGTGGAGAGATCCACATCTAGTGGGATAAATGATATGATAAATGGGCTTACCTAATTTTGTGACACTGATATTGATTACCAACTAGTGGGCTCACCATGTGAGGGAGCTGTGAAGGAAGAGGGGACTTGGACCACTGATAGTGAGGCTAACACTAAGACCATGTCAGGAGTGACCATGGACTAGTTAGGCATGATGAGTGGTAAAGGAGGAGGTGAAGGAGGTAGAGATACCAGCTGTACCACTACAAACTCCACAACAAGATGAGTAGTATCTATTTAGGGCATAATGAAGATGGAGATAGGAGAGAGTGGAGACTATAAACATCCTAGATGATCCCATAGATGAGTTAGAGGAGATGTTAGAGATACCATTTAGATGGATGTTATGATAGATATGAGCCATGACATCTGGGTTCAATCTAAGGAGGTGACCTACCAAGGAGATAGTATGAGGCCATGCAGATAGGGAGACTATGCTAGGTGATCATGCAAAGGATGATATCATAGGAGCTAAGACACATATAGGTATCAATATGATTGAATTATTTCTTAAGTTTTTATTTAGTAGTAGAGAGATATAGAAAGATATTATGAGATATGATAGTGATTGAATATCCATCTAGTGTGTTTTTATAAGTGTACTTAAGGATGAAGAGGAGAGATGGGGGTCCCTAGTGAGGGGATCACTCGATGACATCCTAGATTAGACTCTACATCTATATGCCCCCATGACACTAGAGGATATAAGTGTACCATCTACCCTAGCTCAGGCAAGTAGGTTCAGATTAGTTGGCAAGGAAATGAGGTAGATATAGGTGTAGCAAGAGAGGATACAAACACTAGTAGAGATGGGTATAGGCAAGAGATAGGCCTGGTAGGCTTTGGTAGATGTGATATTTTCACATCTATATATAGTGACATAAATGATGTAGGCATATATAAGTTAGTGTAGTCATAGGTGTATATAGCATGCCTATAGGAACAAGTAGAGGGATTAATATCTCAAACTAACTTGTTATAGTGTATCATTTATAGGAGTCATACCAAGGCCTTAGTAGGTAGCTTAGCTAGGCTACAATATAGATAGGATGGATCCTAGCCCTAATGCTGAGGCTTTGTATATGGTTGTATATGTTGTATCAAACTCATGGTATATATATGATGTATCATTTTGGTTTATAAGTGCTTCTTACGTATGTTGTCTTTATGATGGTTTCATTTGTTCATTATGGTTGAGGCTATGGATGCTTTGGATATATTTATTTCTAGCACATATATTTTATCTTTTTTATATACGCTATAGGAAATATATGTGGTGTGTTTTATTTTCTAGCATTTATGGAGTACACATGCATGGTTAAAAATAAACAAGCAAAAGATGAATTTTAAAAATATAATAAATCAAATAAATGCACTACACACTAGTTCAAGTTGGTACATGAGTAATAATAAAAAATGATAAAGTATAAAAATCCAAGAAAAATGGCAAACAAGATGGTAAAAGGGGATTGTTTTTTAAACCAATGTGAAAGACTTTTGCACTAAATTAAAATAACTAAAATCATACTAAATATCACATTGGGAAGTATGAAAAATAATGTAATAAAATGAAAGGTATGTAAAATGGCACAAATGGTAATAAAAACAAATCAAAATTAATTTAATTAATTATACTATATCATTATGGGAAGTACAAAAGAAAAACAAAATTTGCAAAAAATTGGTCTTAAATTTATCATACTAATTCAAGTTGGGAAGTATGAGAAATTCAAGAAATGGTTTTAATATTACATGCAGTCAAAAAATAAGAAAATAAAAGGTGAAATAAAAATGAAGTAAGCATAAAACATAATAAATATCAAGATTGGAAGCATGTCAATGGCATGTAACCTCATAATCAATTGAATCTCATCTCTTATTTAACACATAATTTTGGATGGTGAGTTATTTATTGAAAAAAAAATGAGGAGGATCGGGTCCTATCCATGATATTACACTTCAACCCACAAAATAAAAAACCAAGGGGTACCAAATAAATATTGGTAAGAAGAAGGATAAGGAATGGTAAATCAACGATGTAGGTAATATGATGGAAAAGGTGGTAATTTTTTAAGGATGTCACGTAATGAGAAAGGAAATAGTAATGAGAAAGATTGCTTGCTAATTGAGCACATGGTAATAGGAGATAGTAATCAAAGGGAAGAGGGTTGATATAACCAAGTCCCCATGAAAATTGTATGTGAAAAATAAAGATAAGAGAGTGAACAATCATGAAGATACAATGGAAGAGTTTTGAGAAAAAAATCAAAAGGCAAAGAAAATAATGATAAGGGAAAAAGATAGAAATGATAAGGAAAAGACAACTATATATGAAATGTAAAATGATAACATAAGCTAAATATAATAAAACAAGAAGGAGAAACATGATATAAGATAATAAATAATTTGACATAGTATTAAATGATATAATCAAAAATAGAAATAAGATTGAAACTCACATCCAATCCAAAGATAAATGAGAAATCACCATGCATGTGCTCATAAATAGTGGTAAATCTATCCACACCCATTATCTAATATATTGGATAAGTATCTATGAATTTGAATGCTTATTGATGCTAAGGTCTCATTAATCTTTAGCTAATACTAGGCAAATACTTTTCTTCTAATCTCCTCAAATAAAAAAGTAAGAATTCTTGAATGATCATGTTGAGAAGGAAACTTAGGCAAAGACTAGTCAAGATAATGCATGAGAATAGGATCTACTAGAGAAGAAGGAATCTTAGGTGGAGAAGCATCCATTGTTGAAGGAATCATGGGCAGAGAAGGATCCATACGTGAGGGAGGGTCTATAGGTGAAGGAATCATAGGTGGTGAAGGGACCACATGAGGTGATGGAACTACTAAAGGTAGAGCCATGGGAGAAGGAGGAACCTTATTGCAAGAAGGACCTGGGGGAGGAATGGTAGAAATTTTATGGATAGATATAAGATGATCTTCAAGATGTTAAAGAATGTGGAAATAATCAATGTGATGCATGCCACATAGGTGCCATAGATAATATACCTCATCATAATTAGGTAAATATTTAGTAATTACCTTCAAGGGAGGTATGGCTTTGTCTAATGACAAGGAAGAAGGATGCAAGGTATCAAGATATTGTCATAATTTATGAAAATGGGTAGAAGAGTGATTATTTATCCCATGGAAGCAATAGATACATTTGTGAGTGGTTTTAGGATCACTCATGGAAGGAGGTGAAATAGGAGTGGAAGCAATTGAAGAGGACTCACCAGCCCATTTGGTGGTCAAAAGAGCCAACTTAGGTAGTGGAAGCAAACCATCATCAAGGGAGGGTGATGATGGGGAAGGAGTGGAACTAAGCTCAATAGGAATATCACTAAGAGGTGAAGCAAGAAGAGGCTCATCAATAGTAGGAGAGGAAATAGGATCAAATAGAGTGGAAAAAGAAACATGCTTAACTATAGTTGTCCTAATAAAGGAAGGGTGGGATTCACAGAAGGTCTAAATAAGAATTCCCTGTGTGGAAAAGCAATAAGGTCCAGTCATAGCATGATCTAAGAGCATGGTCCTAAGTGTTTCTTTAAAAACTAGAGGTATTGATTCCATTTCTACCCTATGATAAAGAGGAAAAATGCAAGAATTAGGAAATATAAATGAAATAAAATGATGAGATGCATGAAAAGAATCAAGTAAAGAAGAGTGGTAATGAATAATCTCAACATCATTGGCCTAGACAAGGCCACTTAAAATAGGATTATCTAAAGAATAACCATCATCATAATCTAGAGTATGAAGATCAAGAACATAGGTCTAGATATCCTTGTCATTATAGGAAGCTTAGTGAATAGAGTACCTGGTCTTGGTTAAGACTATGGCAATGTCATCACAAGGAAGATTGTGAGAACAAGGCTACAAGGAATAAGAAAGCTACAAGATGAGATGAGGAAAGAGATTAGAAGTTTTGATCTTTAATTTAGTCTCATCTAGCTCATTGTCATCATAATCTAAAAGTTTTTGAGGAATGTTACCAATTAACTCAGGATGCCCATTATAACCTCTAGTTGAGTTGATAGGAAAGTTGAAATTTTTTGACTCATAAAATAGAACACTAGGTAAAGGTTCGAGAGATGGAATCTTTAAGATACCATGATCTTGGAATTACTCAAAATTCTAAGGGTTAGTGTCTCCTTGAATCCTATAAATAGCTCCATTGTGAGTAAATATTATGCATTGGCAAGTAGAAGATGCATAAGCTCGTATACGATGATTCCATGGCTTACCAAGAAAAATGTTATATAAAATGGGAAAGATGAAGATCATCACTTTCACATGAATAGTGATAGGTGGGATGGAAATCGGAAGCCATACACACCCTAAAGGAGGTGTTTTCCTTCTATCATATCCTTGGCATGTGCTTCATGTTGACTTAATATTTCATTCAGAATACCCAAGAGTATTAATGAAATTAAGGGAAGTGACACAGGTTCCATAACCCTCATCAATCAAATCTCACTTAATTTGGATATCACATATTTAGACACTAATAAATAATGGAGGATCATCTACACAAAGTAGAATCTCATCCTAAATAATAAATTCAATAAGAAATCCAAAAGAAAGAGAAGTGTCTATAGTTTCATCAATGTTAATAGACATCTCTTCACATTGTTATAAGATACTATCCTCAGATTCAGATAAATTAGCTGCCCATCTTGCTAGAGGAGGGTGAGGGATATTCATCTCAAATAAGAGTTTCATGAGGTAGTTTTTATGACATGGAAATGCCCTCATGAGTTCAAGAAAAGGGATTTATGATGGAAGAATAGTAATTTCCATAATGGGATCCCACTCATCATAACCCATCAAGATATTTTTAGATATAGGTGTGTAATTATTAATAAGATCTTTGGAAGGTGGATCCAAAGAGCATTGAAACTTATGTTGATAATAATGAGAAGGCTAAGAAGAAGGATGTAAATTGTTTGGTGATGAAGAAGTAGTTGTTTTATATTGATCTTGAAGTTTAGAAAGTATTAGTAGAAATTGGATTCTCATTAGTATTATAACATGGTGGGAGAGAAGTAAAAATAGTCTGACATGTGTCATCCAAGGGAGAATTATAAATCAGATCATCAAAAGAAATAATATATTCTTTCCCCAACTCATTTAAATGAGTTGGAGAAGAATCCTATATAACATGATATGTATAATAAGAAGGAGTGTAGATAGGTTATGAATCAATTAAAGACACCACTCTTCACATACTAGTCATGATAACAACATTCTCTTCAAAATTTGGTTCAACAAGACTTTCTACATTATTGGTGGAAGAAGTGGGCTTGTCTTGACTTTCTTGGATTGGTTGATGATTAGGCAAGGGGTCTATATAGATAGCTAAATGAACATTTTCTTGATTTAAAGATTGAGTTTTATCATGTGATTTATAGTCTTTGAAAGTAATCTCATAGGCTTGTTGATGCTTATGGATAATAAAATCATGATCAAAATTTGGGCCAAGAAGAAAATCCATGGCTAAATTGTGAAGCAATCTATTAGTCTCATGAGAGTGACCCTAGCTAGCATGAAACCAATAAAACTTATGAGGATCATACCATGATTTCATAGGTCAAGTAGGTTCAAGCTCTTGAGGGAGAGGTCTAGGTAGACATTTAAGCAATTAGGCCAAGGAGAAAGGCTTATGGACATTAATGTTTCTTGTTAATAAGTGAGGATTAGTGAATTGTTGAGAAGGTGGCTATTTTGAAGAAGGGGTAGGAATGATGTCTTGAACATTGTGAATGGTGTCATATGAATTAGTAACACCATAATTGGTAATATTTTAGTTTTTATCCTTTACTAATAGGCAAGGACCCACAAAAGGTTGGGGTGGCTTGAATTGATGCATGAGGAAATCTTGTCTTTTGGCTTGATCGATGGCTTCCTTCAAGGTATATGGAGAAATAGTATGGACTTGATATTATAATTTAGGAAATAAATCATTTCTAAAGAGATGAAAGAGATTGTCATATTTCATTTTATGTTCACATTTTTTTGACAATTTTTTTCATCCCTTAACAAAGGCTCAGGTAGTTTCATTTTTGTTTTGTGTGTAATTGATGAAATGGGTTAAAGTGTTATTAGGAAGATGACTAGTTTGAAAATTTTGAACTAAATCATTCAATAATTCCTTCAAACTAGTGATAGAGTGTGTTCTAAGTTGATTGTACCAATCCAAGGTATCACTTGTGAGGGTTTTGGATAAGATTTTTGTAGCAACAAAGGTATTTAATTTTCCCCAATCCATGTAAATATTTCCAAATGTCTTGAGGTGAAGGGTAGGACCGGTTGATTCATTATAGGAAATCATAGCTGTTATACCTCCCATTTCAATGTTAGATATTTGTGTAGTAAGAAGTTTATTTTGTAAATGATTGATGACTTTGTTGAATAATCAAGGTTGAGGAATGAGATTACCTTAAGAATCTCAAAGAGGAGGAGGAGGAACACTTTTGTTCTATGTTCCCTAAGACATTGGTTAAGGATTAGATTGAAGATTAAGAATGTGGTTTTGCATTTATATCATTTGATTTATATTATGAGCTTGGAATTTGTTCATTTGATTGAGAGTTTGTAACAATAGTTGATGAGTTGATTAGTGTTATTATAATAAGTAGTATTGGTGTTCGTGTTTGTGTTAGTGGATTGGGTACCACTATTAGTGATGATATGAGATTGTGAATAATTATGATAATTTGAGTCACTAGTGGATAAATTTGCTTGTGAAGAAAAATATGGACTAGTAAATGGTGGATAAGAAGACACACTAGATGCATGAGTGCCTTGGGTAGCAAATGATGAACTAGTGGATGGATTGATGATAGTGGATCTTATGAGAGGCCCACTAGATGTAAAACATGCCATGTTAGTGGAGATACTAGGCATGGAGGTGGAACAAGTTAAATAAGATGTCATAACATAATAAGGATTCAATATTGAAGGAAGAGGTTAAGAAGCAATGAAATTGGTACCCCCAAATCTAGTCAAGAAAGTGGGAGTAGGAGAATGAGGTTCTTCAACATGATGGCTAATCATGAGGTTATATATGGTGGAAGGATACTTACCTCTATGTTGAGTTAATTATGTGATTAATAAAAACATTTGAGGAGTATAATCTAGCTCAAGTTGATCCTCTAAGAGAAGAGGAGGGTTTTGCTATAAAGGGGTATGAAGAGGGGTCCCATAGTCCATCATGTAGATTGAAATATTAACATTACTAGAATTTACAAAATGAACCCTACATTTTTTATGGGAGACCCTATTAGGATTGTTAAATTCAATCATAATTGTTGACTAAACTTCACTATTGTCACGAAATAGTAAGTCCATGATGAAAGGAAAAAAAACAAGATGATAAAGTAAAGAATCATAAAGTGACTAATAATAGTACTAGGTCAACTTCGTTGACCTAGTTTAAAATATGGACTATAAAACTATAATAGGTCCATAGTATCGAACAAGCTCAGTGAATAATGACTAGAAAAAAGAGGTAAAGATACTATAACTAGTACTAGGTCAACTAGGTCGACCTTGCACAATATATAGTGGATAAAAAAGATACTAGGTCGATAAGGTTGACCTAGTACAGTAAATAAGGAAGAAATGAAATATTATAATAAGCTATGAACTAAAGCAAGATAATTATAAGTAATGTAAGAAAGTAGTATGTACTAAAATGTAAATGAATAGTAAATTTAATTAATGTTGGCTAATCCAATTGATGAACACAAAGTAAAATCTTACACTAATGTTGGCTAATGTAAACTTTTACACACATAATTGATTAAAGAGAAAGCAAATAACTTGAAATTAAATATATCTACTTGTTTAACCTAAAATGTTGATTAGATTATTTAATAATGACTTCAAGTGTAAAGGGATATTAGTTATAAGTAAAGTACTAGATAACAATCTAAGGATAGTTTCTAGTAAGTTTAGGATGAAAGGGATTGTAGTGGCAATGATACAGGATTTTTATTGGGTAATATCCCCTCACTTCACACACTATAGAAATAATGGTAATGGGTACATATCCAAAATATACAATTAACCACACTTTATACTTGACAAGAACATCAAGTTGGCTTCCTCTTTGGTGATGAAATCTAGGTAGGTAGACCTAGTAGTTGAATGTTTAAATAGTTGTTGATGTTTATGTGATTTGGCCATGTGTGTAAAAGAATAAAAATAGTGCAATTAAGTGATTGATTAAAAACCCCCTAATTAGACTATGTAAACTATTCTAAGCATGCAAATAACTAAAAATAAAGATGTGATTAACATATATGGTTAATTATAACTTTAAAACAAGGTATAGTTGAGAAACTATATGGAAAATCATTTATAATATGGTTGACAAGGTTGAACCTATATTTTGGAAGCAAATATTGAAAATGAACTAGGTCGATCAGGTCTACCTAGTTATTTTAGAAAATATAGAACATAGAACTAGGTCAATAGGGTCAACCTAGTTGACTATGCAGGGGTAGTTTTAAAGATTGCAAACTATGAAAGGAAAGTATAAAAATAGAAATATACAAAGAAATGGAAATCAACCTAAATGGTTTAGAGATGAAAGGATGAAAAATTTTATTCAATAACCTTGGATAAAACTATCAAAAATCTACAAATTGGGTTGATCTGGTCGATCAAGTAATACATGAACCTGTTGAAAAAGTGCTAAAAATGCACTAGCTTGACTAAATAGGAAGTCTAGAAACTATCAAAAATTACATTGGGTTGAGATGGTTGATCTAGTTATCTGAATGAAATTCTACAAGTTTTAAAACCTATACTAGGTCAAGTTGGTCGAGCTAATTACCTATTCTTACAAACCTATGCACAGAGATAAATAATTGGGTCAATAGGGTTGATCTATCATAATAAAGATATGATAAAATTAATGATGAATAGAAATTAAATAAGTGAAATAAATCTTGTAATAGTTAGTTTCATGTCAAGTTCACAAGAATTTATGTAATCAAAAATGCATCATGTCCATAAATTAATATTGAATCAGATGGGATACAACACACCTACACTTTTGATTGGGGGGAATACAATTATTAAGTAAGAGCATGACAAATTTGATTATCCATTAGAACCAATTATGGGATCACTTGTCAAAACACACCATATAAGATAGGGTTCCAAATACTATAGTCTAACACAATCACATAATAACCCTAAAAAAGTCTTACGATTTAATATTTCACCAATCTAGTAACAAGAAAAGTAAATCTAATATAGTGTGCACCAAATATTGTATCACAAAGTGGGAGTTAGAAACAAAACAAATAAACAACTAAAATAAACATGTATAGGAGATATATACTCATGTCAATGTATATGAAATCCTAATACATAGAAGAGAAGAATATATATACTCTATCTCTCTAATTTTATAAAAGAGAAATAAAGTTACGAATACTTACCTTTGAAGATGAACCCATCGAGCCTAAATCTCCCTCTTGTCTAAGGTTATTCATAATATATTGTCATGGTATGTAAAGACAACTAAGATAAATCAACTCTAGGCTACACAACCTATCCAAGCATCCAAAAGACTTATCCACAAGATGAGATTGGAGCTCCAAAGAATATATTTATCCCTAAATATTTATTCCTTAAGTATAATGGTTAATAGATAGATGTTTTTTCTCACTTATTCACTTAATTATACACTCTTATCAAATGGTGGTAAAAGACCTTGTATATATAGTGGTCACTTTCCCTAAACACTTTTAGGAATGTCAGCTATGCTATGTCAACCTGATCGAACTAAAATGTTTTCAAGTCTAACTCTCTAGGTCTATGTTAAGTCAGCCAAGAGGCCAACAAACCAAAAGAGGGAAAAAGTCCCAAAATTATACTAGGTTGACCTAGTCGACCTAGCACAACTAACAGGTCAAAAGGGTGCTAAGGCAAGAATTAAAGGATAAAACATAGAAAATTATGGGAATATGTAGGACTAAGAATATTAAGCTTGGGTTTAATGGTTTCAAGAGGCTAGAGTGTGGATGGAAAGTGGAAAAAGGAACAATAATATTATGAAGCACTGGTGGTCTACCCAACCCTTTCCTAGTGTACCCCTTAAGGCATGCACTTAGAGATATTAAGAATTGATAAGTTCCTGCAAGATATAAAGTATCGGTAATAAATAAAATTTAAAAATATTGTGTATACATAGTCAATGTAGATCTGTGTCTCTCCAATTTTATTGTTTTGTATTACCATAGGACTTATACATTTAGTGTCATCTATAGGTGTTATAATACATCTAGCTAGTATTTTATCCAACTCAAGTTTAACCTTTGATTTTACATTAGGATTTATTTGGTATGGTTGTTTTTGTATCATTTTTGATGTCTTCTTTTAAATAAATATTAATGGTACTCACATATTGATTAATTCCCTTGAGTTCAGTAAACATCTTTGAGAATAAGTCTTCAAATTCACTCAATAGTTCTAAAATTTTCTTCACTTCCTCTTATACCTAATAGTTTCCTACTTTTTATATTTTGGATTTTATTCTATGACAATATTTTATTCCCTAATATTAATTGGTGGTATAAATATTGTGTTTTATCTTCCACGGTGCCATGAATTTATATTTCTTCTTTTGAAACATCAATTTTTACATTTTTCATGTTTTTATTCCTCATCGTCTTCATTCTTTACAATTTTTTGTCAATAGGCCCTTTGTTTAGGATCTTTTACTTGTAGGGTTTTACCTATCGTTTTTGGTGATTCTCTAATAATTATTTCAATTTACTCCTAGTCATCTATATGTCCTAACAATGTTTAATCTATCTTTATATTGGAGAATTGATGTTTAGTTTTTTATTCTTCCATTAATAAAAACATTTTTATTTTCTACAACGCCCTATAGACTCTTTATCTAGGTTTAAAAATTTAAAAGTCTATAGAAACCCATTTTTAAATTTGTATATTTACTAGTTACCTTTAGTCTCATTTCAACCAGTTCCTTTTCAAGAAAGTCTTCTAATTCCTATTTTTCCTAAGTTTTATCAAGTGTATTGCATATTTTTAATGACTATTTGATCCCTATTGATATCCTTGTTATTACATCATAATTTATCACTAAGTTTATTTACCTAATTATCCACATATTATTATGGTTGTTAAATTGATTAGTTACTTTTTAATTAAACTATAAGTCATGTTGTTATTTGATAGTTGTATGTTACTTTGATTTCATGATTTCTTTGATATGAGTTGGTTGTATTATGAATTATGTACATTATAATTATGTTATTTATTATTATTTCATTGTTTTATAATATATATCATGATGTATTGGGGTAATTACCTTTTTGTTGTGAGTTGGATGTAGGAGAGTTTCATCCTTCAGATCATGGTAGAGGGAGAGAATCATCAGAGAGGGTGACATAGATGGAGATGTTGGGTGATGATAGAGGAACAATTAAAATCCATGTACACACCACATTAGATTGTATATGTTATATCCATTATGTGGATTATAAGTGCCAGTACATTTTTAAAGTTATTTTCATTTAGATATTAAATGTTGCATGTAATTATATCTGATAGATCATGTGTGATTGTTTTTTATATATTTTACATAGAATTAGTGAATAATGTTGAAGTAGTACTATATTATGTTAGTATACAATTATTTTTTTAAGATTATGAGAACATAAATCTATGTGGATAATATCTAGTTACTATTATATATAGACTAACAAAATGTCTTTGCAATGTTTTAAAACATTGAGCTTGTTATCATTGATAGTAAAGAATATTAATATATGCCTTAAAAAATTAATATAATTAAAGACATAGATATATTATATAAACTAGTAATAACATAAATGATTATATTGTTATTATTAGAATAAACAATTGTCTGATTTACCATTTTTGATATAAGAAGATAATAGACTTTGTGTTAGTCATATTACTATAAAAGACATGAGGTTATTATCTTTGATTAAGTTTTGAAAGATATTAAATTATCCTAAACACTAACCTAATATCTAAACGTAAGTCTTTGTTAACATGCATAGACTACATTAAGATTAAAGTGTTAGTTATCATTTTGAATAAAGATTAACATGGAGTTTTTGAGTGGAGTACTCAAGAATGTAACATGGTTAATCATGTAATAAATTTTAAAAAAAGTTAATGATTAATAAATTTATGAAAGTTTAAGTAAAAGAGAGATTAGGGATTTCCTAGTATGGTTAATGGAACTATGGGATTAGTTGATTTTGAAGAAAAATTGGGATTATGCATAGAGTACGAGATGGAAGCTAACAGTTGCATGCAATTTTTGAATGAAAAGATAGATGGAAAAATATATTATAAGGAGTGAATGGGAGAAAATAATGGACACACAGAAGAGAAGAGAAAGAGAATAACAAAGGATAGAGATTATGCTTCATACTTTTATAAATTGGAGACATTATTAAGGTTGGTAATGTTATTTATTTTCTATTGCTTTAAAAAGGAATATTATGTATAGTTTTTTAAATTTCTTGGGGGTTTAGATAATGTGTTCAATTTTTTTAAGGATACAAGCTTATCCCTATGGAGGTTTCAATCATCCACAAAACTAACCCCATATCCTATAAATCCTATAAATAGAAATTAGATTTATTGTGTGTTAAACTTAGGGTAGATGGTTGACATATAGACATAAATTGATTTTTGATAAAAGCATATCATGTATACATACTTAGTTAAGTAGGTAATCAAACTACTGAATATATATACATTCTATGGAAATTTTGTGTATACAAAAATAATGTTTGAATACTTTATGTTAAAGATAGTTAAAAATATAAGATGACTATTGATTTGAGGGTTATTATGCTTATGTTTAATGTAAAACAATGTTTATACATAACTATGACTTGGGTAAATTTTAAATAGGGAACATTTATCTATATGGATTGTGTATTGTCATACAAAACATAGAGAACATTTATACTGTTTCAAAAAGGATTTATATGTAAATGTTTATTTATAATATCCATTAGGGTTAACATACCCAATGATAATTGTAGTAAAAGGACCAACATATATACATATGTCAATAGTGAGCTTGAGACATTTGAGACAATGAATATATATGTATGTATTGATTATGTCTTATCATTTGAATAGAGTATATGAGTAGGGATTGTGTGTGTACATGAAACTATGAATATATTTGAATAAATTAAAGTGTTATGATTATGTATTCATAAAATTGGAATAGAGTGTATGTATGTATGTATGTATGTATGTATGTATGTATGTATGTATGTATAACTAAGTGTTTTAGAAATATGAAAAATATATATATCCTATGTTTATATCAAACATATTAAAATTTGAGTTTATGTTTATAGATTGAACTTTAGTCATTTTTTTAAAACACTATGATTATATATATATATGAACAGACTGTGTAGACATGTATACAACACTACAAGTGTGTGTGTGTGTGTGTGTGTGTCTATATATATATATATATATATATATATATATATATATATATAAAGGAATGGACTATGCATATGTGTATAAAACACTAAGATTTTATATATACATGAACAGGCTGTGTATATTTGTTTATAAATTATTAGTATAAAAATAAATGATAAAATAACATCTGGAGTATGTGTTACTTAAATAGGGAAGAATTATATATATTGAATTCAACTTTTATAATAGTAAATTTATGATGTCGAATGAGTCAACATTGGAATGGATAATTGTGAGCTATTTGCTTAATTAAAGATTTTTTATTTTAATTTGATCTTATTGATTTATATATAAACACTTAAAGAGTATAAACTTCTATTTTATTAAAAAAGGCAAGGTTTAGGGTTGTTTAAATTATTACCCTCTATTCTCAATAACTTAGGTTAATGTATACATAGTCTAAGGACTTCAAATTTGGAAAATAATGGAGAAATTAAATTAGGAATGAATCTGAGCCTAATTGAAATTATATATTTTATGTTAAATAAGGAAAATAAGGGTTATGGAAATATTAAGACCCTATTTGATTCTTGAAATATTTCTCATAAAAAATTATTACAATAATGAAAAGTACTATTAGTAGGTCAGAACAGTAATTATGTATAATAATTATATATATTATGGGGTATATGTAATGCACGATGCATAATTAAAAAATATATAAATATTTTAGAACTTAGGTTATCATATGCGTATAGAGCTTATATTTATAGAATGGGATGCATGCCTATAATTATAGATTATGATTAGAAAATTAAGTCATAATATATTAACATATAGGGAACTATAATTATATGAATAAATCTTCCTTGAAGCATATTAAGTTTCATAAATGAAATAATATGTGTTGTTTATGAGTACTTAAACTTTTGATTCTTTATGACTCTTATTCGTAAATGAGTAATATGAATAATATAATATGATATTATTAATTTCAAAACAACTGAATTTACTTGAAGGTTTTAGTAATGTAGTCCAAGTATATATTTTACCCATTTTATAAATAAACTTACTTGTTATACTAATTATTATTGTATTTAATAATATAGTAGAGACTCATTCATACGTTTGATGGACTAGATGTATGTATTGTGATTATTCTTGTATTTAACACATTTTATACCTACTAGTAGAAACAATCTATATGAATATATTGGCTATATGAATGTTAACAAAATATCACATTAATAGTACTAAATAAGTAGTGAGCTTGACTTCACTTACTTATCATCACTAATGTAAAATGAAGGTAATACAATGAAGTGGTGTGTATGAGTTTGACTGATCTTAGAGATTAATAGATATTTAAAAACTTTGGAAAAATTAATGTTTAGAAAGACATTATATTTCATATGTATGAATTACATGTTTTCAAGATATCATGTTATAATGTGCTTTCTTTATGATACACATCATATATTAGAAATCTCACCACACATAGGTACTAGCTTATCTCATTGAATTCCCACACTGTCACTATTTACCCATCCATGAAGGGAGGTCCATTCCCTATTTTGGGGATTGATGGTCCATGGTTGGTATGAAAAAGCCCTCAGGTGATGATCTCCCTCCCCACAATAGTACTTATTGTAGACTACACTTAAGATTATCAGAGATAGTAGAGTTCATGAGACTCGAGCTCTATGGAGCATTGTATCTATCATTGTGTTTATTAATAAAACATTATGTTTGATGGATAATATAGTAAATTATTAATAGACATTGATAGTAGTGGTTTTAATATTATACCAACTATGGTTGGATTTTATGTAACTACTTTCCTTATGCAATTATGTTTTATTTCATGTTATAATAGTGATCAGTAAGTTTTAAACGTTACATGTTTACTTTATGTTTATCATACTTAGTATGCTAAGATCACTAATTATAATCTTGTGGTGTAATTTAATGAAATACTATGAGGAATATAATTTTTTTTTAAATATTACATTATTCTAGTAAATCTCATTGGGGATGTTTCACTTATGACCTCTGGAGTTACTGCAATCAAGTCTTGGTTGTATCCTGATAAAAACTAGACACTTTCATAGAATATTTTATGTGCTAACTTTTCTACAAGTTTTATTTCATATTAAGGCTCCCAAAGTCTTAGTATCCTAGAGTGTCAGACTCTTAGATTCATATGTGGTACCTTATGGTGCTTATCTAGTAGCTAGGTGAGAGTTTATATTCATCTTGGTTATTTACTTTTACTTAGTCTATTTTTGTAGATTTCTATAGGAGTGGTTAAATGGGAATACACCTTGTGGATTATTTATTGAGGTGTCAAATCTTGTTATAACCCAAAAAATTAGGGCACCCCATTATCAGAATAGTCAGTCTCCTAGATCAAATAAAGATGTCAAATCCCAAGAGATCTTGATCTAATTAAAAAGTATTGCATGGGTTGAGCATCAGAGTTACCATGATTCACCCAATGGGCTCCCCCTAATGTTATATGTGTTATTCTACTAGACCTAACATATATTCTAGGATCTACAATAGCCTAACTAGATGAAAGGGTGCCATGTGGCCTATTATTAAGCTTGTTAGTCTCTTATAATTTATAGATATGTTATATCCTGAGGGTTCCAAACTTATCACATCATATCACATGAAATTTCTATTTAGTTTTCTAAAAATATCCCAAGAGACATTGGGGTTTTTAGTATAAGTTATAATTAGAGTCTAAAATCTAATCAAAGTTTGTCATATTTCCTCCATATAGCATTTTATTCTCTTGATCATATAAAGATGAAGCACTAGGTCATGCCTAAGTGGTGGTTATTGTAGCATGAACCAATTGGAAAGGGACATGTGACATAAAATATGAATCAACTATGAATTATTAAATATGATATATCCATGTGCCTACCACACTTTAGGAATTGATTAGATAGGAAACTAGGCACCAATTGGATATTTTAAAGTATCACATCATGACTTATATATCTATGGGTGATGTATGATCATGATCTCTAATTTTAAGTCCAAATTAAGAAATAAATGGGAAGATCAAGACACCAAATAAAATTTTAATTTAGTTCAAGTGAGTCGACAAATTCCATCAATGTAGGAGATGTATGTGGACTTTTTTAAGTGTCCTGAAGTGAATTCATTATCCATTATTGCTCCCAATTTCCTATAATCTACTCATCACTTTCTAGTCTTAATAGTGCCCTCCATGTTTCTCCTTTTCTTAAGGCTCAATATTGTATAATTCCATCTCATCTATAATTTTCACCTCATATTATAACCCTAAAATTGAGCTAAAGTATAGGGACATAACTTTTCTTGATGGCTTGAAACATTTCAGGCACTATAATGAGGTGTTCAAGCCCATTTACTTGGTTCCCAAATCCTATAACAGTGGTAATGAAAATGAGTCCAAGATTTAATATGACCTTATGGTATATGATAAGTGTGATCTACAATAAACTACAACTAATTTGGAGGTGTTCCCTTATTCCAACCATTTTGTATAACTATTCAGGGCTAAGTGAGCATAAGATGGTGTCTATGACATGGCCTACTCTATAAGTTCTTATCATCAGATTACAAACATTTTTAGAGGAACATTTAAATCATACTATAACCTCTTTGACTACATCATCACCTATGATTTAGATATGATGACCACCTAGACCAATTCTCATCAAATTTATGATGTCTTGAAGGACTAGGTAGATAACCTTAAAGCAAAATGGATCAATAAGATAGATGTGAATGCATAAGCCATTCACATCTATATGGATAAAATACAAATCAATATGATACTATTTGACTTATTTTTTTGGATATTGACTACTTATATTTCAACCTTCTATGGATCCCTTTCCTTCACATAATCTCTAGAGTGAGAAAGTCCCTGATCTGGAAGACATGATCAATTTAAATATGATCAAGGTAGTGGGAGATGCATGTGGAGGAGGTGAATTATACATGATAAGCCACTTGGTAGATGAATTTTTTTCAATTCTTAAATTTAAACCTTCTACATTTATATCATGGATTCTTATATTTTATTTGGTCAATGTAGTTTTCTACAAACTATATGGCCACCATTACTAGAACCAACTCTGAGAGATATGCAAGTCCTTCTTCCTAGTGGTACTATTGGTAATTTAAAATAGATACAATAATTTAGGTGTTGTTTAGTTTTAAGTATCCCCCCAATATACCATATCAGGTCCCAAATCACCTGGATGAGAAATAAATTATGTATCAGTTGGTCAAGGGAATATTCTAGCATTGCATAAAATACTAAAAAAAAACTTACCCATCAATCATCAAGAAACACATATATATATCCTTATCCCGTATATATAGGATGTTAGTAGTAAGATACTCCTTTACCCTAGGTAAGGCTAAAAACTAGGACTAAGATCTATATAGTGTCATTGGGAATCACATAAAATGTACCAAGCCTACCTAAAAATCAACTAGAGCCACTAGACTCATGAAGAGGATAATATCTATCTAAATATGGTTGATGATTAGGAGGAATTTTCTTAAATTTAATTAAGGATAAGATATAAAATTAAGCTTATCCTAGGCCATTCACCTAGGCTAGCCTTGCCTCTTTCATGTTAGTCAAGACTAGTGAGGATGTTCAGGTGACTCCCCCTATATTTCAAGGAGAATTATATAGATAATCCCAATAAATTATCCTCCCCAAACTTCTCCTCCTCAATATCCTACCCTTTGACCCTTGGCTCTATCTCCATCACCTCTTTTAGTTTAATCAACTTGTCCATAGGTAGTTCATCCTTAGGTATCTCAACCTCAAGTATCTTAACCTTAGGCTAAAAAGGAACTCAAGTTCAAAATTAGTTGTAAACCATAGATAAGTCTGAGTAGGTACCAATAGTTGGCTCCTACATCAACCATTTTCCCTATTCCCTCCACTCTCTACTAGCCTCTTGTGGCACCACATGGTTTTCCAACTCCCTAATAGTCCACTTAGGTGGTACCTCCCCTTTTTCCCATTTTTCCCCCTCCATAATTCACCCAAGTGTATTTGTCTTCAACCATGCATAGCATCTTCATCTCTTCGTTTACATCTACATTATACATTCCAAAAGTAGGGATCTTCATAGTTCCCCCACTAGTCATTCTATAGATCCATATACATGTAAGTGCCCCATCCCCAACACGTGTAGTTATAACTCCTATAATAAAGGTATTGGTGTGCATAGCTCAAGTGGCCTAGGCAATTCCAGTAACATATTAACATGTCCATCAAGTTCCTTAGTTAGTTCTCATGTAATTTTCTAACCCTACTTCCTCCATTACAATTGTTGTAGCTAATTCATGTAAGAAGCCCTAAAAAAGTGTTTCCTATTCTATCCACCCTTGGTATCTTGACCCCTATTTTTCATAGGGATGGATCATTTTATACCAAAACCAATTGAGTATTGTCATAAAAATCACCTTCATGATGATTATGTTGGATAAATAATATGACATTGAAGTCATTGAGATTATTTTTACTTTTGTTCCATTGCATGAGGTCTTACAATCATTTATTGGAGTCATGGTTTGAATTAGACTTACATGAGACCTATTGGAGGACCTCTAAATGCAAAATTGTGTGTCTAAATTCATATTAATGTATTTTTAACTTTTTTAGACCCCATTTGATGTCTAAAAGCATTCAAATTTCTCCCAAATGTAAAATCTTGTTATGAGACCTAATAGGTCAATCCTAAGATCATGATGGCCTATTGAAGCCTATTTGATAACTAGAGATATGAATATGTTTTTTTACAATAATATGCATTAAAAGAGTCTAATATTTATCCATTAGTACCATGATATACATGTATATGCCTATTCAAGTGATTTTTATGTGAAATAAATCAAAAAGTTCCTAAAAAGTGACTATGAATTCATAAATGGTGAAGAGGTCGTGTTTCACTCATTAAAATCATTATAAAGGGGATTAAATGTCTATAAGGTCTCATAAAGTCATTTTAAATTTTAGAAACTCCTTGTAATCTCTCAATTCCATAAAAATGATTAGAAAATGCATTTTAATTGGTGATTTTCCCTCCATCCTAGCTCATATTAGACTTTTCCATCCTCCAACATGGGATGAGTGCCTTAAATCCATAACCAGGTTATTACCTACATTTAGTACCTTCTTAAGGTAGTTTCATTATTCTAAAAACATTTATATATGTTTACATGCTTCATGAAATGTTTTTATATGGTTAAATGTAGTTTTTTCAAGTTTCAAACATGAAGAGAATGTGATATATAAGTGGCGATGAAGAAAAAATCATGTCTCAAATAAGTTACATTCTTCAAACTAGGTTTCAAGTCCTTTAATGAAGGAAATGTGCATTCATGAGAAGATTAATAAGTTTCAAGGAGGATTACTAGCTACCAATAAGTGAAAACAAATAAGGAACATATAATATTATATGGATTCAAGGGTTTGTATGACTCTATGAAGCAAAAGGTACAAGATGATGGAGGTTTTCTTGAAATATCCAATATATATGGTAAGGATTTTAGAGTTTTCAATCATAGGATGTTGTTTTAAAGACACACAATGTCTAGCTATAGGTTTTATTATTATATCCATTATTTTAAGATGATTATATACAAATTTCATTATCCTAAACTTGAAAATAATCTCTACAACATTTATAGGGTGGTATTGGCTCCAAATCTACTTTAAAATAGTTATTGATAGAGAATAGAGATATATTATGCTTGTTCATGAGTGTTTCAGGGTTTTAATATATTTATAAGACCTATAAAATATATAAATTCATAATAGGGTTAGCATGATATAGGATAACCATTCATAAGTGCTTAAGAGACTCTAAAAGGCATAAACCAATTATATACCATGTTTGTGGGGTTTATGTGATAATGACAATCACATCCCATATTTAACCTACAAATGTATGGTTCAAATAAAATATTGGAGTGAGTATATAAGGTCACTAGGATTTCATAAATAATTATTATAATATGGGATAAGATATGAAGAATATCACTTTAAGGAAAGGATGGTAGACTAGACTAAAACCTCCCTTAAACCCTAGAAGATCGAAGGTGTAAATTACAAGATTTTTGAAGCTATAAGAGCCATAGTAATTGTGTTAAACACTCCAAAAACCATCCTTAGGTATAAAAATAAGTTAATTATTACATTATCATGCATATTTTGACTTGATAAATCTTTAAACAAGAAAACTAGTTTGCAGACCTATGCAAAGAGGGATATAACAGTTTTGGGTTTTAAGAGTTGTAATGGTACTAAATATCCCCTAAAGAATTATCTAATTTTTGAAAATGTTTTAAATATTTTGAGGGATGTTATGATATTTCATGGCTTCAAAATTTATGGTTTTAAGTATGTTTAAAACATGATAAGGCTTTAGATAACTTGCAAGGTCCTTCAAAGTACCTATAGTCTTGTAGTTTGATAATGAAAATTTTCAAGTTTAAAAAGATTTTTCAACATATTATGTTAGATTTAAATATAATATCAATTATATATAACATAAAATACAATATTTCAACCAAAAATATAGTTTTGATGGCTTCAAGATCTTGTGAGAAGATTATAGGCCTATAAGCTACGATTTTTGGCCAACAAGGTCATGTCAAGCCTAGAATGTTGTTAGAATAAATTGAAGAAGGTAAGAATTGGTTTAGGAAGTATATGAATGTTCAACCTTGTCTCATTATTTTTGTAAGGTATATAGAATGAAATCTAAGTTTTTATAGAGCAAAAGGGATTTTCATAAAATTTATATTATTCTAAGAGAGTTGGTCTTCATGAGGATTCAAACATGGTTAAGTTATATAAACCTACAAAATGAGAGTTATCAAATAAGACAAGATGAATATAAGATGAAATAATGAGAAAGTTGCATGTCTAAAAGACTAAAAAATTGTAAAGTATCAAAAAGTTGAATACAAAATTACTAGGCCACAAGCCTATAGGATTATGAATAGAGACATCCAACATGGTGATTAGAAATTTAGGAGTGATATCAACACCTCTATAGGCAATTTTATGATTTTTCATGATGCAGTGATCAATTTGAATGCCCCTCCAAACCCTTAAGTCTATTCTAAGAGTTAACAACATTAATGTGGCTCATCAAAAAAAATTATAAGCTTATGGAGTGAGACCTCGATGAGAAATTTGTACCTATAATATTGTAAAAGAAATATAATAGTTGTATTCATGTGCAAAATCTTTCTTAATATTTCCAAAACATTCTTGTAGGTTTGTAAATACATGTTGTCTATTCCATCCACCTTTCATACCTAGAGTACTTAAAACTTGGAGAGGGGAATTTCATGAAAATGGTCAGTTGAGTAACTTCCTTGAAAAAATTCTTATGATGGTTAAGTGTGTTCAAAGGAAAGTATGCACAAGTCACTAAGGTCACTTATTTTTTTTATTGCTTTGAAGGAGTCTCATTATTAATGTTGGTGTCATGGTTGTATTGAGCCTCTTTGAAAGTCTATTTTCATGATTTTCAATGCAAGAGATGTGTCTTATGGTCTCATTTATCTCTTGATTAATTTCATTAGGCTTTATTTCATCCATAAAATCATTCCAATTGAGGAAAATGCAACATCTCAGTCAAAGGTCTAATTGCGTTATCTCATGAACAAAATAAAAAATGTCATAAAATATCACAAAAGTGTATTTGAGGGTGAAAATAGGTGTAAATGTATTATCCATGACTCCCTCCATCCATACAAAAGGGTCAAAATAGGTTAATTTTTGAGAACTTCCCTCTTTTCATTGTTTTTAGTGGCTTTCATTTATCCATCAAAGTGGAAGAGTGCTCTTAGACCATCACCAAACCATTTAATCTCAAATAAGGTCATAAATATTTTATTGTTTCAATCATGTTTTTCAAGGTCAATAGAGAAGATATCAAGGGTTAATCTACCAAGACTAGGTTTTATCATGATTTCAAATCTTTCTCCAATATAAATGGCTCCAAAGTACGAGTGTTCAATATTTTTATATTTTTCCTCGAGTTTAAAAGAGAATAAACCATGGTTTTGAGGAATATGGATCCTCAAGATCTTGTATGAATGCTATATAGTCAAATAAAGATGCATTCATGTAGAAAATGTCAGGTTCTAGGTGAAGTCACATGAAAACAAGCATTGGGCATGAGGTTGTAGTCTAAAAAATAGTAGGATTTGTTCTTGAAGGCCCAAATCACAAGTTTTTATGGATATTAATTCATATATGGAAGTTTTTTTACTTTATTCAAGCACTTAATATATTTTTCAATCCTTTTTAATTCCTAGACATGTATAACAAGTCATAAAGAGCACTCAAACATGAAAATTTTCAAGAAATTATAGGTTTTATGAGGTTATCTTAGATCTTGTAAAATTTTAAAATATATTCCTAGGGAATATTATGATGGCGTGGGTCATAGTTATCATTATTAAACCCCCACAAGGCTTCAAGGAGGATAACTATGCCCTTAAAGTTCAGCATAAGCCAAAATCAACATGATATTTCCTTCACAAACTCTTGCAAGCTATTTTTTGAGACATGATGGACATGTTGAATAGTTTAATGAGAATATAAGGCCATGTAAGATTGATGAGTAAGTATCAAAGGCTCCATTAAAGGTTTTAGGAGTCAAAAATAATCCCACAGGGCTATGAATCATTATTAAGGGGTCAATAGTTGCCTTTAAACAACTCAATGAAGGCACTATTTGGGGATTATCATCACTCCTCTTGGTACATGGATATGGATGGATCTTGGATGAGGTTTGGGAGTATATTTAAAACCATTATAAATCATTATATAATATTTTATATCTTTAAACCACATTATATGGACAAAGAAACCATGGGTTGTTCTTAAACCCTCTTAAACCTTAATGCCCGTGGATCTACCTTCTGGCATTTTGAAGCTTGTTTGATTGATATGGATGATGTTTCTAGGTATATAATATTAAAAATCCATTCATATTATTTTTATTAAAAAAATTATGTCCTTGAAGACTATAGTCAAGGTTTTCAAAAAGTTGTAGGCTAAGGTTTCCAAGATGATCATTCTCAATTAAGAGACTTGTACAAGACTACAATTTTAAAAATGAGTGTTATGTGTATGATGGGATGTTTTGTTTTAATTGTTAAAGTATAAAATAAATTCAAAACCCCTTTATATTAAATTTAATACCATCCATAATTATGTTCAAGTCTTCAAGAGCCCATATTATAAGGTTTTCAAGAAGTTTTTCAATCTTGAAAGAGAACCTATAGGTCTGCAGGTTGGAAATAAAGTTTCAATGGATTTAGGGGAGTTTATATTGAATATATCACCTCATAAATGTTATAAATAAATATATTAATTAATCCTCCTACCCCTATTCTATTCTAATCAAATAAAAATTTTAAGAAAGCCCCTCTCAAGGTTCACAAAGGGTTCAAAATGAAGGGATAAGCACACATGCTTACACACCAAAATAGAAGGTTTAAATGTATTTTCAGTTGTTATCATTGAATTTAGAGTCCTCATGCATCATAATAGACTCCAATTTTCATTCAATACCACTCATATAAGCTTTAGGTCTTTAAGAACATAAATTACAAGGTTTTAGAAGTGTTTCAAGCTTTAACTGAGAGTGACTACAAGTCATGGACAAAGTTTTCTAATTGTTTTGTGACTTTTTAAACCAAAATACAGATTTTAATTTTAATAGGTGGTTCATATAGTCCATCTATAAATAAATGTATAAATTTTTTAATAAAATGGCCTATGTTCTACCATGTAAACCCTAATTTTCAAAAAAGGGGCATAACTTGAGTTCTAACCATTAAAAATTATTGAAATTATGATTAAATGTTTTTTTTATGTTTAAAAAAATTTGGAGGTTGTTTCAGGTTTATAAAATTCTTGAGTAAGAGATAAAATGTTGAAATATAGTCTGTAGGTCTGTATTTTTGTACTAAGACCTTGTTTAGCAACCTTAAAAACTCCACATATTACAAAATACCTATCCAAAAGCCTTAAAACTTGGAGGATAGATGAATGGGTATGTATATTTTCATATTCAATTTTATAATTATTTTATAAATATTATATCTCAATCTATTTACAAAATATAGGTCTACAATCCTTTATGATAGTCAACATTTCTTGCAAAGTAGGATGAGAGAAGGTCAAGGAAAGTTATAGACTTTAGAGGGAGTTTCAATATAATGCAAGATTTCAAAATAATATGAAAAGGAGAGTTAAAGGTCTATAATTATATTCCAAAACTAAAATCATGTTTCTCAAGCTACTTAAGAGCATGCACAATTCCCATGACCTTTTAGGTTTAAAAAAAGGTTTCAAAGCATGATTACAGGTTAAGGCAAGATTGATTAATTAATTGAAAGTCTCATGGTTATTCAAGCTAGTTCTTCAAGGTTCTCATGGATAGTGAACATGATTTCAAATCCAAGATTGGTCTCCTCAAACCATGAGCTTACATATAGTCCTATAAGCTTATGAATAAGGTTATGAACAAATTATAGACCATTTTGAGAAAGCATAAGCTAGTCCACAACTCCATTGTGAGGGTTGTAAGCTGAAGATATAACAATAAATTTGAATAAGTTACAAGGTTATTATTGAATCAAGATACAACTTAAATAAATAATACCGTAGAGGTCATATAAGGCTAAAGTATATTCCTAAATCCTTAAGGCTTCATATTTCATGAAGATTTGTAGAAGTTGTAGGTCATAAGCATAACCAAGGGTATTCTCGATAGATCTAATATTTCAAATACACCTCCTAACACTTGTTTATAAGCACTCAAGGTAGCCATATGACTAATTAAGATAAGAAGAAGGCTACAAGAGCTACTTAAATTTCCTAGAGTGATGATTCAAGCTTAAATCCCAAATGTGACTTCCACACCAAGTTATAATATTCAATAGGTCTTAGAGAGCTTCTTGAAGTAGTGGGATATCTTGTTGTATATTTGAAACTAAGACTAGAATAAAAAATGAAGTTTTCAAGATTGAAAATGTAGATTTCAAGTCTCTCAAGTATCCTTTTAAAAGACTAAGACACGTATCGAGATTGAAAATGTAGATTTCAAGTCTCTCAAGTAGATTTATAGATTTATAAATGAATTACAAGATGATTCTTAGTTTGGACATGCTCATGAAGCTTGTTAATATTGACCATGATGGAAGTTGAGGGTCATTAAGGACATGATGACTATGGGTGACATTAAAAATTTCCTTTGAGATGTAACTCCCATAGAGTTAATTAATGGTTAGCCCAAGTCAAACATGAAATGCATAAGACGTGGAAATGGGGCAAGTTAAGGCTAAAGGTAGGAGTTTCAAAGAAGATGGATTAACTAGTTGACTACATTCACCATGATCAAATATTTAACAAGATAGAAATATTAAACAAATAAGCCTCTCATTCAATGATATGATACTCTCCATGAGAAAGGTCATGAATATGGTAGGCTAGTGCATTGAGGAGGGTCTAATGGCCTTATTTTTTGCTTATATTATCTATTGAATAAGCAATAATTAAGTTTTAACAATTGAATTTATGAAACTAATTAGTGATTTATATTCTCTATTTTTATAAATTAGGATGGAAATGCCTCAGTTGGTAATCTCTCCTCCTAGATATGAAAATAATATACCCATTTAAGTAATTGTACTATTGGATTTAAGCCTTTGAATCAAATATATACTAAATTTTACCTTCTTAAAACTTGTATTAGTATGTGACATTCATGTTTTTTTTATTTATGAATGTTGTACATAATATTCTCCTTTGTATATGTCCATTTGATTTTCACCATGCTACAATTGGGTTGGTCTTGTGTAGGTCATGTGTTCTATTGAAGCTGATTATACTAATGGTTTATTGTGGATATTATCTAGGTTATCTTATGTAGGGCCTTATAGCTATTCTTTCAAGTTATAATCATAGATAATGACCTCCACATGAAATACTAATGCATGAAAAGTCTGATTTGGAGAGTGTTTAAGATTAATTTAGTACTTATTTAGTTCTATTATGCTTATTTAGGTAGGTGGAGGAGATATTCAAAGTCTAATGCATCATCCCATGTTTATTTCACACCTTCTCCTTCTCCCTTTTCCTTGTTACAAGTAGAGTAGATACGATAGATTTAGAGTAGTTTTATTTTAGGTGATTTATAAGGGGAACCAACCCTATTTGGAGATTCAATACTCACAAAGGGTCACCCAAAACCTGAGGAGTGTTTCCATTATGTCACTTGAAGGGAAAATACTTTAATCCACTTATTTAAAGGGTTCAACTTCAAGATGATAATAATTTTTGGCATGCCTAGTGGGACCCCATTTAGAAGTTTAGTTGAGAATTTGGTGTTATTCTTAGTTATTAGAGGATGTGAAGACACTTCATGATCACTAGATGACTCTATAATCTAGTTTTAATTCATTCATATGTCTTCTATGCAAAAAAGGAGGTCTAATTCATACTATTTTTCATGGCTATCACTATAAATTATGTGTGTATTCCCTTTAATGGATGAAACCCCCTCAACCTTGCTCAATATAGTAGCATACCATTTTTATTTATTAAAATCCTATCATACTTCACTAGTGAGGGTGCCACTACCCCTATTTAACACATCTAACATATAGCTAATGTGTGTGTAGTCCATAATGTTTTAGAAGATAATGTGGCTATCAGACTCCTTACATCCTAATTGAATGGCAAATCACTATAATGGTTTATAGATTTAAGGTCAAATTCTATCCATGGTTAGGATGACATATGGGAGTGGTTTTGTAAATAATTTAAAGACAAAAGTGACCATCTTAACCTCATAAAGTATCTCAATACCAATAAAAGGTATTCCCATGAGTTAATGACTAATTTTCATCATAGATTTTAGAGGACATGTGATAGAATCCCACCCCTAGTCAAACCATCAACCTATGATAATTTCCAATATTTCTTAATGGAACTAGATAGTGACCTTATTGTCATGGTTCAATCCATAAGTGGAAACACTCTTCTAGATGCACATGAACTCATTATAAGGGTAGAAAATTATTTAGTCCAAGTTGGTAAAATTAGACCCAGTCCTCTATTACCTCTATAACCTACTCCTCTATCTAATCATCATAATTTAAATTATGTTTCTATAGTAACCAGTCATATAACCCCATTTGTATTCACTCCTAGTGAGTTGAAGTATGTTAAAATACTCATATAGAGCCTTACCAATGAGCTATCAACCTTTAAGAAGTAGTAAATATAGTAAAATAGGCCATATCATCCCTTTAATAAATCTTATCATCCTCATAAGCAACCCGTCTAATGCATTGCACTTGTTCAAGCTCAGATCTCATATCGTAGGCTATATAATATGTAAAAAATCAATTGTTATAGTCACTCTTAATGCCCTAATGGTGCAAGATACATCAAAATTCTAAGAGTAGTAAGTTGGATGAGCTCCAAAAAAGGAAAGAATTTAGAAACAAACATAGTTTGAGCCCTTTCTCTTGAATTGGGAATAAATTGACTTTGAGGACATGATTATCAATGAGGGAATAGCCTTGGAATCTTATTAAATTCATGAAGAAGGTTCTTGCATACTCAATCTAGCCAAGCTAAAGGATGATAACAATGACCTGAGGTAGCAATACTTCAATCTCATCAAAAATATTGAAGCTTTAAGTGGACCAACAAAAGATAAAAATAAAGGCAAGGGTGCCAATGAAGTTTTAGTTGTGATTGAAACTTAGGTATATCTATGGGTGTTATAAAGGAGCAAGACCAATCTATCAAGCCAATGGTCAAGCCATCCTCCCTAAATGAACAAGTGTGAAAAGCCTTAATGATGATCTTCAAATTGTTCACTATATACAAGACAATATTATTTATTTTTTAAAAGTTAGTTAAGGATAAAGAAAACTTATAATGATGTGGGGATATAGCTGAGTGCTAATGAGCTGCCAAATGGTCTATTTGACCATGAAGACATCTTCAACCCAACCAAGCTCCTTAGTAATAATAAAGTGGACTCAATTCTCAAAGAGGGAGATCATAAGAATCTATTCATAGCTATTGGCATATTTTTAAGGGATAATTAGTCATGCAACCAATCTAAAATGAAAGAATTTATCCATTTGTGACATGATTATCTCAAAAATAGATCATTTAGTCATATGTTTACATTCAACAAAGAAAACCTCTATGGTTTTTATTTTGACCAAGGTGGAATAAAAATTATGTCCTAATCTTGTATATAGTAGGTTACCTATTATTTCATTCTTTTATGTGTTGGTTATACATTTTTTCAGTAGTCCAATTGTTTTTCCTTTTCCCCTAAGTGTTGTTGCACATGTATAGCAGTTATTTATTATTTGTTCATTATTTTGGAGGTTAATTTTAGTAATCTTAGAGCTGGTCCAATAGAGTTTCATCCTTAGATTGAGTTTTATCTTTGTTGGGTGAATATTTTATCACCAGCTAACCAACAACAAAATAGGTGCATCAACCACAGCATAAGGAGATTTATACAGCAAAATGTGTAGCTCTACCACATCATAAGGAGATAAATCTATCCTCTCATCAAGGGGAGGTTCCCTCAAAACTACTATATACTAATATAAACTGAAAATACACTTAGGGGTGAAAACATACCATCCATCTCTCTTTTTTCAAAGATGATGTTCACAGAACAGAGGAGGATTTTGGTGTTATTATTGAAAGGGCACTTCTCTTCTTTCAGAAATGATATTCAGGAAATAGCAAGGCTCTCCTAGGGTAGAAACTAAAACCACAAGAAACCAACTAGAGCAAAAAGTTTTAGTTGTCTCTCCTACTAATTGGGACAAAGGAACACAACAGGATTAAATGCAGTTCAATGTCTACACCTAAAACTGCACTGTAATATAGAATTATGAAGGATAAAGAGAGCAAAAAGTCTCTTTATTATCCTTTACATAAAATACATAGACTGAAAGTAATTATGGTAGCATAAAGTCTCCCACAGTCAGTTTTAGGACATCTTATAGCTTATTTACACTAATTTTGCTTATTTTATTAAATGTACAAGACTATATTTAAGAAATAGACATAAGAATAATTTCCTAACAAACACAAGATTATTCCAACACAAATTCTAAAAGGTCACTTGATTTCTTATTCATTTAACAAAAATGATTAACAGTCTGAGCTCAAAGTCTTAGGATTGCCTTTCAATTTGGGTAGAGCTTTGCTTATGATAATAGAGAGATCTCTTTCGCATAAAATGAGAGATTATAATATATAGCATTCTAAGAAAGACTTGGGTGCTTATTTTCATGAAAATGGCCCATGCTAAATTGAATGCCTTAAATATCTATGAAATGGCCATGTTAGAATAGGTCATCAGCCTTGAGTTTGGCTTTTTGAATCATCTCAAATGTCTCCTCCTAAGCATGGGTTGTCTGGTCTTCTTTATGATGCTTACACAGCTATATATTTGCCTTTACTTAATGTAGAAAAATAGGCCATGCCTTTGAATGTTCATGCTCTTTGATCTCCACTTGTTAGACTATTCCACCTACAAGAAATAATTCTCCTACAAATATTTATAGATTTCATGTAGTTTTTCTCTCTTTCCTTGCCACGTTTTGTCTTTCCTTGGTGATCTGAGCTCTCAAGCTATCTTCTCACTTTCTGTTGGCTCCTTTAGCTCCTTCTTTGGCTATTCACTAAGTTTGTTCTCAAGGTCCATGCCATATTTAAAAATCAATGGATATCTCATTATCCTGAATTTGATGTCTGCAGGTATGTCATTGGTCACTTAGTCACTTGAACCACTTTAAACCTTGAACCTTGAACTCTTTTGGTTCAAAAGTTCAATAGTTTAATGGCTTAATGATTCAATAGTTCATTGAATCAATGTTTTATAAAGGGCCACATTCACTCTCTTTTCTCTTCTATTGAACCATTTCTTTGAACCATATCATTGAACTTCTTTCTGTAAACTTCTACTTCTTTCATTCACTCAAAGCTTTTGTTTGGACTTTGAACTCTTTGAACCCTTTGAGCCTTTGAACTTTGAACCACCTTAGTTCAAAGTTCAACGATTCATTCTCTTTCTTTGAATCCTTTGAAGCTTTGAACTTTCAGGATCCTTTCCTTTTCTATTGAATTTGTTAAACCTTTGAACTTTGAACCTTTCAAAGTTCAAGGTTCAATGGTTCAATCTTAACTCTTTGAATCCTTTGATTTTTTAAGTCTATTAAACTTATTGAACTCATTCAACCTTTGAATTTTCAACTCTTTTGGTTCAAGGTTTAATGGTTCAACAGTTCAATCTTCACTGTTCAAAGTCTTTTTTCCTTTGATTCCACCGAAGTCGTTGAACCTTTGAACTCATTGAACTTGTTCAAGTCTTTGAACTCATTGAAATCTTTGAAGCAGTTAAATCTTTTTAAATCTTTAAACCACTTTAAACCTTTCTAAGTTCAAAGGTTTAATGGTTCATTGGTTCAATCCAATTATTTGAAACCTACCAATGATTCTTTGATTGAACCTCGACATTGAACCATCCTTGAAATGCCTAAGTATTTGGAACTTGTTTCTTTGTGAGAGCCCAACTATTGAACTTATTGAAACCATTAAACCTATAAGTTCCTTAGCTAAAAATTACTGAATAATTGAAGAACTTGGCTGATCAAAACATTTTTTGAAAAAGGAAGAGATCATTTTGGCCTATAGGACAAAAATAGTTTATATGTTGTCCACAAAAACAAGTGATGGTTTTTGGGAATAATAGCTAGCTCCAGTTGGGGAACTTCCATTGATTGTAAAAATAATCAAAGGGACTAGAATCTAGAATCTCAATACCTTCATGTATGCCATTGGGTTATAGAGTCATGCTACCCAAAAAGAAAAAGATGCCAAAAAATGAAAATGAACAACACAAAACAAACTAAAGACTACACATATGTACAAATACTCTTATCTGATACTTCAAGGGTTAAAGTGCTTCAGATGCTATCCATTATGAGGTAGAGAAAATTCCATGCCATCTTGATACTTTAACAGGAAACTATTTTCACCATTGAGCTGATGAGTAGTAAATGGGCCTCTCCATAAGGAATCAAATTTCCTCTATATTCCTTTTGGTTCTATCCTCTTGTCCCATAACAGAACTTGATCTCTAATCTAGAAATCATGACTCCTCACTTTCTATTCAAAGAGCTTCTTTACCAAAATCTGATGGGCAACAATTTGGTCCACCACCATAGTTCATTGATCATTAAGTTTATTCAAGCACATAATCCTTTTATCGATGGAACTTTCAAAGGTTTGATCTTTGACTGCCTTTGCCAAATTCATTGTTGGCAATTCTAGGGTGATTGGTATCTCTACATTGAGACCATACAGAAGTTGGAAAGGTGACATATCTATTACCCTCTTGGGTGTAATTTTATTTACCCATAAAGCATCAAATAATGCTTTATACAAGGTTCTCTGATTGTCATCTACCGACTTCCTGATAATGGTCACCAAGTTTTTATTGCTTGATTTTGATTGACCATTTCCTTGCAAAAAATAGTCAAAAGAGTGGGAGAGGTAATCCCATAATAAAAGTAGAACTAGTTAATCTCATGAGAAGAGAAATAGGTTGAATTATCTATTACAATCTTGGTTGGAACCCCAAACCTAGTAATGATGTTTTCCTTGAGGAAATTACATACTACTTCTAAAGCAGCATACTTGATTGGAATGGCTTCCACCCACTTGGTAAAATAGTCTATGGTTATGAGGACATAATCACATCTAGCACTTGAGGATGGATTTAAAGTGCCGATGAGATTAATTCCCCATTTCTGAAATGGCTCTTTAATTACTATTGGCTTGAGAGGTAATGCAGCCAATTTGGGTCTTCCAATGAACTATTGACATAGTTCACATCTACGTACCCATTTATATGCATCTAAAAAAAGAGTAGGCCAATAGTACCTGGTTCACAAAATCTTATGGGCAGTTACAGGTTTATAAAAATTTATTTCACAAGCCAAATTGTGGAAGGACTCTAAAAGTTTATTCTACTGCACTTTATCCACATAGTGTAGGAATACCCCATCAAGGTTCCTCTTATACAGACTATTATCCCATAGAACAAAGTTGGTAGCTTTCAACTTAACAGTCCTCTTTTATTTATGAGACAAGTGAGGAGGACACTCACCATAGGTAAGGAAATGAGTAATATTTGAATACCACTCATTCATAGTGGTGACAAAGAAAACTATTAGCGTGTCTTCAACTTCTATTTCTTCATGCCCTATTTCCTCTGGTATGTTATCAACAATTAATTGATAGAGGCCTCTCCCTCGTACAAGCTTAGTAGGTTTGATAACAAGATCAAAATCCTAAATTTTAGTAATCTAATTTCCCCTTTTGGTACCAAACTCTTGTTTAGTTAAAATGGACTTTACCATTGTATCAAACACCAGAGCAATAGTGTGTGAGTTCAGGATGTAAAAATGGAAGGTTTTTACTACCTTGACTATTGCATAAGCTTGCTTCTCCATGTTTGAGTATTTTAGTTCATAATATTTGAGAGGACAACTCATGAATAATATGGTAGATTCCACACCTTCTTTGTTCTATTGAACTAGAATTGTTGAAAGTGTGTATTCAGAAGCATAATTGTACATTATGAAGTCTTTGGTGTAATCTGGGAAAACCAAGACTAGGGCATGGGTGATAACTTTCTTCATATCTTAAAATTTTGACTTTCCTTCTTTAGTCCATGAAAGGTAGCTTTTTCCTTCATCATGTCCACAATATGGTGAGTCTTCTCTACAAACTCAAGAATGAACCTTTGTAGAAAATTCACCTTTCTAAAGAAAGAGTGAATTGCAGTCTTACTAGCAGGCAGAGTAAGCGCTTGGATGGATTTGACTCTTTCTAAGTCAATATTTATGCCTTCTTGAGATACAGTGTGACCGAGAAGTTTCCATTCTATAACCCCAAAAACCAACCTCTTGGGATTTAGAGAAATGCCATTCTATCGACATCATTCTAGCACTTGTTGCAAACGATGCACATGATCAAGATGATGCTTGGAAAAGATACTCAAGTCTTTAAGATATACCATAATGAACTTCCCCATTTCATCTCTAAAAGTAAGCTTTATTTATCTCTGGAAGGTGGCACCAGCATTGATCAAACCAAAGGGAATTCTATGATATGCAAAGGTGCCCCAAGGTGTAGTGAAGGCAGTCTTATGTTGGTCTTCTTCATCGACTTCTACTTGATTATACCCTAAGAAACCATCTAACATTGATAACATCTCTGAACCAGTCACTGTCTAAAGGAATTGATCCATGATGGGCAGAGGATAGTTATCCTTTAGAGAGGATTAATTCAAGTTTCTAAAATCCACACAGAGGTGAATTTCCCCATTCTTTTTCTCACAGGGACTATGTTCACAATCCATGTGGAATGATGGGTTGGAAAAATTATCCTAGATTTTAACATTTTCTAAATCTCAAATAGAATAGTACCTAATATCTTTGTGTTATACTGCCTAGATTTCTACTTGTGAGGTAATGAACCACTCTTGAGAGGAATTTCATGATGAATTTCTTCAAGTCTGAGTGACTTCAGATCATCATAAGAGTACACCAAAACATCTATGTAATGATGAAGTAGAGCAGTGAATTTGAACTTCTCATCAAGAGTACAACACTTCCCAATGTTCACCATCTTGAGATTTTCCTTAGTACGCAGATTTATTTGATAAAACTCCTTGGAGGAGCATGAATCCATTTGTTACTACTTGATGAACTTGTCGTGCTTATCAAATAGTTTCTCAAGGGAAACCAATCCTTTTAGAATTTTATTTTCTTTGAGCTATAGGAATTCTTCACATGCATCTGAACTTTCTCTAGGGGCTAACTCCTATAGTGGAGACTTATTGCCTTCAAAATATAGCTCCTTAAAGATATCCATTTATTCTAAAAAGGTAATGATTTGATTGCCACCATTGAATACTTGCCAATGGTTGGCATTATCAGGCACACTTGGTCAAAAGACCAATTTGATAGTGTACATATTCCCTTTGAAGTTATGGTGAGGAACCATGAGGATCACAAAAATAGCTAATGAATCTACTCAATCATTAAACTCTTTGGGCATTGTAGAAATACTGAAAGCATCAAAACTTTCAATTTATTCCCAAACCAGATTGAGATAATGGTGCAATCTCTCATTCTTGGTTTGATACAGGTTCCTCACCTAGAAAACCACCAATTCAACATCTCCTTTGGCATGAAGGAGTTTAACACCTTTGTCTTGAGCTACCTTCAACCTAAGTAATAGAGATTCAAATTCAACAATGTTGTTGATATTGTTGAGTTACAACTTATATGAATAAGGGAAAATATCTCCTTGAGGATATATCAACACAATCTTGGCTCTAGAGCTATAGAAGAACATCTACCATTAAATTCTAGAATCCATATGTCATCAGAAATTGATCTTTCCTTAGATTTTTATTCATTTAGAAGGGAGGATTCTTTTGTACCTTGTTCTATCATTAAACTCTCTGATCTTCAGTTTGAACTTTGTGAATTGTCACTTACAGGAATTTTCTCTGATGAAATAGAAACCTCCTCTGTGGTCAAAAAATAGTTACCCATTTCTAAAGATTCAAACAAAATTTGAGCTTCAGGCATTGATGTTTGGGTGATAATGTAATTCAACTCCTTCTTAGAGAGTAACCTCTACATAATGCCTTTGATAGGGATTCTCACCTCAAATAAGTCCATTCTTAATTCTCCACCAACATCTTGCAAAAATTTCTCCCAAGAATAATACCATAGAAGGCTAGGACATCGGCCACCAGGATTATCACTTTGATTCTCTTATTTTGGAAGGCCACAAATGGAAATTGAGCATCTTTGATTTGTCCTAGCAAAGGCACTTATTTGTTTTCCATGGAGAAACATCTCCTAAAGGTCTTAGTTAGTGTGAGACCAAGAGATTCTGCTACCTTGGTAGGCATGACATTGTCAGATGCACCAAAATCTATAATGCAATTATTCAGCTGATGACCATTTATCAGTAGGGACACATAAAATGGTTCTATCTTCCTAGGAGTATCTAGAGGAGTAATCACAAGATTATTTCAGGTGGACATTTTCTCTGGAGGATCAAGAGTTACCTTTGAAACATCTTCTCCTATAGGGACAGCTTTATTCTTCACACATTCAACCAACCTATCCAACTGCTCAGGGTTGGCTTGTAAATATTCAAACTCATTTATTTGAATTTTGGTCTTCCTAGTATGGTCAATTATATCAAATGACTGAAATGAATTAGAAATATGGGAAGGTAGTCCATCAATCTAGGTTTTACTGGGTGTAGGACTGGTCTATGAATTTAAAGCAGAAGATGAAGGAATATTTGAAGTACTTACTTTTTTATCGCTCACCAGGTCCTTTGATTGGAAAGGTAAAGAAGTCCCTCACTTAGCAATTGAAATTACTAGTTGAGATTCTTCCCCTATTTTTCCCTTATCAGCTTGTTGAGCTGACTGGTTCTGGGACCTAGTAAATACTATGTATGATCCATCAAATGCTTCACCTTTACTTCTAGGTTCATCCTAGTAATTCAGGAAGCCAATGTTGGAGTCACCAGTTGATTATTCTTGGTCTTATATAAATAGATTAGTATCATTTTATTAGTTCAACTCGGGTTGGAAAGAGAAATTAGATTTAATTTCAAGATATCCAACTGCTGAGTTGGTTGGTGTTGCTTCAATGGTAAGCTTCCCCTATAGGGGAGGAAGATGATTTAGTTGACCTTGATTTTTGGTAGCATTACCTTGGTATGATTGATTGGGAAAAGTCCTCCTTGGTATATCTTGATATGAAGGAGGAGCAAAAACCCCTTGTGCAATTTGATTTTTGAGAGCTATCAACTCATTTTCTAGATTTTTCACCATAGGATCAATGGTGCCTATAGAAGAATATTCAAGGGATGAAGAAGATTTACTCATGTTAGGATCTCTTCTTATCTTTCTTTCCAAGATAAGGTCATCTTCAACCTTAGTGGCCAAATCCTGAGCTGCATCAAGGTCTATGTGGCCATCCCACCTCAACAAGAAACTCACTTTAAGAAACTAAGAATTTATGAAGAATCATTTAATATTTTATAGTGTCAGCTAAGTAATTATGGGAATCCTATTCCTCAACTTGTCAAATTTAGCTATGAAGTCTCTCATAGGTTCATGAGCCTCCTTCTTCATCTATGTGAGCTGAGCCAACAGGGCATGTGCATCTTCTACAGGTTTGAAACTTGCTTCAAATTTGGCTTTGAAGGTGTTCCAGTCAGTCACAATCTAGACATGTAGATGATAAAACTAGTTTGCAGTAGCACCTTGTAAAGTTTCTATCAATAGCATGATTGTTATGTCCTCATACTCCACAGTTATCACACCACAGGCTATGCAAAAGGCTAAAATATGTTCATCAGGATGAACTCTCCCATCACCATAGAACTTGGGGAAATTCTTCCTTGAACTATGAGGTAGTTCATGTAGAGGTGGAGTTAGATTCAAGGTACCAAAGGTATTACCCCAAGGGCCTTGGACTAGCATGATATGGCTGTTGAAAGGAGGGATAATAAATCTCTATGGGATATGTATGGAAAAGGCTCTACCAGTAGAGTAAAAACTATTTTTGCCTGGTATTAGGGACTTCATGTTAGTAGGAGGAAAACTCCTAGTTCACTGAAGGTGTGTTTATGGAGGGGAAAGATTAAAGATACACTACTGCACAAGCTTAAATACAGGGTCAACAATACCTTGAGCTCTCTAGCTTTGTGTGTATGGTGGGTCTACCAGAGTGTAAAATGGATATGGGAAGTAACTGGAACTACTTTAATTTGAAGCTTGAGGCTTCAAGTTGTTTGTTCTTCCCCAGTAGAGTCACCAAAAATTGTTGGGTGAATATTTTGTCACCAACTAACAGAAAAATAGGTGCATCAACCACAGCATAAAGAGAATTATACAGCAAAATGTGTAGGTCTACCACATCATAAGGAGATAAATCTATCCTCTCATCAAGGGGAGGTTCCCTAAAAACTACTATATACTAATATAAACTAAAAATACACTCAGGGGTGAAAACATACCATCCATCTCTCTTTTTTTAGAGATGATGTTCATAGAACAGAGGATGATTCTAGTGTTATTATTGAAAGGGCACTTCTCTTCTTTTAGAAGTGATATTCAAGAAATATTAGGGATCTCCCATGGTAAAAATTGAAACCACAAGAAACCAACTAAAGCACAAAGTTTTAGTTGTCTCTCCTACTAATTGGGACAAAGGAACACAACAGGACTAAATGCAACTTAAAGTCTGCAACTAAAACTGCACTGTAATATAGAATTACAAAGGATAAAGAGAAAAAAAAGTCTCTCTAGTATCCTTTACACAAAATACATATATTGAAAGCAAGTATGGTAGCACAAAGTCTCCCATAGTCAATTTCAAGACATCTTCCAGCTTATTTCCACTAATTCTACTTATTTGATTAAATAGACAAGACTGTATTTAGGAAACATACATAAGAACAATTTCATAAAAGACACAAACTTATTCCAACACAAAGTCTAGAAGGTCACTTGATTTTTTATTCATTTAACAAAAATGATTAACAATGTAAGCTCAAAGTCTTAGGATTGCTTTTCAATTTGGGTAGAGCTTCGCTTTTGATAACAGAGAGATCTCCCTCGCATTATATGAGATATTACAATATATAGCATTTCAAGAAAGACTTAGGTGTTTGTTTTCATGAAAATGACCCATTTTGAATTGAATGCCTTAAATATCTATGAAAGGACCATGATGGAATAGGTCATCAGCCTTAACTTTGATATTCTAAATCAACTCAAATCTATCCTCCTAAGAATGGGTTGTCTGGTCTTCTTTATGATTCTTACACAGTTGTCTATTCACTTTTACTTAATGAAAAAAAATAGGTTGTGCCTTTAAATGTTTGCACTCTCTAATGTCCACCTGGTGGATTATTCCACCTACTAGAAATAACTCTCCTATAGATATTTTTAGATTTCCTATAGTTATTCTCTCTTTCCTTGCCATGTTTTGTCTTTCCTTGGTGATCTGAGCTCTCGAGCTATTTTATCGCTTTTTGCTAGCTCCTTCTTTGGTTGTTCCTTGAGTTTGTTCTCAGGGTCCACACCATATTGGAAAATCAATGGATATCTCACTATCTTGAATTTGACATCCACAGGGGCATCATTGGTAATTTAGTCACTTGAACCACTTTGAAATTTGAACTCTTTTGGTTCAAAATTTCAATGGTTCAATAGTTTAACGGTTTGTCGATTCAATGTTTTATAAAGGGCTACATTTTCTCTCTTTTTTCATTTATTGAACCAGTTCTTTAAACCATCTGGTTCAGCTTCTTTCTAGAAACTTCCACTTTTTTAATTCACTCGAAGCTTTTGTTTAGACTTTGAACTCTTTGAACCCTTTAAACCTTTGAACTTTGAACTATCTCAGTTAAAATTTCAATAGTTCATTCTCTTTCTTTGAATCCTTTGAAGCTTTAAACATTTTGGATCCTCTCCTTTTCTATTGAACTCATTGAACCTTTGAACTTTGAACCTTTCAAAGTTCAAGGTTCAATGGTTCAACGGTTCAATCTTAACTCTTTGAATCCTTTAATTTTCTAAGTCTATCAAACTTATTGAACTCATTAAACCTTTGAACTTTGAACTCTTTTGGTTCAAGGTTCCATGGTTTAACAGTTCAATCTTCACTCTTCGAAATCTTTTTTTCTTTGAGTCTACTGAAGTTGTTAAACCTTTGAACTCATTGAACTTGCTGAAGTCTTCAAACTCATTAAACTCTTTGAAGTGGATAACTCTTTTTGAACTTTTGAACCACTTTAAACCTTTCTGAGTTCAAAAGTTTAATGTTTCAATCCAATTCTTTGAAACCTCTCAATGAGTCTTTGATTGAACCTTGACGTTGAACCATCCTTGAAATTCTTAAGTGTTTGGAACTTGTTTCTTTGTGAGAGCCCACCTGTTGAACTTGTTGAACCCATTGAACATGTGAGTTCTTTAGCTAAAAATTATTGAATAATTGAAGAACTTGGCTGCTTAGAACATTTTTAAAAAAAGGAAGAGATCATTTTGGCCTACAAGACCAAAATAGTTGATATGTTGTCCACAAAAACAAGTGACGGTTTTTAGGAACAACAGTCTTGACTACATGCCTACTAGACTTGATAAGGTAACATTTTTTAGTGTTTAAATAGGACAACACCACTAAGAGGTCACTAGAATATTGATTATTTTATCCACCTTTGGTCCCTAAAGCACTTGACACTTGGAGAGGGGAATTTCTTGTAAAGGGTTAGTTGAGTAATTTTCATTTCAGGCATTTCAATTATGGTTATGTGTGTTTAAGGGTAGGTATGCACAAGTCACCAAGGTATCATTTACTTTTTTTGTTTTGAAGGAGTCTCATAAATAATTTTTGTATCATGGTTGTATTCAACCTCTTTTAGATTCTATTTACATGATTGTCAATGCAAAAGATTTGTCTTAGCATCTCATTTAGGTCTTGATTGATTCCATTAGGCTTAATTTCATGCCTTAAAGAATTATAATTTAGGACAGTGCAACATATCGATCAAAGGTCTAATTGTGTCATCTCATGAACAAATCACAAAATGTCATAAAAGGTCACAAAAGTATTGAGGGTTAAAAATGCCAAAATGTGTTATTTAAGCCCATTTAAGTAATTATTGGAGAATAGACCCTTTATAATGTATCATAAATCCATATAATGTTTAATATTCCACTCTATTACTCCATCCATCTATACAAAAGGGTCAAAATAGTTTGAATATCGAGAAATTCCATCTTTTCCTTGCTTTCTATCTTTCATTTCTCCTTCAATGTGGAAGAGTGCTCTTAGACAATCACCAAACCATTTCATCTCAAATAAGGTTATGGATATTTCACTATTTAAATCATGTTTGAGGGTTTAATCAAGAAAATATAAGGGTCAAGATACCAAGGCCATGTTTTATCATGATTTCAAATCTTTCTCCAAGAGAAAGGACTCCAGAGCATGAGTTTTCAGTCATTTTACAAGTTTTCCTAGAGCTTCAAAGTTAAGAGACTAGGGTTTTTAGGCACATGGAACCTCAGTATCTTGCATGCATGTTCTATAATGAGAGAAATACCTATTCATGTATAAAATGGAAAGTTCTAGGTGAAGTCCCTTGAAAATAATCCATGAGCTTGAGGTTGCAATCCAAAAAGTGGTAGGTTTTGGCATTGAAGGCCCAAATCATAGGGGTTTGTGAATATTCATTCCTAGAGTGTAGGTTTTATACTTTTCATGAGAACTTACAAGATGTATCAAGATTTTTTAATTTTTAGACATGTAGAACAATCATAAAGAGCCCTCAAACATGAAACTCTTCATGAAATTATAGGTTTTATGAGGCTTTCTTAAAACTTGTAGAACTGTATGGTAGCTTCTCATGGAAGATCATGCTCACATGGATCCTTTTCATCATTTTTATTACCTAATATGTCTTTATAGAGGATAAATAAGCTCTCAAACTTTAGAATAAGGCAAAACCAACTTACGATTTCTTTCATAAACTCTTGTCAGATATTTTGTGGGACATGATGCAAATGTTAAAGAAATACATGGGAGTGTAAGTTGATTGGAGAGGTAAGAGGATGACTCAAAGGATCCATTATAAAGGTTAGGAGGTAAAAATAATCCTACAAGGTGATTAATCATTGTTAAATATTTAAGATTTTCTTGTAAATAACTCAATGAAGGCATGATTTAGGGATTATTTTCACTCTTCCTAATGCATGGTGAAGGATGGATCTTAGAGGAGGTTGGGGATTATATTTATCAACACTATAAATCATCAAACCATATTTTAGAGGTTAAAACCATGTAATATGGATAATGAAACCACAAGCTACTCCTAAACTCTCTTAAACCCTAATACATGTGGATTTGCATTTTAACATTTTGAAGCTTATTTGATTGAAATGGATGATAGTTTTAGGTATATATTATTTCCAATCCTCTCATAGGATGTTTATTAAAAAATTTAGGTCCCTAAATACTATATTAAAGGGTTTCAAAAAGTGCAAGCCTGAAGAAGATTCATACAAGTCAGGTTAGAATATGAAGGTTTTAAATGTTTTAAGATGATTTTGTCACGAGGGTAGGGGATATAAACAAGTTTATATATACATATCACATCCAATAAACTCATTAAATCATTATAAACTTGATAAACTAATTCAATCCATGGATATCATGGGAAAGCTTTTCAAGATGATAACTCTTATTAATGAAGAGACCTATATAGGCCTACAGTTTGAAAAGTGAGAGTTTGGTGCATGATGATATATTTATTTTGATGAGTGAAGTATCAACCAATTACCAAAAACCTTTATCTTTCATTAAATACCATACATATGTGTAGGTCATTAAGGGCACATATTATAAGGTTTTAAAGATATTTTTCAAGCTTGAAAGATGACCTACATGTTAGAAATGAAGCTACAATGATTTTGGGTAAGTTTATCTTGAATATATAACATCATACAGGTTATCAATCAAGACATTAATTACTCCTCCTTATCCCCATATCTTCAAATAAAGTAAAAATCTCAGTAAATCCCCTCTCAAGTTTTATAAAGGGTTCAATTTGAAGGGAGAAGCACATAGTCTTACACACCAAACATAGGAGGTTTCAATGCATTTTTAGTTATTATAATTGAAGTGATAGGTCCTAATGCATCCTAATAGACTCCATATTTCATTAAAGACTACTCAAAAAAAAATTAGGTCTTTAATAGCATAAATTTCAAGGTTTGAGAAGTGTTTCAATCTTAAACTGAGAAACCCTATAGGTCATGGACAAAGTCAGTTTTCTCATTGTTTTATGATTTATGAAATGGGTGTTCATATAGTCCCTAAAAATCAATAATAATCTATTGATACCCTACATAACTCAATATATAAAAACTTTAATCAATTGGCTTGCTTAATGCCATGTAAACCCTAGTTTTCAAAAGGTGGCATAACTTGAGTTCTAACCATTATAAATTCTTGAAAGTTGGATTGAAGGTATATTTTGATGCTTCAAACTATTTTATGTGGTTTTAGGGTTGTACTTTTCCTAAGGAGAGACAAAATTTATAAATATAGTCTATAGGTCTACATTTTTACACTAAGACCTTGTTTAGTACCCTTAAAAACTACATATCCAAAAGCCTTTAAACATGGATCATATATGAATGGGTATATTTATTTTCATATGAGTGTGGTCTCATTATTTTTATATGAGTATATCTCAAGTTATTTTCAAAATACAAGTATGTATTCATTCATGTTAGTCAATGTTTCTTACAAAGTACGATGAGAGAACGTTGAGGAAAGTTATGAACTTCATAAGGAGTTTCAATATAATAAAAGATGTTTAAAAAATACCAAAATGGGATTTAAATGTCTAAAATAAGATTAAAAAATTAAGATCATGTGTCCTAATCTCCTTAAGATCATACACAATTCCCATGACCTTATAGGTCTAAATCAAGGTTTCAAAGCATGATTAGGTTAAGGCAAGATTGATGAAGTAAGTACAGGTGCCATGGTTCTTAATGCTAGTTTTTAAAGATTTTCATGGATAGTGCATAAATTTTAAACTTCAATATTGGTCTCTTCAAACCATGATCTTGCATACAGGTTAATAATTTGGTGAATAAAGTTATGAATAAATTATAGACCACCTTAAGAAGCATAAGCTAGTCCACAAACCCATTGTGAGGATTGAAATGTGAAGATATAATAAGCATGTTGAATAATTTATAGTCTTCTTGTTTAAGTGAGTGTCCACCTAAATAAAAAATATTAGAAAGTTCCTACAAGGCCAAAACATAGTCAAAACTCCTTAGATCTTCAAGTTATAGGTAGATTTGTAGAAGTTGTAGATCATGAGCATAACCAAGGGTCTTCTAGATATATCTATATTTAAAATACACCTCCTATCACTTGTTTACAAGCACTCATGGTAGTACATACCACTAATTAAGATAATAAGAAGGATACAAGAGCTTCCTAAATTTCTTGAAAAGATTATTTAAGCTAATAATGAATGTCTTATGCCCAAAGGTGACTTCCACACTAGGTTACAATGTGAAATAGGTCTATGAGAGATTATTGAAGTAGTGGGAGAGATTTTTGCAAATTTTTAAAGAAGACTAGAAGTTAAAATGAAGTTGTCAATATTTAAAATGGAGATTTCAAGTCTCTAAAGGAGCCTATTGAAGAATTAAGGCATACATCAACTATTCTACCTTCTTAAGGATCACTATATGAATTACAAGATGATTTTCAATTTGGACATGCTCATGATCCTTTTCAAGATTGACCATGATGGATGTTGAGTGTAAATTAAGGCCATGATGAGTAGGGGCATGTTGAAAATTGCCTTTGAGATGTAACTCCCATGTAATTAATTAATGGTTAGCACAAGTCAACCATACAATAAACCTCAACATGCACCAAATGTGGAGATGGGTGAGTTAAATCTGGAGGAAAGAGTTTCAAAGTGGATGGAGTAGCTAGTTAACCATATTCACCATAATAAAATGCCAAAAAAGACATAAATAATAAACAAGTAATCTTTGTTTCACTCCTACACTACTCTCCATGAGAAAGGTCATCAATATGGTGGGATAGAACATTGAAGAGGGTCTAGTGGCCTTATTTTTTTCTTTTCTTCTCTCTTAAATAGGAAAAACTAATTTGTAAAAGTTGCATTTATTAATTTGAGTAGTTCTTTATCTTCTCGTTTTATTATAAATTAGGTTGGAAATGCCTCATTTGGTAATCTATGTCCATTTAATTACTTGTATTATTGTATTTAAGCCTTTGAATAAAATAGAGACTAAATTTTACCTTCTTTAAACTTATATTATTATGTGATCTTCATGTTTTTTTTAATATATGCATGTGGTAGATAATGTTCTCCCTTACATATGTCCATTTATCATAAAGTTGAGTAGTGCTTTCTCTTAACATTTTATTATAAATTAGGTTGGAAATGCCTCATTTGGTAATTTATGTCCATTTAAGTAATTGTATTATTGGATTTAAGCCTTTGAATAAAATAGACACTAAATTTTACCTTCTTTAAACTTATATTATTATGTGATCTTCAATTTTTTTTTTATATATGCATGTGGTAGATAATTTTCTCCCTTACATATGTCCATTTATTTTCAAATTGCTACAAGTGGACTGGTCTTGTACAAGTCATGTGTTGTGTTGACACTAAGTATGTTACTGGTTTATTGTGGAGATTAGCTAGATTGTGTCATGTGTAGGGCCTTCCAAGTATTAATTTAATTTATAAGATTATATCTTGACCTTCAAATTAAAGACTAATGTATGAGAATCATAATGGAGAGTGTGTGATATAAATTCATTCCTTGTTTAGTTATATTGTGTTGATTATAGGTAGGTGGAGGAGACATTCAAAAACTGGTGCATCAACTCATGTTCCTTTGACGCCTTCTCCTTCTCCCCTTTCCTTATTTCAATCAGAGTAAATATAAGAGAGTTAGATTATTTTTAGTCAAGTGATTTGCTAGTGAACCATCCCTCTCTATATCTTCACTCCTCACACAAGGTCACCCATAACCTAAGGAGTGTTTTCATTATGTCACTTGAAGGGAGAATCTTTGAAACTACTTCTCCAAAGGGAGAAAATTCAAGATGACAACAATACATTAAGTCATGAACATATACTCATGACCTCTTAAATCCTGACAAAATAATGATTTGGCTCTCCAAAAATAATCAAGACTATAACATTGGTAGGTTTTGAGCATAAAGATCAAGTCACACGAGTTCCAAGGTTTTGGTAATATTAGAGAGGTCTCCAAGGAGTTACTAACGTCCCATGGTGGTGGAATTATCAAACATTAAAATTTCCTCAATGATATAATGCTAGATCAGAGGTAGAAATATGATCCAAGCAAAATCATACCAGCGTACAATAGGTTCTCAAGATTTGGAGCTTTAAATAATTGATTACTAGTCTTGACTTGAAGATTAAAAAATCCATAGGTTTTAAAACAAGGATATCATTCACAATTTGAGCCTCCATGATTCATCTTAGGTTTAAAATGAATACCAAAATATCTTAAAGTCTTCTTGAGGAGGGGATTTCAAAGTATTAAAGAATATATCCACATCATCTCAAATAAATTAAAATGTTCCAAGCATGGTCTTGTGAAAAAGAGGGTCGAGTTAGTATGGTTTTCATGTTTCAATAAGAAAAAATTTCTCAAGTTTAATAAGGTTGTCATTCATGAAAAAATAATGTTAATACAATGTTTTAAATCATGATTCAAAAGTACATAGGCTTAAAATATAATGTATAGCTTCAAAACTCTTATGGTAGAGTTGAAGACAAAATGAATAAGATTTTTAAATCCAAATAAAGTGTACAAGTTTGTTCATAAGTTTCATGACTGACCAAAATAATGAATGCAAGGTTTATGATGTAAGTGCATGTTTGAATTGGTAAAGTTGAAAGGTTGTGAAATTATGAAGGGAGGCTTTTTAAATAAATGTATGCCTTTATAGGCATGTCACCAAGGCTTTATTGATCCTAAACAAGGTCAAGGATGTCACATAATTGTAATATGATCTCAAATCCTTTTATGTCTCTTTAGGGGTTGGGAAAAATAAATAGGTCTACCAATTTGGAGGTAGTCAAGAAAGACTTAGGAACACCAATATGAGGGATTCAATTTGTAGGCCCAGTTTATAAAATTAAATAAGTATCAAGTTTTCTTAGTAAGTTTGATGGACTTAATGAAGAATGAGTGTGGAGAACAATTATGTTAATTCTTAGAAGCAATCTATGAGACTTGAAGATTAAATAAATATATATGAGCCTAGCCTCAACATCAGGATGCCTATAATAGGTTTCTAATAGTCTCTTGAGGCTAGAAAAATCCTAAATTTTTAGTTTTTCTTATCCTTCAAAGACATAATTCCTTGATAATAGGTTTGGCCCAATAAACTTCATTTATAGGCCCAATTTATAGGTTGAATAAGTTTTCAAGCATGGTTAAGAAGGTATTAAGAATTTAACATGCTTATAAAATCCTTCTAAGGCTCTCTAAGGAGATATAAAACAAATATTATAGGCCCTCAAAGTATAATATTCAAGGTTCTAAGATTCTCCCTAAAGTCTTTAACTCAAGGAAAAGAAATTACAGCCATGAACATGGTCTAAGGCCTGAAAACAAGTTGCAAAATTTATCAGTTATGAAGGATCATGGTTTCAATCATGGTAAACCCTTATCTACAAGACTACAAGACATGTTTGAAAATGTCAAGGCTTCTCAAGAGAAATATACAATGTTGATTACATGATTGTAAGGAGAATGAGAAGACAAAATTGGACTATCAAGCATAAAATTGTAGGTTTCTTGGCTTCTCAAGGAGTCCTCATGATGAACTAAGATGATACATTAACTTATAAACCTCTCTTGGAGACCTTCCCATGAATTTCAGTTAGCTTATGCTACTATAACCTATCAAGTATGACCATAAGTAATATAAACGGGCATTTAGAGCATGAAGGTGGTATTAGGCATTAGAAACTGCCTTCTTGAGGTGTGTAGCTCCATTCATGGAGTGGTGTTCATCATAAGTCAATCAAAACTCTAAATAGGCATATGCTATCCTTTCTTAGTTCAAAAATTCAACATGCATGAGAGGTAAATATGGGATAGTTAATTCCATTAGGACAAGAGAGCCATGTTTTTTAAGAGTGGAGTAGCCTTGAAGTGTCAAAACATGTATACACAAGCCTTAAAAATGTCAAAAAGAACAAAATTAGGGTCTTACCCTCCACTAATATGCCAACCTCCTTTAAATACCTTTATGAGAGAGGCCTCATGCATTGGAAGGGATTATGACCATATTTTCACTTGTTTATTCTCTTGCATCAGTTGAATTATGATGTAACAACATCATTTATGAAGTTTTATAGTGCTTTCTTCTCCTATTTGATCTCATTTTTCTTATATATGTGGCTCAAAATGCCTTATTGAGGATCCCTCCTCTTGGATATGATGTGAATTTGCTCTTTTGAGACTTGCAATACTACATTTAAACCTTGAATCTAATAATATTTGTTTTTTACCTCTCTTATGTTGTAAACTTTATTGAGTATTATGTAAATTTGACTATAGATCTTTATTTGTGGATGTTTCAGTCCTTCTTGATGTTGTATTATAAATTTTACACCTTCATTTGTAATTTGTATGTTGTGTAATCCACTGCCTCCATATAAATTATTTAAGAAATTATTGAGAGAATTATAGGTTTTATAAGAGTTCTATTAGTTATTATCAATTTTTAATATTTCTTGTGTTGTTCTAAGCAAGAGGATAAGACCCCTAAACCTTGGTACATCACATTTTATAGTTATATTTATCCTTATCCATTTTCCATGACCAAAATTTTTAGTATTAAATGTAAATTGGTATTTGTAGCATTGTTTTAGTCCTAAAACTAATATTAAATTAGGTTCATCTAGTTTAGGAGGGAGTTGGACCTATTACAAGGTTAATCCCCAAATAAATAAGGTCCCACACCCTAACGATGATCTCATTATTTCCATTACATTAGTTGATTGAATGAGAAGGTGAAAAATCTAAGTGAAAACATTTTATGGCATGCTCGATTAGACAAGTTCCATATAATTGGAAGAGTTTAGTTGATAACTTGGTGTTATTCTTAGCAAGTTATAGTATAATTGAAGACACTTAAAAAGCACTTGATGACTCCATCCTTTTTTTATTTAAAATTATATCCACACTTTCATGCCAAAGGAGACAACAAATTAAATAAGAGGTACTAATTTTGAGTTTGTTGAATTTCCATTTACTCCTAGAAAAAGAATAAATATTTTGTCAATATCTCCTTAAAAATGGGTAGAGGTTATATACAAGCTTCTTTAAGGGTTAAACCTACACCCCCTTTTGGTAGATTCCCAAAGCCAAGAGAGAGGATGAATCCTCTTCTTCACATGGTAGCCGAAAATAATCAATTTTTTGTTGCATTTGACAAAGGTAGTATTTTTTCACTTCAACAACATGACGATATCCTAGTTTTATCTCTTAAAACCATCCCATTTTTCATTGTTGAGGATGCTACCACTTTGACATAGCATATATTAGATGTTTCATATATATGCTTTGCCCACCACATCACTTAGGACAATGTGGCCATAATACTTATAACTAATTCATTGAAAAAAAATATCTTTAATGTTATATAGGGATGTAACTTAGTACAATACATAATTGGGGTGAGTTGGGAGAGAGACTTTGTCAACAATTTAAAGACAAGAATGACCATCTCTCTCATGGAAAAAATTTATACCATCAGGAGATCCCCTCATGAATACATGGTGGATTGAAATTTCATATTGAAAAATACTTGGGATATAATCCTACCCTTTATTAATCCCACTCCTAATACTATTGTCTTGTACTACTTGAGATCTTTGAATAGTGATATTTCTATCATGATATAGTCTATGGGAGGCATAATGATATCAATGGAATATGAAATTTCCATAAGGTTTGAAAATAACTTCATTCAAGTAGGGAATATCTCCCCTAGGATACCAATTCATTTATTCCTTAAACCTCCACCAACATAACTAAATTTGTCACTCATTCAAATAGCAACCAACCAATAAGCTTAACCTTCTATCCCTGATAATGAGCTACATGAAATGAATGCATTACTAAAATACTTTGTAAATGATTTAATGTCCTTAAATAGGTATAAAACTAAACATATTAGACCAAATCAACATCATAACTAGACATATCATCCTTACAGGTAGCCCTATCAAGGTGAAATCACACATGATAGGCCTTATAACAGTCAAAATCCCAATACTACCAACACTTCAAAAGACATTGTACCTACGAAAAATAACTTGTTTTAGTACTATGAGTGGTTTTATCCTTGAAATAAGCCTCAGAATTAGAATACATGTCCAAATAGAGTGATAAACAAACTTTAATGGTACAAAGTGTGTGACTTTCTCAAGGACAATCAATGAATCAACTTCATAAGGAAGGGAAGTACATGAACTAGCTCAAGTGCAAGATGAGTCAGCTCTTGTGAATTTTCAAGAGGGTAAATTTTAAGACATAAATAAAAATGATTTGTCAAATAAAGAAATCACTCAAGTATCCCATAATATGAGGTTCAAAAGAAGAGTAGTGGAAGAAGGGCCATCTTCCTCAGTATTTAAAACACCTACTTCTCAATCCCCTCATGAGACTGACAAGGAGAAAATATTTATTTGAACACATCAAGTGAAATAAAATATAGATATTAAAAAGGAAACTTAGTCTCAAATCAGTCAACATTAAATATAAGAGGATGTTGTTCATAAATTTTAATCAAAAGGAGGACAAACTTTCTTCAATATAGTTGAACAAATGAAGAGAAAAAACCTAAATGTAACCATGTAGGAACATCTCTCCATTAATAATCAAAGATACTTTTTGAAAGAATCATTAAATCATCTTATTCATGTAAAAAAAATTACAATAGTTGATCCTACTCAATTATGTCAACCAAAGAAAGGAAATATTGGTAAGATTAGCAACCACCCCCATTTTACATCTCCTTGATTATTAGTAAACATATTTTACATAATTATATGATTAATTATAGTGTAATTATTTCAATTATGCCTAAGAAGGTATATTATATGTTCAACTTAGAATACACTCCAATCTCAAAAGTATTTATCCAATTAGATGGTATAGCTATCAAAACTATTGGCATCATTAAGGACTTGAATCTCATCTTGCATTCTTTCTCAAGCCTTTATATCTCCCAAGATGTTTTAGTTATAGACCTTATGCCTTACATTTATCTATGTTTTTACATGTATTTTATTACAAATATCGATGGGTATTTATCCTCATATTGGTCACACATGTTGATTATGAGTAGGTATGGTACCAAAGAAACTATTAAAGTTGAGCCTATTTTTAGAGACCACATAGAACCATATTCTCCCAATCCGACCCCCATAAATTACACCATGTTTGATCAAGAATAAAATGTTTTCCTTCATGACACTACCACACATTTGGTGGAGGTTCTTTATATCTTACTTAATGAGTGATAAAATGAGTGTTATGGATTGTATCCATATTATCACATAGAAAAGACTAGATCGTGTACCTAATGCATTCTTGAAGAAGACTCTATTATAATAATTTTTTTGAAGACACAAGGGGATATTTAAGGTGTGTGAAAACTATTTTTTTATGTTTTTATGAGTAGAAGTGGTGTTGGTGTAGTGATTATATTGATCTCCCTTGAAAAGGAGAAATATTTATTTTCATGTAGACTAAAGTTTGGTTACATTAACGATGTTTAATATTATGAGGAATTAATCTAAGGCCTTGAGTTAACACATAAAAGAGGAATAAAATTGACTCAAGTGTTTGGTGATAGTGATTTAGTTGTAAGTTAGGTTAAAGGCCAAAATGCAATCGATAACAACCTATTGAAAGCCTAAAGTCATAGAGTGTGGGATATCATTGAAGGATTTGATTCCTTCAATATTCAAGTTATACCAAGGACAAATATTGTTGGTGTTAATAGGTTTGATACCATGGGATCTCAATAAGCATTCTTCATGATGTTATGAAATAAATATTCATAATATATTGTCAATTTGGTGGTTAGACATGAAGTTTTGGATAATAATGTTAATTGGAAACTATTCAAAAAGGATGATCAAATCATCAAATTTATGCAATCAAAACAATAATTATCAGCAAAGAATCAACATAGGATTCAAAAGTAATATGGGGATCATATCATTTAGTTGAAAGGTAAGAATTTCACTAAAGGTTTAGTGACTTAAAAAATCATGTTCAACTCAAATGATTAGTTTAAAGGTGAGAAGATGAACATGAAAATAAAGAATTAGAATTATTAACTAGTGGCCATCTCTAGTGGTAAGTTTTTTAAGATTAGTAAGGTATGATCCCAATCTAAAAAATACAATTTTATTAGTATTTGTAAAATATATGATTATATATTTACTTGGAGTTACCAATACTTGAGAGGTATTGATCCTAACTTATCCCAACTCACTAATGATCTTAACCCAAATAAAAAACCATTTAGATAAAAATAAAGACTAATAAAACCCAAGCTTGGACCTTTGATGAAAAAAGAGGTAAATAAAATTATAGAAGACAATATCATATTCCCTTTCAAGCATTCCTCATGGGTGGGCAACCTAGTCATAGTTAAAAAGAAGAATGGGGAGATTAGGTTATGTGTGGACTTTAGAGATATGAAGAGAGCATCCCTTAAGGATCATTATCCCCCCCACCTATGGATTATACCCTTAAAACTATATCAATGGATAAGAGGTTTACACTCCTTGATGACTATTAAAGATATAACTAGATTCTTATACAACAATCAGTCATTTCAAGATATATTTTACAACTAAATGGGATACCTTTGCTTACAAAAATATGCCTTTTGGGTTGACCAATGTTGGTGTAACCTTCCAAGGAAACATGTATATATAGTTTAAGGAAATAATAAATGATATGATCTTGGTATATTTATATGACACTAATATTATCTCTAAGTATCTATTTGATAACTAAGATCAGTTGAGGTGAGTCTTTGATAGGTGTAGAGAGTTTAGGGTGTCCTAAAACCCAAAAAAATGTGTATTTATTATCCATGAAGTAAATTTTTTGGGGAATGTTGTTTTCAAATAAGTCCTTTCAATTGATCAAGAAAAGATGCAATAAATCTTGGATCTTTCACTTTCAAGTCACAAGAAGGGTCTCCAAAGCTTCTCAGGTAAGATCAACTTTGTTAGAATATTCATTCTCAACTTTTCAACTTGGTCGAACCACTCAATACTATGCTCAAGAATAATTATACGTTAATATAGATAAGGATAAGTAAGCACAAATTTGAGTTAGTTAAAATAGTAATTTATCAAGCCCCTACACTCATAAATCCAAGCTATGATAAAGATCTTAATCTTTGTGACATTTAGGGTTATGAGAGTATATCATCCATATTAGTACAAGAAAATATTGATCTAAATGAGTGGCCCATTGAATTTTTAAATCAATATCTTAAGGATTATGAGCTAAGGTATAGGTTTTTTTAAAAATAAGTCCTTAATATCATAATATCTCTAAAATAATTATATATGTGCTCTCCAATAATAAAATATAGCTGATGGTTTCACACTCAAGTGTGAAATAGTTCTTGTTGAATAAGGACATGGGTGAAAAGAGAGATGGATGATAAATTAAGGTCATGGATTATGGCATTGACATCAAGGTTAGAAAGTTTGCAAGATTAAAAAGAATTTGTGAGTAACTGGTAACATACCTAGATGATGATAATAGGGTAGTCTTAGTGTTACATGAAGGTAAACAAGATGATCATGATATTTCTAAGAGATGGACTAGAAACATGGATACCTACTCAAAAATTGATGAGTATATAGATGGCATCAAAAAATCTCAAAGAATGTATTTTAAACTTTAATCAATTTCATAAGTCATTATTGATGGTGTATTATTTAGAAAGGCCATTAAGGGATTTATTTGGATATGCATAGAGTCTAACCAAGTGATATAAGAGTTTAATGAGGGCCCATCAAGAGGCCATTTCTTTATTGAGACTAGTGTTGTCAAGATTATGAGGATTGGATACTATTGGCCCAATATATTTAGAGATGCACATACATGGTAAGAAATTACAAGAAGTGTGTCTTCTTTATAGGTAAACAAAAGTTAGCACCCCTCCCTCTCAATCCCATCTAGGTATAATAGCCTTTCATGCAATTGGGTTTGGAATTCATTGGGATGATTAACCCACCTTCAATTATTGATCACAAGTAGGTCTTAACTACCATAGACTGCTTCACAAGGTGTATATAAGTAGTGCACTTAGAGATGAAAAAGATATCACTGTATTGGCCTTATATGAAGGTATTATTACTATATTTTGTGTTTTATATACTATCACAGATTATAATGCTATGGATTTTGTTGGAACCAAAATTAGTGAATGGGTAGTCAAGTATGGAATCTATTTGAGTACTTCTTCCATATATTACCCCTAGGGTAATGGCTTAGTAGAATCTACAAAGAATAACCAAATTAGGATTATCAAAAGAACCATGGAGGGGAACCAAAGAGCTTGGCATTCCAAGTTGAAGACAACATTGTGGGATGATAGGATAAAATCTAATAGGGTTGTTGGTAACTCTCTTTTCATGTTAGTCTATGGGAGAGAAGCAAGGCTACATTTATCACTTGAGCTTCTAGATTTATAACATAGTCAATAACTACAATTGATAGAAAATGATGATATGTCAGTGACATTAGTAGAATTTATGGTGTTGAGGAGACTAAAAATCATGAAATACATAGCATGGAGCTTCATCAAGCCCAAATAAAAAGGAAATTTGATAGGAAATCTACTGATAGGTGTTTCAAAGAAGGAGATATAGTGTTGAAATGAGATGAGGATAGAAAAAATATAGTTAAACATAAAAAATTTGATTCCATATGGAGGGGACCCAATATCATAACCAACTAAAATAAATCCAATTCTTTTCAAATTTTAAAGCTGAATGGAGAGGAGTTACCTATCCTAGACAATGGGATCCATATTAAGAATTATTCTTTAAGGAATTTTCAGACCTCACACATACTAGCTTAGTTTTTTTCATTTCTCCAAGTGTTATTGTAAATAATTTTTTGAGTAGTGTAGTGTTTTCTCATTCCTCTAAGTGCTTTTGCATAGTTTTCTTTTCTCTTTATCTTCTGTTATGTGTTTTTAGGAAATTTTTATTTCTTTCAAGGCTTTTCCAAAGGCACCTAGGTTTATCTTTAGTGGTTGATTAGAGAACAAAGTGTAGGAAATGTGTTGAATAATTTCACGTAAATTATCTATAAAAATCTTTGTGATGTAGATGGCCACTTAATATATATTTTATCCCATGGTTTTGGTCCATGGTTTTAGACCATGTTTTTGTTCCATAGTTTTCTTATTATTGTTCCTATATTTTCCATGAGGTTTGTGAGTTGTTGGATAAGATACACACCAATGAAAATCTACATCTATGTCGATTGAGGCAATTTTAAGAGTAAAGATGAAGTTCTATTCAAATTTTAGTGTGTCTTCATGGATGAAGACAAGAGTGAGGAATTTGTTTATTAGATTCAGTGTTCCAATAGAGAGTAATTCATAACAAGTGAGACCTAAGGTTTTTTTGTAAATATAAGGTCATTTATTTAGACATGTGATAGAGTAGGATGCATCTTGATTACGAGCTCAAAACCTTAGTAGGTGTAGTGATGCATTGAGTATCATGATGACTTCCAAGGAAATGTTGATAGGTGTCATGTTGAGCATGGTCAGTAGCTAAATGCTATATGGATAAGAAAATTATTGACATTTATGAGTTCTTCTCTCCTTTTTTTAACCATTATCAATAGTTCTACTTATACTTATTTTTATTTAAGATTAGATCATTTGGTTTCCTACATGGTGATCTTATGATGAGATGAAGTAACCATAGGGTTATGAAGATGAGGTAAAGAGTTTCTAGTTTGTGGATTGAAGACTATATCATTTTTATTAAATGTGTAGATGGTGTACAAGATATGTTCATGGAGAGATAAGGTTTTAGTATATTTTTTTGCTATTATTTGATGACATGTTGATTGTAGGCCCCAACATGATGAAGATCAATGTTTTGATCACTTGGTTGGATAGGAAATTTGAGATTAAGTTGGTAGGAAAAAATTAATGATGAAGATGCATAGGGTAATAAATTAAGGAAGATATATTCATTGAGAATGTTCTATGCCATTTAGTATGTAGAATAAAAATATAGTTAGTATCCCCACTACTTACATATATTTTGAGTTTTCTTCTAAAGTGTCCTAAAATAGAGAATAGAATGCATGGTTATCCTATGTATTTTATTCATCATGAGTAGGAATCCTCATGTATTCCATGGTGTGCACTAGACTACATAATTCAAAATAGTACGAATTGTGAGTTAATTCATGGTGGAATCTTGGATTGAGGATTGGTCTATAGTAAAGTGGATAGTCACTTTAGGTGATATAATCTAATATATAGGAGTATATGTTGAAAATTACAATAAAGGTAGAGTATTTTTAGTAGTGTATCAAACTTCTTCTATGCGTGTTGAAGTTTTGATAGGGTAGTAGTGGACATGGATGGTAGTTAGATTGAATATTAAATTCAAGTAGGAGGTTTTTGGGTGTGAAGTCACTATTCATAGTCATTATTGACAATCACTATTCAAGTAGGAGGTTTTTGGGTGTGAAGTCACTATTCGTAGTCATTATTGATAATCACTATTCATGGTGATGAGCTAGAGATAACTATTCATTGTGGTGAGGTGGTAGTTACTATTCACTATGGTGAGGTGGCATATAGTATTCATGTTGAGGTGACATATGTGATGTAGTACTCCACTAAGGCACATGGGTTTGTATTTAGTGGTTGAGTTGAAAATAAAGTTTTGGAAATATGTTGAATATTTTCATGTAATTTATCTATAAAATTCTTTGTGATATAGATGGCCACCTACTAAATATTTTGGCTCATGGTTTTATCCCATGGTTTTAGCCCATGATTTTATTCCATATTTTTCTTATTATTGTGCCTATATATTCCATGCATTATTTCAATTTTTAATTATGTAAATAGGAATTGAAGACTTGTGAATTCTTTGCTTCAAGCTTGGTTGAGACATTGATTGTAAGTTTGGTATTAGGTACATTAATACATTGAAGATAGGACATTGAGAGATTGGAGAGATGTGTGACATGGTGGTATCATTGGGTATTCTCCTTATTATTACTTCAGATAAAACACTAAAACATTTATTCATGGATGTATCCCATTAGGTGAACCACATTATCTTCATTGTTTCATGGCTTTCTTTAATTTATACAAGTTATTTTTTTGTTATTCATAGTTTCTCTTATTGCAAATTTGAGGATATATTTCCACATTGTATTTATCCTAACAATTCCAACATGTTGTATCAATGTTTGTTCCTTAAGAGATGATTTTTAGAGAAGCTTATATGAATCCATGCCTAATGGGTGATTAAGGCAAATAGTCTAGGTGTTTAGGCATATAAACACACCTCAAAATTCATTAGAATTTTGGATATTCTACCCACCCTTGGTGTCTTGATGCTTGATTTATATAGGTATGGATCATTTTATAACAAAATGAGATGATTATAGCCTTTGAAAGTACCTTCATGGTGATTATGTTTGATCAAGAATAGGATGGTGAGGTCATTTAGGTTCTTTGTTCTTTTTGTTCATTAGGTGAGGTCTCACAATCACGTTTTGGAGTCATGGTTTGTATTAGACCTATAAGAGACTTATTAGAGGACATATCAATGTAAAAATGTGTGTCTAAAGTCTTTTTAAGGTCTTTTTAACCTTGTTAGACCCTATTTTGGGTCTAGAATCATTCAATTTTCTCCCTAATATAAAATCTTGTTATAAGACCTAATAGGTCAATCCTAAGGTCATCATGACCTAATGAAGTGTATTTGATAGCTAGAGATATGAACATTATTTTTAAGGATAAGGTGAATTAAAAGAGTCAAAAATTCATTCATTAGTATCATGGTATCCTTTTATAGGCCTATTCAAGTACTTCTTAATGTGAAATAAAGCAAAAAGGTCCTAAAAAATTCTTATGAGTTCATAAAGGGTCAAGATGTATTGTTTCACTCAGTGAAATCATTATAAATGGGATTAAATGTTCTACAAGGTACCATAAATTCATTTTTAAATTTGAAATATCCTTATAATCTCTCAAGTATATATAACTTGTCAAAGAATGCCTTTGATTTGGTGACCATCCTACGTCATAGTTAATTTTTACATTCTCCAACATGGGAGGACTGGCTTCAATCCATAACCAATATTTTACCTACCTTTAATCTCTTCTCAAATTAGTTTTCATTATTCTAAAATATTTTTTTCAAGTTTTATAGGTTTCATACAAGGTTTCATTATGGCTAAAGGTATATTTTTGAAGTTTCAAACATGAAGGTAATGTTAGTTAAAGGTTTGGAACTTTTAAAACATGATATTTTAGTCATATTTGTAGGCTTCCTATGGTAGTGATGAAGAAAACATCATGTATCAGATAAGTTACATTGTCCAACCTAGGTTTCAAGTCCTTCAATGAATGAAAGTCTCATTCATGAGAAAAGTAATATGTCTCAAGGAAGATCACCAAGTAACAATCTTGGAAACAAAAAAGGAACATATTATATTACAAGCCTTCAAATTTCTACATGACTATACAAGATAAAATCTAGAAGATGATGGAGGTTTTCTTGAGAGATCTAATGCATATGATGAACATTATAGAGTTTTCAAGAATAAGATGTGATTTTAAAAGCACACAATGCCTAGTTTTATATTTTATCAGTGTCTCTATTATTTTTAGATCATGAGATATAAATATACTCATACCAAACATAAAAATAATATCTACAACATTTCCATGGTGGTATTAGCTCCAAATCTTATTAAAAATAGTTATTAACAGAGAAAAAAGAGAGTTTATGCTTATTGATGAGTATTGTAGGGTTTAAATGAATTTAAATCACGTGATAAATATCCCAAGGTATAATAGGGTTATTATTATCTAGGTGAACCATCCATAAGTGCTTAGGAACCTCTAAAAGGTCTAAATAATTTGTGTACCATGTTTGTAGGGTTTGTGTGCAAATTACAACCACATCCCAGATTCAACCTATAGATGCATACATCAAGTAAAATCATGGATTACTTTAATAAGGTCACAAGGATTCCATTAATAATGATCATAATAGGGGAGGAGGTAATAATCACATCACTTTAAGGAAATTATGGTAGACTAGCCTAAAACCTCCCTGAAACACTTGAAACTTGAAGGTGTAAATTACAAGATTTTTGAATCTATAAGAGAATATTAATGGTTTAATACACTCTTTAAACCCTAATTATTGATTAAAAAAAGGTCATGAGGACATGAGCATGTAGGTTCTGACTCAATAAATCTTCAAACAAGAAAACTAGTTTGTAGGCCTATGTAAAGAGCGAGATAATAATTTTGGGTTTCAAGAGTTCAAATGGTCCTCAATAGCCCCTAGAGCCTTCTCTAGATTGTGAAAAAAAAATTAATATTTTGAATTATTTGAGGATGTTTCATGGATTAAAATTTTAGGGTTTAAATTATGTGTAAATCATGATAGGATTTTAGATAACTTTCAAGGTCCTTCAAAGTGCCTACAGTCTTATAGGTTTGATAATGAGAAATTGTAAGTTTCAAAAGGGTGTTGAATATGTTATGTTATATTTAAAGATAAAATCAAGTATATATAACTTAAGAGACAAAATTTCAACCAAAAATATGGGTTTCATGGATTCAAGATCTTATGAGAAAATTACAAGCTTGTAAGCTATGAGTTCTACCCATTAAAGTCATGTCAAGCCTAAAATGTTGTTGGAATAAATTGAAGAAGGTAAGAACATGTTCATGAATTATAGGAATGTTAAACCTTATCCCAATATTATTTCAAGATATATAGCATCAAATCCAAGGTTTTATAGACCAAAAGTTAGGGTTTCCAAAGAAGTAGTAGTACTATGAGAGAGTAAGTCTTGATAAGGACTCAAACGTGGTTAAGTTACCTAAATCTAAAAGAAGGTATTTTTCAAAGAGGAGAGGATTAATTTAAAATTATATAATTAGAAATTTCTAGGTCTAAAGAACCAAAAAAATTAAATTATAAAAAAATTTCATGAGGAATTGATAGGTCATAATGCTACATGCTTATTAATATAGACAATAAACATGGTGGTTATAAATATTAGAGTGATATCAACACCTCTATAGGTAAGGTAATTATTTTTCATTATTAAATGATCAAGGTCAGTGTCCCTCCTTACCCTCAATACTTTTTTAATAGCTTAAAACATGTTTATATGTCATTAACAAAAATTGCAGACTTATAAAGTGAGATCCTAATGAGAAATTTGTACTTACAAGACTTTAAAAGAAACATAAAAGTTATAGGCCTATACATAAATATTTATCAAGGTTTAAAAAACATTATTTCAGGTTTTTAAAATCATTCAATCATGAACACATCCTCATACCCTCTCAAAGCCTAAAAAAATCCTGATATGGATCTCTAATAATATTCAAGACTATAACATTGGTAGGTTTCAAGCATAAAGATCAGATTACAAGAGTTTCAAGGTTTTTAAAATATTTAAAAGGTATCCAAGGAGGTTATAGTGTCCCATGGTGGTGTAATTATCAAACTTTCAAAGTTCCTCCATGATACAATTCTAGAACAAATGTAAAAATATGATCCAAACAAAATTCTACCAACCTAGAATAGGTTTCTCAAGGTTTGGAGCTTTAAATACTTAGTTACATGTATTGACTTGAACATTAAAACATCCACAAATTTTAAAAAAATTATATAATTCAAATTTTAGCCTCCATTATTTCCCTTAGGTTCTAAATGATCAAAAAAAGATTTTAAAGTCTACCTAAGGAATTTTAAAGGTCTTAAGGAATATATCCACATCATCTCAAATAGATTATAATGTTCCAAGAATGGTCTTGTGAGAAAGAGGGTATCATTTTTAGGGATTTCTTGTTTTAATAATAAAAAATTTCTCAAGTTTGACAAAGTTAACATCCATGCCAATGAAATGTTAATACAAGGTTTTACAACATGATTCAAGAGTAAGTATGCTTGAAATATATTTTATAGCCTCAAGAATCTTATGGGAGAGTTTAAATAGAATGAATAATCTATTTAAATCCAAATAGATCCTATTGGTTTATTTCATAAGTTTAATAAATAAATGAAGAATGAAAGTAAGGTTCATGATGCGTGTGCAAGTGGAATTGGTAAAGTTTCAAGGTTATAGTATTATGAAGGGAGTTTTTTGAACAAATGTGTGCCCTTAAAAACCTATCACCAAGGTTATAATGATCCAAAAATGGTCAAGGAAGTCATATACTTTAAATATGTTTTCAAATCCTTTTATGACTCTTGAAGGGGTTAGGAACAAGAACATAGGTCTACTAATTTAGTGGAGCCTAAGAGATCCCTAAGACCACCAAGGTCAAGGCTTCAAGTTGCAGGCCTAGTTGATACAATTTAATAAGTATCAAGGTTTATTTGTAATTTTTAGGGAATTTATAAATAATTAGTGTGGATAATAAGTATGTTAATGCCTATAATCAATCTATGAGGTCTAAAAATTGAAGAAATAAATATGATCATGGCCTCAACACTAGGAGACCTATAATAAGTTTATATAAGTCTCTTAAGGTTTGAAAGCTCATATAGTTACAATTTTTTTAAATATTTTCTTTCAAAAACACTACCATGAGAAGAAGGTTTTAGTCCAAGAAACCTCATTTTTAAGCCTAACTAATAGGTTCACTGAGTTTTCAAACATGGTTAGGAAGTTATTAAGCATACAATGTGTCCTTAAAATACTTCTAAGGATCTCCTAAGAGTTACCAAAAAAAATTACATGTTATCAATGAAAAAGATTTAAGGTCTTAAGCTTTTCCCATAATATTTATCTCAAAGAGAATAAATTACAGCCAAGAACACAATCTAAGACCTAAAATCAAGTTGAAATCTTGATCAATCGTGAAGGATCATGGTTCAAAGCATGAAAAATACTTATCTACAATCCTAAAAGACATGTTTTAAAATGTTAAGGCTTATCCAAAGCAATCTATAAGTATGATTACATGGTTACAAGGAGAACGAGAATTAAAAATTGGACTATCAAGTATAAAAGTGTAGGTTTCTTGGCTTCTCAAGGAGTTTTCATGAATAACTAAGATGTTACACCATCTTCTCAACCTATTCTAGAGACCATCATATGTATTTCAAGATGAATTTAAATTAGCTTTTGATCCTATAGCCTATCAAACATGACCATAGGTGAATTAAATGACCATTGAGAACATGAAGGAGGTATGACGCATTAGAAAACTACCCTCTTGAGGTTTGTAACTCCATCCATGGAGTGGTGGCCATGGCAAGTCAAACACAACTCCAAATAGGCATATGAGATCCTTTCCCAAGTTAAACATTCAAAATTCATGAGAGGTGGACATGGGAGAGTTAAGTCCATTAAGACAAGAGAGTCATGTTTTTCAAGATTAGAGTAGCCTTAAATGAGTAAACCATGCAATCATAAGCCTTCCAAATTTTAAAGAGATCAAAATTAGGGTATTTACCTCCACTACTATGCCAACCTCCCTTGAATACCTTCATGGGATATGACCAATGCATTGGAAGGGATTAGTGACCCCATTTTCACTTATTTCTTATCTTGCATAGGCTAAATTATGATGTAACAATAATATTTATGCAATATTCTAGTGTTTTCTTCTCCTCTTTTATCTCATTTTTATTATATATAGGGATTGAAATGCCATGTTGAAGATAAATCCTCTTGGGTATGATGAGACTCTAATTTTTTGGAGACTTTTAATGCTAGATTTAAGCCTTAAATCTAATAAAATTTGATATTTTCCTCTCCTATATTGTAAACATTCTTGAATATTGTGAAAATTTGACTATATATCTTCATTTGTGGATTTTTTAGCCCCTATTGATGTTGTTATCACTTTTACACCTTCATTTGTAGGTTGTATATTGTGTAGACCACTACCTCTATGTAAATTATTTATGCAAGTGTTGAGAGAGTTGAAGGTTTTTTAGGAGTTATGTGAGTTAATTTAAATTTTTAAGATTTCCTATGTTATTATGAGTAAGAAGAGAAGATAATTTAGATTTGTTGCATCACATTTTATAGTTTTAGTTATTCTTCTCTCTTTCTATGACCAATTATTTTTAGCTTAGCTACAAATAGGTCTTTTTATGATTATTATAGTCTTGTAACTAATTTTAAATTAAGTGCATCTAGATTAAAAGGGAGATGTCCCTCTCTATAGGTTCATCACTAAAGATCCATGATCCCACACTTTAGGTATGATCCCATTATTACCATTGGATTAGTTGATTAAATGATAAGGTGTAATATTTAAGTGATAATAAGTAACATAAGGTGATTTTTCCTTGGCCTTTTATTCAAGTCCTAATTTCTCTTAGTGTTCCTCCTGTACTACCTCCTATGGCTCCCTTCATAGTTTTAAATCCTTCCTTTTATATCATCTCTATCACTTAGGGATTTGTCTTTAACAAGACGATTTCTTCTTTTTTATTGAATGATCCTCTCCCTGGATTCATGGCTCCAAAGTTCAATGTGACCCAGAGTTAGTGGAAATCATAGATGTTCCATTGGGATTCCCCATTTTTCTTTCCTCTTTTCATCCCCATGCCTCATCCTCCTCCATTAATTTTCTCTTTCATACCTCCTAGTTCATACATTACCCCCTCCACCTCAACCTCCACCAATCACAACCATCTATGTCACCCTACCAACACCTCCCTCCACCTAGAGAATAACTATGGTGTTGTAGGCACCTAAGATGACTCTATAGGGTGACCTTGATTTGTAGTGGGACTTTAATTTCACCATGAGGAACATGAGGAGAATACTCACATAAAATTTCAACTAGGAGGATAAACCAATGGTGTAGCAAGCCAATATGACCTCTTATCTCTCACCAAAATGAGGACATATGTGAGAGAAGATAAAGTGGTTAAGGACACAGTCTTTATGCTCTAAGATACAAATTATATGTTATAAAAGATAATGGATGACATGTGGAATAAGGTCTAAACCCTATAAGTGCAATTAAAGATCTCCTTCCCTATGGAGCTAATCAAAAAAGTTGAGGATACCCTCCATATTGTTTCAACCTTTGGAGAGGTAGTCAAGGCTCTGGTAGATAGTAAAGAACATTTTCAAAGGGCCCAGGTATATATAAATAATATTAGTCTAGGATAAATTAGGATTAATAAGTTGTAAGTGATCCTAAATAAGGGAATGTTGTTTAAATTGAATTAAATGCCTATTTTAGACTTGAACCTCTTCTAGAAATGTGTTGAGAGCATGAGGGTTATAATTGAAGAATGGATAAATGTAGAACAGATAGTAGCAAAGCCCCCAGAAGTAGGAAGGAAAAATATATTAGTCTTATTTAAATATGTAAACATCATTATGTTACTCTACCTTGATGGCACTTTACTAGATAGGAATGAGTTCAAAATTCACTTGGGTCACTTTGACTAGGTCATGAAGAATAAAGTGGTAAATGCCAACAAGGCCAAAGCCCAAGTATTGATCTAACTCTATAAATAATCCACTACAATAATTAGTCAATTTTTAAATTTCAAGGTGTCCATGAGGTCCCCACTTCAAGTTTACAAGAGACCAATGGCCCAATTATAGGTTATCTTAGAGAGCCAATGATGAATTTGTCCAATTTGGACTAGGAGTTTGACCTAGTAATTGTGTTAGTTGTTGGGGAGGTATAATCCAAACATTTGTGAGGTGGTTTATCAGTGATTTTTTTTGTATCATTTAGGTGGGACCTTGGATATATTTTTGAGGAAGTGTAGGATATTATCTTTTTGAATATAGTTATAACAAACTCTGGGAGGCCATCATGTCTCAAGATGGGAATATTGTGTTATTTAGAGGTGAGCCCCATCCTTATCTATAAATTGTAAACTATATCCCATTTTAAAAAGGTCAATAATTTTAGTTCTAAAATAATGTCATAATTAATTTGAGATTTCACCAACTTTTCCTTCATCATTTAGACTGTGAATGTCAGTAATGATGGGCACTCTTTGTAAATGAACTCATTTTTTATGAATATAATTATTTGTCTTATGATAAACTAGTTATTTATTTATTAGTGTGTCACTCATTTCCAATTTTGAATGAATGATAATGTTAGAGGACTAAATGAATGTTCTTTTATAAAATTAACATTACAGTTATAATGTGTTGTGTTATTCTAGCATATTTATTTTTTACTATAGGATATTTTATTGTTGATATTTAGTAGGGGTTTATGATTTAATCATCTCCTATTTCCTTAGACTTCTGCCATGTGTAAAACTAGTTCAGAACCCTTGGTGAAACTTGACACATAGTCATGTAATTGTGGCAGAGTACTCAGTTAGGTTCTTTAAGTATTATCACATTTCAAGCATGGAAACACTCTTTCCTACCCTACCTTGACCTCCTTTTTATGTTTATTTTTATTTGAAAACCTAAATAATTTACCATATTTTAAAATTTTGTAATGCATGACTTTGTAAAAAATGAAAAATAGAAGTTTCTTCAATTGATAATTAAACCAAAGTGTAATTTCACACATCTTAAAGCTCTAATAGTAATAATCATTACTCTTTGAGCATAAAAGGTTAAAACTATTAGTCCTTGGACTGATCCAATATTCATCATAAATTTAATGAGGGGATACTTTATCCCATGCATTGTCTCTCACTTTCCTCCTTAGGAAATTCAATATCATGAGTGCCTTTGGGGAAAAAAGTATTTTGTGGTAGACAATAGTTGGCACTAAAATGAGGGAAAATCTATTTTTCTAATTTGATTGATAATCTATTAGGTTTATGTTGGGTTTATTCTTGTAAATGGTTATTTTTTAACTATTATTTATCTATAAAACACCCTAGATCCTACTACACCTATCACTAGAGCTAGATCCCATCATGACAAACTAGTTATTTCCCCTTTGTAGTTTCATAGAAGGCCCAAAATTGGTAGACCTAAACTTAGACCAATAATTGATTCCACTCTCATCATCTTAGTCTCCCCTAAGCATACCTCCCATAATGGCTCTCCAACTACCCTGGTTATTTGGGTCAGATATCAATGTTCCCAAAGTTATCCATGACTCACATAGGAACCTAAAAAGATACCGTCACCACTTTACCCTTAGTGTAGGATGAAAGTTTAAATATCATGTGACCTCATACAATACTTCTCTAAGAATTTTCAATGTAGAATATTAATATGTGGTGTATAATATTTTCCCATTCACTTTGATATACTTAGCCTATGACTAACTCCTTAACCTCCCTCAAAACTCAATCACAAGATGGGACCAATTTAGTAGTGCTTTCTTGGCATAACTTTAAAAATTTATTGACCCCATCATCCTATATTATTAGTTCACTTTAATTAAATGATAACCCAGTGATCCCAACTAAATCTTAAATGTTAGGTTCTATAAAATGTATAGTCAATTTACTGTGCTTTACCAACCTAATGCCTGACTAGCACTTGAGATGTATAAGAATTCCTTAGACCTATGAATGGTTATGCTCTTAAGAAGATACCCCTAGATAGTTGACTTACCTCTAGATTATGTTGAATCTATAAAAATTGATAAGAAATTAAACCCTCAGGGTCAAATTATGGCTCCCATTCTTAATGTTTTGTGGCATATGCCTACATTAAACTTATTTCCTAATGAAAACCAGAATATTCCAATTCTTTGGTCATTGCCCATAACAAACCATCTCCCCCTAAGTCATATTGTGTCAAACTAACACTTGGATTTTCTTAACTTAGAAAATAATGAAATAGCTCATTATATATAACACAAAGTGACATTATTATTAGTTAATAACACACAAACTATACCCAAAAATTTTACTTAAAATGGGTTAAATTCCATCTAATGAATGGTCCAAAAACTAAGTAATGAGTTATTTTGTCTATAAAGTCAAATGGGCAGATTTATTGCTAAAAGTTTAAATAATAACTTCACCTACAAAATAAAAAATATAAATTAAATTCAACCCCATAGATATCTAGATTCATCCCATAATATGATACTAAACTTGACATATTTGAAATAGCTCTACCAAACTAGTGTCAAGTGCATAACATGACTGTACATGGGGAAATTAACTATATAAATCTCTAAAGTGAATTTGAAATATTCTAAAAAGAAATAGATGAGAATAATGTGGTTTCAAATAGAAACATTAAACTTAGGTAGACCCCCTATCACAGCCATGGTGTTGAAAACTATGGATTTTCTTAGACAAGAAAAAAATAGGTAAGAGGGGAGTACTAGTGAGGTTCATACATTCTAATAGCTCCAAAGGAACAATTATTCCCTAAGGGACTAGTAACCACAAAAACCACTTATTGATTTGACTCCACAAAAAAATGGTACAAATATACCATATCATAATGCTAGGATGACCCTCCACCTATAAAACCTCTTGTGCTGAAAACTCCTATAGAGACCTAACTAGTTAAAAATAAGGTATGCTATAAGATAGTAGAATACATGAAGAATATTAATATAAATATCACCCTTCATTAAATTTTTTAGATAATATAAAAACGTGATCTTATACTAAAATCCCTAACTAAAAATACAATGCAACCTACCCAAACTAAACAAAAAATAGACCACACCAATGTGATGATGCATAAGAACAAGATTGAAGTGCCTTATTTCCTACTCAATGTCAAGTTATCTTGGAAGAATCTTCACAACTTCCTAGTGGATTTAGGAGCCTCAACAAACATAATTCTAGCAGGTATTTATGAGAATTTAGGGCTAATTCCCATAAAATTAGACAAGGTGGTGTTTTAAATAGATAAATAAGAGGTCAAAGTAGTGGGTGACCTTCTAAATGTCCATATCAAACTAGAATTTGATCCCATGGTTCAACATCTCATAGACATCCAAATGGTGTAGATTCATAAAACTCATGGCATGTCCTTAATAGGTACTAGTCTAAAAATTTAAATGGGTACATGACCACTGACTTTTCTCATATGTGGTTACCCTAAAGAGGTAGATCTAATCAAATATGAGTCGATAGACAACCCTACATGAAATATATGATAATTGAGTACAACGTAATCAATAATAAAATGAAAATTAACATCCTTAGACTTAGGGATTTATATGCTAAGGACAATTCATGCCAATTATAAATTTGATGATGAGCTAGACATTATAGGTCTATAGTACCTATACATTGATGGGGACCATTTCAAATGAGGAAGTGTATCCAATGTTATTTTAGTAAACCCCCAAGGAAAGAAACACCTAGTTTCATATATATTATAATTCCCTTACATAAATAATCTATAAAATTATGAGACATTAATTCTAGGGTTTTAATTTTCACTATAACATAAGGAAAAGGAATTGAGAGTATTTAGTGATTTTGATCTAGCTGTCAAATAAGTTAAGAGTATAATTTAGTGTAAATTATCATACCAAAATAGGTATAAACATAGAGACTAAGACTTTATTTAAATGTTTAGTGCATTTAATGTCATCCCTATCCCTAGGGAAGGAAACCAAGTTGTATATGCATTAGCATCCTCAATAATGAACTTGACTCCCATGGATGACACTGAGTTGAATAAATTATCTATGGAACTAGTCCCTTTCCCATCTATCCCAAACAATGTGATGAATTTTTAGGTCTTTGAGGATGATCAATATATTATCCATTTTCTTAACAATGATATGGTATTTGAAGCCTAAGAAATTGATGAAGCAGATATAGACAACCTTAGAAATAAACTTGATAAGGATGGGATCCTCAACATTCATGAGAATTGAATCTTAAAAGAGATTATTTCCATATAAATATAGTTTGACACCTTATACCCAACACCCATAATCAAGAATCCAAGTTTTAAAATAAAGAGTGTCGAACCATTAATCTTGGTTCTTTAGATATCCCCCAAACTATCAACATAAGTTATAACTAGATATACTTAAAACTCAAATAGTTTTGAAAGCTATTATTGAGATATAAGAATATGATTTATTAGGCATATAGAGACCTCAAAATATTTAACTCATAATTAATTACTCACACCATCGCATCAAAACTAGATGAAAAACCATTCAAGTTGAGATAGAGACTTGTGAACCCAATCATGGAACTATCAATACATTGAGAAGTTTATAAATTAATCTCTCTTAGGATAATCTTCTTGATTATATAATCTACATAGGTAACCAAAATTGTGCCCATTCAAAATAATATTGGATAAATCCATGTGTGTGTATACTTTTGAAACCTGAACTAAGCTTCAGACAAAGATAACTATGTGTTACCTTCTCTCGATGAAGTGATCCAAATGGTGAGTAGATCTTATATGATGTATTTTTTGGATGATTTCTCAATATATAACCAAGTAATTGTTATTTTAAGAGACTGAGTAAAATTTTCATTCACCACCAAATGGTGTACTTCTATGGAAATGTGAATGCAATTTGGGTTGATCTATGCTAGAGCAACATTTCATAGGGTGATGGATTTTAATTTTAAAGGCTTAATTCGTAAGTGTATAATAATATATATGGATGAGTTGATTATGTATTTTAAATAGAGATAAGATCATATATTCCACTTACATAATGTATTATAAAGGTGTAAGAGGTATGGTATCCCTTTAAACCCAAAGAAGAGCAAGTTTTTCATCAGCAAAGGAAAACTTCTTGGCCATATTGTAACAAAGGAAGGTATTATTATCAATACATAAATATATGGTTTTATTTATAACCTACCTTCTCCTAATATCAATAAAGAATTAAAATCCTTCTTTGGGAAAAAAAATTGGTTACAAGTTTACTTCTAGATTTGTTAAAATTGTAAAGCCTCTGAATGTCATGTTGAAATAGGATACAAAATTAGAGTGGCATGTTGAATCAAATAAGAATTTCCAAGATATAAAAAATGCTATCATGCAAGTCCTAGTGTTGATTAGTATTTACTATACACAATATTCTACATTTACCCTTCACTTCATAGCACACCATCACCACCTACCTCATGCAAAGATTAGATAGAGAAGAAGACCCTATTGGTTTTATGAGCACCAATATTAAAGATGTAAAATTTAAATATTAAAATCTTGAAAAACATTCTTTTTTACTAGCCAAGGCTATGAAATTTTTTAGGAAGTACATTCTTAGGAATAAGGTGCATATAATTATCTAGACCCAATCATTAAGTAGATATTGGGATAGAATGAACTAGACAAGCATAAAGGCAGATGAATAATAAAGTTATAGGAATATGATTTGGAAATAAAACATGAAAATTTGGTTAAAATATAGGACCTTACTCACCTAATAACCAAAATTGATCATAGGATCATTGTGCACTAATTTTACTAGGAGGTCATACTCTATTAGGATTGGTATGTACCAATCGTAAATTATCTACTCTCTGGAAACACACCACCTAGGATAAATAAAACACCAAAGAGAGCCCTTAGGTTGAAGGTAACACATTATATGTTGAATAAATGACTTATATTTAATATTAATAAGGAGGACATCTATCTTAGATGATTATCAGAAGAAGAGACCAAATCAGTAATGACTAACTTACATGAAAAACTAGGCATTGGCCATCAAGTAGCAAATATCATGGCACATAAGATACTTTTGGGTATAATACTACTAAATAATTCATTCAAGGATGTAAATTCTCATCTTATGGTATTCCATCAATGTTAAACCTTCACCAAAAGAGAAACCTATGTTACAATTCCATTGTAGCCAGTTATAGAATTAACACCATTCACCAAATGGGGCCTAGAATTTGTTAGGATTATTAGCCCCAACTATTTAGTGGGCAATAATTTTATTCTCATAGCCATGTATTAATACATAATATGGATCAAGTTAGTGGAAATAAATAAAATAATCACCACTAAAGTGATCAAATTTATGAATAATAATATAACCACTCGATTTGAAACCTTGATTTCATTGGTGTACGATAATGGTCCCATATTCCAATCTACAAAGTTTATTGAATGGGCTTATGATGAGATAATCACCTTGAAATTATCATATAATCACTACCTATAATGGAATGGATTATCATAATTGACTAACAAAAATATAATTGATGCCATTAATAAGTCTAGGGAAAAGAAGCCCCCAAGAATGGCACTCATTGTTTAAATTTTCTTTATGGGCTTATCATACTAGGTATAAACAAGTACATAATAACTCAAAATTATTACTAATATATGTAATTGATTTATTTATTTCAACTACATTCAATAAATATACATACAAGTTCATGAAATAGTATACGGAGCATGATGATAAAGTAAACTCTAAGATTTTAGACATTATCCTATTATAATAAGCTTAGGATGAATCCTTAGTTAAACTTAAGCTAAAATCAAGGCATTATCAAGTGATGGTTTGAAAAAATGACTAGGGTTAAATATTTTAGTATTTCTGATATAGTGTTGTTATGGGATAGAGATCATAAAAAAGGGCAAACATCCCTAGGTCAATTTTCTTTAGATTGCTCCCTACCAAATAACTAAGTTACTAAGATAGAATTATTTTCACCTTAAGTACCTATTATAGCTTAAATTTTCACCCTTAGAGAGTTTTATTTATTCCCTTCCTAATTGATCTATAATATTGGGACAATCCTAGGTTGTGGGTCACCTATGGTGGGATTGAACCTATGAAGAAGGCCAACTTATTCTTGATAGATCACCTATGCTAATGTTTGCACTGGGAAAAGGGTTAGATAAGGGTAAAGGGATATTAATAAATTTAAAATATTGATGCACAAAATCAAATGAGAACTCACACAAGCATGAAACATACACTAAGGAAGCATAAGATAGCACTAGTTCATGCTATCTCAAAAATATAGCTAGCTATATAAGTATTTTGTATACTAGGTTCAAGAAACAATGAATGAAACTAGGAAGAATTCTAAGAATCACATAAATATTTCATTAATGGAAGAAATAACACAAATTCAAACCTAAAATTGACTTTAAAATACCCTAAAATAGTCAAAAAGGGACAATGGACATGGAATAATCTCCTTCACAATGCCATAATGCAAAAGCTTACTAAACATAGTTCAAAAATAAGAGATAGGTAAAGGAAATCTTATTATATTAAATAGGTCTTTGATAAAAGTTTTGATGGGGTCTAGCCTTATCAATTGAGAATCTATGATCATACAAAATTGAGATAAAGTCTTTTCTTTTAAAAACTGAGAGATCCCTTGACAAATGGGAGAGAGTGGGAGATATAGGAGAAAAGGAGAGAGAGAAAAAAGGAACGATGAGAAAAAAAAGTAATGGGCTACCATCACATTTCTCAAATTTTGAACTATATTTTACCCAATCAAGACTAACCCTCCATGAATAATCTATTGTTCATCTATCCCAAAATCTTTAAGTTCTTCTCATTAGCTAAAAAATGCACTAGAAGACAATGGTCTATTTTGTAGATGATGAATCATGATATATAATATGAGAGAAGATCATTAAATATTTTGAATAGAATTAAATGTTCCTCTTTAATACTATAATCCCTATATCTCTTTGCTATGATCTTCCATTCCATCTCCACTTGCTTCATTATGAGGGAAAGTTCCATATATCTATGTACTTGATAAAGCCATGCCCAAGTCTATTCTTAGTAGTTGTTTGTCAGAATTGGGACCATATTGAAATATGAGACAGTTATCTAAAACTATCCATATCGTCCCCTACTCAATATTTTATCATATGTATACTATAAATGAAAACAAATCTCCTTTATTAGTTTTCTTATAGTCTTTAATCTTGACAAATGAATCTCACCATGTGGTCTGGTCTTATTTTGATAACAAGTTATCAACCGTTGATCTATATTAGGTATAAATATCTTTTTTATCTCCATATATCTCTAATAGTGACCCTCAATCCTAAAATATCTCATTTTAGTTTGAACTAGGTCATGCTTGAACCCAAACTCCTTTGTATTTACTTTATCCAAGTCAAAAACTAGTTCGTCGACCTCCATTGAAAGCTTTGGATTTTCCCTTTATTTATTGGTTGTCCATTTCTAGTTCAAACCTTTTAATTTTTTTCCAAACTATCTTTTCCTTATTAGTACCTAATATATGTTGACTCCTTGACTTTAACTTATACCATTAGATCTAGATATATGCATTAATTTGAGACTTTGATTTAGATCTTCTAGCTCTTTGAATTTAACTCGCACCATTAGATCTAGATGTACAAATGAATGTGTACCATAGATTTGCCAAGGACCCATCATTTTGAATTAAATTAATAAATCATGATGACCAAATTTGATGTTTGTATGCCCATATTTGATGTCTATGTGAACATCTTAGGATTTTTGAACCCCAACAACTATTTGTTGTGGCTTAAATTTGATGTGCACACACTTATCATTTGATGTCAACATGACCATAATTGACATCCATGAGCCCATAATAATTAAAAAACCAATGGTTAATTTTTTAGGCTTAATTTTGACATCCACATGAACTTTTCATTCTGCAAACTAGACTTTGAAGACTTATATCTTGAGCTAGAAAAGTCATCAAGACATGAAATTTGCAAAGAAAGATCAAGGAATTAAGTTCATCATGTCCATGTGATCCTTCATCCCCCATGAGGCTTCTTAACATACTTATTAAATTCTAAATTAATCTAACCCATTCATTTTTACATGACATCTTGATGACAATTAAGTCTCTCTAGATTTGTTCCTAAACTATTTCTTGAATTTTCAATGCTTAAATGAATTTTTGAGGCCCATGTAAACTAGTTCCATGATTTTAAATGTTTAAACACCATAAAACCTACTTGGATAGTTATTTTTATAATTATGGACCTATTTCTCAAGGATCAATTAGATTACACTTTAAACTAACTTAAACTATTTCTAAGTCTTTGCAAGTAATGTGGTCTTCTTCTCCATCATGGATCCTTCATGGTCCCATCTCTAACAACGAAATTTAAATACCATATTATGGATATATTTTCAAAATATTTATTGACCTAAGCTTGATGTGACTCCAATGTCTTCATTTCAAGGTCCTTAGTTTCTTCAATCTCCATGAGATCTACCATCGTTATGCTCATGGGCTCACTTTCCATCAACTCAAGTTAATGGGCTAACTCTAATGCAGGCAGTTTAAGAGAAACAAGAAATTTGGCCTCCCTTCCATATACAAGGGCATATGGAGAATTTCCAATGGTAGTTTTGGGAGTCATTTTATTAGCACATAAGTCTATCCTTAGCTTTATATGCCACACTCTTTGATTCTCTTCCATGGTCCTCTTGATAATCATTATCAAGTTATTATTAATGGACTCTACCACTCCATTTCCTTAGGGGTAGTCATCAGAGGATGTGTTGAGGTAGATGCCCAAATTATGTTCTCATTTAGTTATCTTCATGACAACAAATTTTAAGCCATTATTTGAGATTATATTAGCTAGGACCCCAAACCTGGTCACTATGTTGTCATAGAAGTCCAACACTATTGTCTCATTAGGTTATCTTGAATTAATTGCCTCCACCCACCTTGTTAATTAGTCAATTGTAGTGAGCACCCATTTATTCCCTACACTTTAAGGTGGATTTATCATCCCTATGAATTCTAAACCCCATTTCATGAAGGGTTGCTCTACCTAGATTGGGTTGAGTGGTAGAGCTATTAATATTTGCTTTATTGCAAATAGAGCACAATTTTGGCAGTTTTTAACCCATGCATAGGAATATTTAAAAAGGTTGGGCTAATAATCGCTATCTCTCATTACCTTTGTTTCTATTGTTCTTAGAGAAAAATATCCTCCTACAAGTCCATCATGAAACTACTCCAACAGCTTTGTCACTTGATTGTCATTAATGCACCTAAGAAGTAACCCATTGAGGTCACTTATGAAAATAACACCACAAACTAATGCATAAGGTATGGACTGAATCTTGAAATACCTTCTTTTTCTCTATCCAAAATTTGAGGTCATTCCCCTATTATCAAGAAATGGGTCATATCTTGGAGCCAACTACTATGGGGTTGAGGTGTAATTGATTTTGAGTTATCTTATGTCACCCAAAAAATCTCTTTGTCCTCTTTAAGGTCATACACCATATGCTCGCACAAGAATTTTCCTCTTACTAGATTAGTGACTTTGATCTCCACATCATACTCCATGACCTTGCTAACTTAGCCTACTCTTTCCTCATTCAAATCCTTATTTTGGATAAAGTACCTCACTCCAATATGGGACACCATAAGATGAACCTTGATATTGGAGAGCATTGGTCTAAAATTCTTTAAGTTACTTAAAGCTGCAACAACCTTATATTATATGAAGGTATACCTTAATTTATATCCCTCTAGCCCTTAACTTAAAAAGGTAATTGGCTGCTCAAGTCCTTCACCATTATTTTTCATCAGCATAGCTAATATGTTGTCAATATTGGCAAAGGTGTATAATATAAACTTCTTTGTGAAGTCAAGATTTATGAGTGAGGGTACTTGGGTAATGGCCTAATTGATGACGTAAAATACTTCCTTACTTTTATTTGAAAAATAAAACACTTGACTCATTTTCAATATGATGGTGATGGGTTTGATTGGGTTTGTAGAACCAGGTATAAACCTTCTCACAATGTTTGTTTTCCAAAGGAAGCTATGGATTGCTTTCTTGTGCTTGGGTAGAGATAGTGATAAGATAGAACTTATTCTATTAAGGTTAATGGATAATACCTCCTTTGATACAATATAACATAAAAGTTTTCCTTTATGGATGGAAAACATATATTTCTTGGGATTTAAAGAGATCACATACTCTCTACATCTTTAAAAGATCATCCTTAGATAGTCAATGTACTCACTAGCCTTCTTAGAGAAAACTATGATGTCATCCAAGTAGATCAACACCATTTGATTCAGAAACCCTTATAAATCCATGTCCATGGCTCTTTGGAAAGTTTCTCTAGCATTTGAAAATCCAAAATCCATCTTATGGTAAGTATATATGCCCCACTTAATGGTGAAGGCAGTCTTATATTGATCTTCTTCTCTCACCATCACCTGATTATAACCTAAATATCCATCTAAGAGGGAGAAGCATTTTGAACCATCAACTACTTGAATAAGTTGATCCATAGATGGAAAAGGATAGTGATCTTTCAAGGAGAACCTATTTATATCCATGAAATAAAAAAATAGTATGATTTCCCCACTCTTTTTTCTCATTGGCACCAAATTAGCTACCCATGAGGAGTGCTTAATGAGAAAGATAATCTTGGATTCAATCATCTTGGTCAATTATTCATCATAATATCTTCTATTTTTGGGTTTATAGGCCTCTGCTTAAACCTGAAAATATTGGCATTAGCCTCTAAATCTAAGGTGTGTTGGGCCATCTTGGGATCAAAGCCTCTTAGGTCACTATATTCCTAAGTAAAGATGTCTACATATTATTTATAGAGTTATATGAAATCATGCCTTTCAGCTTTAGTGCTTACCTTGGCATTCTTGAGGACCCTATCTTTGAAGATAAGGAATCTTTCATAGTTTTCTTAATTGGTTGACATCATTGCCTTATCTTTTCTCATATGATCTCATTCATGGAAAAGACCTTCAAAGGTGACAAGAACTTTAGGAATATTATTGGATCTCAATTGAACTATTTTCTCTTCATATTAATGTTAGAAAATTTATTAGTTCATTAAAGAGAATTTTGCTTCCTTCTACAAGAAATAAACAATATGTTTATCATTCTCAAATACCTACCAATTAACTTCGTTATCTAGTATTGATGGTCTCACTACCACTTTGACATGTGAATGCACCTTAGTCTTTTTCAAATCATTTGGGATATCAAATTGAGATCTCATAGCTCCCAACCTATCATCATTTTAATTATAGTTTCGTGGTATGGCTTGGATGTTAAAATACTCAATCAAGTGCCACACTCTATGTTTGTAGGACTTCATCAAAGGATTCTTGGTGATATTCTAGCTTCTAACTAGGTACATTATTAGCTCGCTATCTCCATGAACTTGTAACTACTTGATTCCTATCTTATCAACCCATTGAAGCCCATGGACTAGACCTTCATATTTTATTGCATTACAAGATAAAATAAATTGGAACCTATAATATAATAAATATTTATCATTTGAGAGGGATATTATCATTTCACTTTCACCCACTCCATGTTTGTTCCTTGAACCATCAAATACTAATTTACATAAACCATTAGGATATTTATTTGTTCTAATGATGGCATGGAATGAATCTATTCATGAAGATAGTAGACACTCATGTCCCTCTCTTCAATTCCTTCCAAGGGATCATACGATTGATGTTCATTCCATAACTCATCCAAAAACATGTATGGTATCTCTTCAAGGTGAGTGTTTAATTCTTCACCAACCAGATGTTCATCCTCATCAAGGATGGTGAAATTGAGGTTTATTATATCAAGCCCATAAGGCTATATTTTTAATTATTCAATGGGCTCAGTGGTAATAGATACCTTGGTCCCATATCTTATTCTGAATGCCATGTATGACTAGTTTACTGCTAGATAACTTCTCATATTTGTAGTGAATTCTCTATATAGACATAGGGTAAAATGAGGAGGCACAACTAGGATAAACACATCTTGGACCAATATGACATTAAGACAAACATGCAGTGTCAATTTAATGTCCTTGATGATACCAAATGTATTGGTGGAAGAACCATCAAGCTACAACACTCCCTTAGATTGGGGCTCATACTTTAAACCAAGTTAGTCTACTATAGATTTTGGCATTAGTAAGGTTCTATCCCCACTATCTACCAATCAATTATGGACTATAAAGTCACCAATGACTACTAAAATGTAGAAAGGAGGAGGCTTGACCACCTTGCTTGATTTCCCTTTATTTGGTCCTTTGGTTGTATTGGTGAGAACCTTAATCACCTTGCTTGATGGCTTGTCTACAACTAGTGAAACATTAATGTTAGACAAAACTTCTTGAATAATATCCACCTAAAAAGGCATGGAAAGAATATCGCACATTGGAACACTCAAATTGAACTTCATTATTTATTCCACAATGTTAATGGTCAATCTCTAACCTTTGGTTGTGTTTTGGGAGCCATAACTATACTTTGAATTTATGAATTTTGGGGAATAAAGGTATTCCCATAATCTTAATTCCTGAGAACTATTAGAGCCTTTAGAATAGAAGTAGACCTAATTAGCTTTGATATTTAATGAATAATGGTAGGAAGATATTTTATTGCCTCTTTTTTAATGTCCATGTTCCTTCTTTTTAATCTTGTATTAGTTCTTATTGTGATGTTTGCCTAACTATAACTAGCCTATTGATTGAGTGCATAACACTCTTATCGATCATAGTTAATCATTATAGCACCATACTAGCTTAGTCCTTGATCAATTATTTGACCTTGTTGAGGCTCTTTTGGCTTTGTCATCATGGGCACCTATATGTTTTGAGCCATAAGGGCTCGATTGTACCCATAATTTATATCATGTTGTCATTGATCATTGAAATCTTAGTTGAGGTCAGTGTTTAGGACAATGGATTACCCAAAACACTAATTCCAAAGCATGATACCCTCATCTTCTTAAGAAAAATTATTTTGGGTAAGGATAAAGGTGTTATAATTGCTTGCAATATTTGGATTATAGTTTCTCTATCTATTGTAGATAGACTACCCTTGTCCTTGGTTCTAACATTGGCCTTAGCCTTAGAAGTTTCCTTTGTAGGGTGACCTATTTGTTTGATAACCTTGTTTTTTAGGTTGATATGAGGCTTGATGAGGCTTATTAAAATATTTATACCTCTTAACATTCACTAGCTCATTCCCCAAGGACTAAAACATACTCTTAAGCTCTTGCATTGGTGGCTTAAGTATTATCTTCCCATCTTGGACAAGATAATTTTATGTCCTAATTATCACCTCATTTGTATTTGGTAATGTGTTCCCTCTCATATATTATATCATCATTACAATGTCACTATTAAGGGCCTTTAAATAGTATAGGAAGGAAAAATTAGGGGTAGGCCTAATAAAGACTAGGATTCTATCCCAAGTTTTTTGGAACCTTGTATTGAAGTATTGCATGACTTTATGAGGGGATTTTTTATTGCAGTTAATTGCTTTGTAAGTGACAAATGATCAATTTTATCTTCATATATTTTACACAAAACCTCTCCTAATTGGTCACATGTGACAATGGGGTTAGTAATAAGGATTATATACTAGTCTAAAGATTTACCTTTGAAATATATGGCTAATAAACTAATTACTCCATTTTCCTCATTGATATTATGAATGTTGTAGAAGTTAGTTATATTTATGAGGTGTTCAGAAGGGGTTGTAGCTTGGTCTCTAGTAAAATAAGGGACACTTTTGAGAGATTCTTCCAGGATAAGATCATAATGGGGGAGAGATAGAAGACTTTGGCCATTAAAATCCATAAAATATCTAAGGACTAGAATAGCAGTAAAAGGGGATAATAAGGATCTTATATTAAGGGTATACCATGGACTTGATATATAAACAAAGTTGCCTTTATATGGGTGTGTATTAGAAAACCTTAATCTCTTTACTAAATTTAAAGTTAGTTCAACAAACTCAAAATGAATACCTTTAGAATTTGATCTTGTTATCACCTTTGGAATTTTTGATAGTTATTTCTCTATACCAGAGTGTTGATTACTCTTTTGGAGTTACCAAATACTATTGTGTGAAGCTATGGCTACTATAAACTGATCAAACCAACATCAAACTTGATCAATAGTTTATTCAAATTGGGTCTCATCAAGCATGCCAGAAACTATTATAGATTTAATTTGCACCCTTGGAGAGGTTTATTTAGGCCCATCTCAATTGATCTATAATATTGGTATAACCCCATGTTGTGGGTCACCAATGTTGGGGTTAACCTTCCATAGAAGGCCAACATCCTCTTGATAGATCACCTATGCTAATGTTTGCACTAGGAAAAGGGTTATAGAAGGGTAAAGGGATATTAATAAAGTTAAAAGGGTGATGCAACAAATAAAATGAAAACTCACACATCATGAAATATAAACTGAGGAATTATAAGATAGGACTAGTTCACACAATCTCAAAAATCTTGGTACTTACATAAGTATTTTGTACACTAGGTTCAAGAAGCAATGAATAGAACTAGGAAGAATTATAAGACTCACAAAAATATTTAATTAATGGTATAAATAAAATAAATGTAGACCTAAAATCAACTAGAAAATTCCCTAAAATAGTCTAGAAATAAGGACAATGGGCATGGAAGATTTTCCTTCATAATCCCATCATGCACAAGCTTATTAAACATAGTTCAAAATCAATAGATAAGTAAAGGAAATATTATTAGATTAAATAGGTATTTCATACAAGTTTTTATAGTGTCTATCATTATAAAATTATATTTTATAATCCTAAAAAAATTAAGATAAATTCTTTTATTTTAAAAAATGAGAGAGCCTTTATCAAATGGGAGAGAATGGGAGATATATGACAAAAGGAGGGAGACAAGACAGGTAGAATGAGTATATAAAATAATTAATGTACTATCACCACATTTATAAAATTTTAGACTATATTTTACCCAATCAAGATTAGTCCTCCATCAACAAGTTAACCTTCATCTATCCCAAAATCTTTATGTTTTTCTCATTGGGTGATAAATGCACTAGAAGACAAGGGTCTATTTTGTAGTTGATGAGTCATGATCCTTAATAGGAGGGAAGATCCTAAAATATTCTAAAAAAAATTAAATTCTCTACTATGCTACTCCAACCCCAAAATTTATTTTCTATGATCTTCCATGCCATCTCTACTTGCTTTATTATGAGGTCAAGGTCTTTATATCTATCTACTCGGCAAAGCCATGCCCAAGTTTGTTCTTAGTGACTATTTGTTGGACCTAGGACCATATTGAAAGATGAGACACCTTTATATAACCATTCATATCTACCCTTACTAAATATTTGATCATAGGTGTACTATAGATGAAAACCAATCTCCTTTATTGGTTTTTCTATAGTCTTTAATATCAATAGATGAAGCTCACTATGTGATCTAGTCTCATTTTGACAACAAGTTATCAACATTTGATCTATATCAAATCTAAGGACCTATTTAAACATCACATATCTCTAATGGAGATCCTTAATCCTTAAATATCTCATTTTGGTTCAAATTGGGCCATTCTTGAACTCATCTCTTTCATATTTACTTTACCCAAGTCAAAAACTAGTTCATCAACCTCCACTAGAAGATTTGGATTTTCACTTTTTTTATTGGTTATCAATTACTAATTCAAACCTATCAAGTTATGCCAAACTATCTTCTCTTTATTGTTCCTTAGGATACACTGACTCCTTAAATTTAACTTCTATCATTAGATCTATATGTATTAGTGAACATGCACCATAGATCTGTATAAGACGCATAATTTGAACTCAAACAACTAAATCATGAGGCCTAAATTAGATGTCTATGTGCCCATATTTTTCATATTCATGAACATCTTTGACATTTGTGAAAACATCTTTGTTTTTTTTAACCCTGATGGATATTTCTTATGGCTTAAATTTGACATCCATGTGCCCATAATTTGAAGTCCATGCAATCTTCATTGACAACCATTATCCTATCATAATTTAAACACTAATGGTTAATTTTTTAGGCTTAATTTTAAATTCTACATGAACGCTTCATTATACAAGATAAACTTTGAAGACTTATATATCAAGATAGAGAATTAATCAAGACATGAAATTTATAAATAAAGATAAATTAATTAAGGGCATCATGTCCATGTGATCCTTTGACCCCCACAAGGCTTTCTTATCATAATTATAAAATATACAAGTAAGTTAGCCCATCCATTTCTTCATGACATCTTGATGATGGTCTAGTCTCTCTAGATTTATCCCTGAACTTTTGCTTGAATTTCCAAGGCTTGAATGAATTTTTGAGGCCCATGTGAACTCATTCCATGATTCTGATTGTGATACCATAAAACCTTCTTAGATATTTCTATTTACAATTATGGTCCTATTTCTTGAGGATCAATCAGATTACACTTTAAACTAACTGAAATTTTTTCAAAAGCTTTGTAATTAATTTGGTCTTCTTTTCCATCATGGATCCTTCATTCTATTGAAACTCTACTCGACCAGGGCTTTGTTTAACTCCTCATACCATGGACCCTTCTAGGTAAAGTTTAGTATGTAGACCAAAGGTTGGCCAATAAGACCTCGAAGGCAATGACCTTCCATTGTTAGTGAATGGATAGTTCATAAATCATTACTTCTTAGTTTCCCCTTCTATTTTGATTTTAGAATAATCTTGACAAGGGTGGTAATGTATATATTAAACTAGTTTTATTTATTTGCATGTTTTTTTCTATTATGTGTTTGATTTCATTATGTTTTTATTACTCTTGGTTATATTTTTTTCCTATCATTTTTTCCTCTTGCATACTTTACTTAGAAACTAGACTTCAGTTGATTTTAAGATTGTAAGTAGAGCTAAAAATTCATTTAGAGAACTCTTAGTAAGTAACCACTCTAAGAGCGATGAAATCATGATTTATAAAATTAAACTTTGGATTACCCAAAGGTGATATTTCACTTTAATTCAAATCAAAGGTTATAAGTCTTTTAAATTTCATAACTTAGAGGCCAATGATTCTTAATAATACAAGTGAATTTTAGAACAATGTTATTTCCTGATAAAATCCATGTAAAGATTCACCTAATAAAAACATATTGATGAAAAGTGAGATCACTAAACCAATCTAAGATTGGTTGGGTATTTATATCTTTACAAACATCGCATCACCCATGGCTTGGTCCAAAACCCTCAATGGATAAAATAACCCAATATCTTCACAAGAAAACTTTAAAAGGGTACTAGAATAACATATATAATATAAATTTTATCTTCCTTGAAAGGTTTATTCATAAAACCTCCATCATAGGCTTTTTCATCCTTAGTTAGAAGTAGAGTAAGGCCTTAAATTAGATTAAAGGTATCTATGTCAGGGATATAGACACTTGACAAGCAATAAAGCAATATCCATACCATTCCCCTCCAAGACATATAAAAAATGATTCCCCTTTAGAATATTTGATGTCTAACATGACCTTGACTTGTTTAAGTGAAATCTAGAATTGGAATAATTAAATATATATCACCTCACATAGATTAATGGTCTTATATGGAAATAAGGCTTAGTATATCACCTGATGTAATTAATTTTTTCACCTTATTTTTATGATATGTCTAAATATTTTCTATAAATTTATGTGTTGTGTAGGAATAAAGGTTAACATCTTGGGTTATAAGTGTTTAAAACAAATTTAACCATACAAGTCACCAATTATTTTGGGAAACACATGACATTCTTTGAAGAAGTGGGGGAGCCCTTTATAAAATGACCAAACTCAAAGTTATCAAACTTCCAATCTCATTATAATGAACTCCTTTCCAAGAGAGTCTTCCAATTTATATTTTTCACTAGTTTTTTCAAGTATATTATGTATTTGTAATGACAAATTGATCCCTATTGAGATCTCCATTACCTCTAGAGGTAATGCAATTGAATCATGTTCATATCCTTATATAAACTAGGTGTTTTCTTAGTTAAAATATTTAATGTGTTAACTTTATACAAGTTTGATTTTATATTAAGGTTCTTGGAGTCTCAGTCTATTATAGTGTTAAGCTTCTAGAGTCCTACATGCTACCTTGTGGTTTTTATTTGGAAGTCAACTGAGCATATATATTTATCTTTATTATTTCATTTTACTTATTTTTTTATTGATTTCTATAGGAGGAGAAATTAAATGGGAAAGTGTTGTGTGGATTACTACCATAGGTGTTGGGTCTTATTAGAACCTAACCAATTAGGTTACCCTATTATCAAAAAGGCTAATCTCTCAAATCTAACATAGATGTTAGAGCCTAGTAGAGCCTAACTAAATGAAAAATTATCACATGGGCCAATGTTCAAAGTTTCCAAGATTCACCTGATGGGCTCCCCTAATGTCAAAAGTGTTAGTCTCCCAAACCTAATAGATATGTTAGGATCTGGGAAATCTTAACCAAATTATATATCACCATGTGTCCCACTATCAAGCTTTTCAATATTCTAGACATGATATAGATGTTAGAACCTAGGGGATCCTAACATATCACATCATGCCACATGGAATTTCCATGAAGATTGGTAGGAATATCCCAATATACCATAGGGTGGTCACAATAAGTTATAATCAAAGTCAAAAATATCTTCAAAGGATGCCACACATCCTCCATCTATCATTTTCTTCTCCTAAAAATATAAACACAAAGCACTAGGACCTACCTAAGTGGTGGCCATTACAACATGAAAAAATTATCAAGGGACACATGGAATGAAATAAGAACCACCTAGGATGTCTTAAAGATTATATGGCCATGTGCCTATTACACCTTGGGAATTGATTTGATGGGAAATTAGGCCCTAATTAGATGATTTTAAAATGTCACATCATGACTACTAAATCTAGTAGGTAACATATGATCATGATATTTGAGTTTAAGTCTATATTAGTAATTAAATGGGAATATTAAGCCATAAACTCAAATTTGAATTCATGTTGAGTAAGCCCCAAACACAATTAATGTAAGAGATGTATGAGGATTGAAACTCATTAGTCATTATTTCTACCAATTTCCTACAATCTATGACTAATTTTATGCTCCTACCAGTGCCCTCCATGTTTTACCTTTACTCAAGGCTCAATATTATATTATTCCATCCCAGATATAATGGCCACCTCATCATCTAACCCTAAAACTAATCTATAGTATCGGGACATAACTTTACAAGATGGATTGACATATTTTAAACACTATAATGAAGTGTTTAAGGCAATTGAACTGGTGCCCAAATCCTCTAAAAAAATTGAAGACAAGGATGAGTTCAAATATGCCTTTAAGGTTTATGAAAAGTGTAGGTTATATCAATTTATATCTAAGCTATGGATCTTATAATGTGTTAAATTATTTAGAAACCAACTACTCACAACTAAGAGAACATAAGATGGTGTCCATGGCATAATCTATTCTACACATTCCCAACATCATATCATGGACATTTTAGGAATAATATACAAATCATAATATAACCTCCTTTAGTAAACTATCACATATGATTAAAATATGATGACCACCTAGAATATCTCTCACCATATTTATGACATCCTTAACGATTGGGTAGAGAACCCTGAAGCAAAATTGATCAATAAGATAGATGTAAATGCATACACCATTCACAATTTCAAGGAAATAATTTATGTCAACATGATACTACTCAGCCAATTATTTTGGGAGAGTGACTTCCTACACATAAACCATCTATGGATCTCCTTACTCCACATAATCCTCCAGAGTAAGCAAGTCCCCAACCTCATAAAGGTGATTAATTTTAATATGGTCAAGGCAGTGGGAGATGCTTAGGGAGGAGGTAAATTATATATGATGAGATACTTGGTAGATGTAGTCTATGTAATGCTTACATTTAAAATTTTCCTTTCTAATATGGATTCCCTTAGATGTTTCGGTCAACATACTTATCTATAAACTATATGGCCACTATTATCAGAACCACATTTGAGAGATATGCAAGTCCTTATACCTAGTGTTATATATGTCTATTAGTGAGGCACACATATCTTAGTTACCAAAATAGATTAGGAACTATCTTACCCTTATTAAGAACTATTAATAATATAGAGAGGATACAATAATTCAAATGGAAATTAATCCTGTGTCTCCCCTCCACCTTCTCTATTAGGTCCCAAACCACATGGTCTAATAATAAATCATGTATCAACTAATGTAGGGTGTCTTAGGGTTTTTCATAAGCAACCAACATAAGGCCTACCAAGCTTTCCCAATCACCATTATACACCATGTATATATATCTTTACGCCTTTGTATAATATGACAATATGAGGAGACTCCTTTACCTTGGGTAGGGATAAAAATAGACTTAGATCCACATGACATCATCTAGAATAACATAGTAAGGTAGCAATACTTATTAAACATAAACTATAGACACCATCCCCATGAGGAGGATAATCTCTATATAAGCCTAGATAATTATTATGAGGTGTTTTCATGAATCAAGGAAAAGAAGAAGAATAATGTAAAGAAGGCTCAACTCATTCTATCCACCCAAGCTAGCCTTGCTTCTTCCATGTAAACTTAGCTCGGTGAGGATGTTTAGGCTACTCCCTCAATATTTTAAATAGAATTATATAGGGAGTCCTAAATTCTTCTCCTCTTTAATATTCTCTTCCTTGATCTCCTCTCCCTTAACCCTCAGCTCAACCTCCACCACCTCCTATCATTCAAGTAGCTCATCTGTAGGTAGTTCAACCACATGTGGGCTAGCCTCAAGTGGATCAAATCCAAATAGATTGACCTCAATTTACACATGCACTTAGGTCTAATATTAGTAATAACATGGAGGTAATTATAATGAGGGACCAATATCTATCTCTTGAATTGACCCCTTTCCCTACTCCATCTACTCTCGAGTAGCCTCTCATGGAAACATCTAGTTTCCTAAATCCCCAACAATCCACTCAAGTGGTATCTAAACTTTTTCCCATTTCACGCCCTCCATTATTCACCCAAGTTCCCTTGGACTTGGCCATGCAAAAAATCCTCACCTCCTCATTTCCATCTTCATTATCCATCCCTCAAGTAGGGATCTTTGTAGTGCCCCCAATAGTCATTTCATAGGTCTAGATACATGTAGGTGCCCCATCCATAATAAAGTGTAGTTGTGATTCTCATAATAAGTGAAATGATGTATATAACTTAGGCATCCCAAGTTATTTCATCATCACCTTTATCTAATAGGTCCCTCATTCAATTACCACAACCTCTACCATAGCTTATCCCTCCACTATAATAGTTGAAGCCAATCTAGGAAAGAGGACCTAGAATAATCAAGAGGTCATTCATCCTTAGCCTTCTATTTAAGTTCTAATCTATCCTATTTTTCCTCTTTCACCACCTTCTATGGCTCCCCACATCATTCCTAGGCCTCCATTTTCTATAATCATGGGCACCTAAAGATTTGACTTTAACTAGATAATTCTTTCTTTTTTATTAAATGACCCTCTCCATAGAATCATTACCCCATATGCTAATCTGACCAAGAGATACTATAAATCATGTATATTCCATTGGTATTATCCATTCATATTGCCTTATTTTCCCCCATGCCTCTTCCTCCTCCATTTCTTTCTTCTTTTAACCCTCTTACTTCATCCATTTACCCTCCACCCTTGGAATAGATATAATTTCACAGGCACATAAGATGACTCTATAAGGTGACTTTTATATGTAGTGGGACTTCAATTGCACCACAAGGAATATGAGGAGAATCCTCACCCCAAATTACATTGAAGAGGTGAATCATGTGGTCTACAAAAATTAGCATGATATTTTCTCCCTCAATAAAGTGAGGACACCTATGGGAGAAGATAAAGTGGATCAAGACCTAGTATTTATGCTCTAAACTACACATGATATGTCAGAGAAGCTAATGGAGGACATTCAAGAGCAAGTCTAAACCCTAAAAGTGCAATTAAAGAGATCCTTACCTATGGAGATTATTATACAAGTCGAGGATTCCATCCTATAAATTTTCTTAGCTTTGGGAGAAGTAGTAAAGACTTTAGTAGACAGTAAGTCAAATCTTCAAAGGGCCCAAGAATATTTAGAGAGGATTGAGTTAGTATAAAGTAAGTGTATTAAGTTCATAGTGATCTTAAATAAGGGCATGTTCTTGGGAATGAATCTCATGTGTATTTCAAACATGAACCTCTACCAAATGTAAGATAAAAACATGAGGGTTGTGATTGAAGAATGATTGAATGTGGCACACGTAGACACCTAAAACTAGCCATAACTAGCTTCTGACTAGACTTTAGATTGATTCCTACCAACTATAGAAAATTAAGCTAAGGAATCACTAAACACCCCAAATTTTCTTTTGCATCATTCATCAAAGCTTAGAATCATGTTAAGGCATCCCTATTTTGGGGTACTAGACCATATGAAAGAATAAACTCTCATGGATTCATCCATAATCACTTTGTATCATTTCAAGTGTCAATTTGGCAAATAAAACCATTAAGTGGGAAACTTGCACACTTGATAAAATCTTTAAAGATCTAAGAGGAAAATCAAAACCAATTAATAAGTTAAAAAAGATTAAAATCCTAGATGAATAATCCATTTACAATTAATGGATATCCTAAAATGGAAATTTCAAAATTCAAAATATCAAAGACTTTCATCATTTCCTTTATGAGTTGTCAAGCTCTTTGAAAATATCCGAATATATTTAATTTGAGATCCATGCATATTAATTATAAATCATAATTACTTGAAAACTATTAACTTAACTAGAGTTAATTTTAAATCACCTAGGATTATTTTGAATCCATTTCATGTTTAAACTCAACCTTAACTTACCATGGGTGAGAGTTAATTATTAAATCCATAAATACAAGGCCTTGCCTATTGAACTAGAAGCTATTTTTGGCACAAGTTTATTATGCTCAAATATGTTCAACAAACTCTTTTGATGTGTTTTTATAATTCCTAAATTCCTATCAAGTAGTGTTACCATGCTCAAATCTTAAGACAAGAAACATCAAAGCCAAGATGCCATGGAAAGAATTAGCTAAGAAATATTCATTGTTAAAGAATTCTTGATGCACAATCTTAGCAAGCCATTTGGATCTCTAAGGAAGGTAAAAGATTTATTTCTTTTATATTTTTGATGTGCTTTCATTTAGTTTTTTAATCTAAGATCTCCCTAGTGTCTAGCATAAATGTGTTAGCACTTTACTGTGTTCATTTCATTTATTTTATAACACTAACACAAGCTTAACCTCCACTCTATGTTAAATCTTTGTTCACATGTTAGAATTCTTGGTGGGATGGTACCCCACAAAGTTTCTCTTGATGCCTTTTAGAGAATTCCCTTAATGATTTTCATGTAAAAATTTAAGCATGCTATTAAAAATAGGTGAAAATTGAAGGCCAACATACATTTTTCTAAAAGTCACAAAGTTGCTCTATTCAATCATGATTTTTATCTCTAGAATAATGATATTAATACAATATCACTACTCAAAAATTCATGGTTTTTTAGTATTTATTGCATTTTTGTGTCTAACTATCAAGATTTTTACTAACTATTTGTGTTTGAATAGAAACTAGAGATATCAAAATATCACTACTCTGGTAGTCATGATATTGCCTTAAAAGTGGTGATATTTCAATATCACTACTTTTAAAGTGGAAATATTTCCAAAATTTATATGTTTTTGTAGAAATGTTAGAGATATTGCATGAACTTGCCAGCGATTAGGCTGACCATTTTGTGCTAGGTTACAATATCATGACTCTTAGAGTAGTGATATTACCTTAAGTTTAGAGATTTTAACATTAGAGTCAAGATATTGAATGTGATACTCTATTTACACACAAGTGATATTATGTTGATAGTCTTGATTTTGTAGAGAGAGTTATGGTATAGCTCTATATTCTATTATTTTGCATTGTGTGTAAAAAAAATAGAAACCCAAGAGTAAGATTTGGGAAGTCATTTATCCACACATGATGTGATTCTAAGCACAAGGAATCTATAACATGTTTTTCATGACCCAAAGGCCATAAGGAGCCATTTAAAACACTTCTAACTTGTAAATTTCACATTCCAAACTAGTGTTTTAATAATCTTTTTGCTTATGTCATTTTTGTTTTTCAAAGTTTTCAACAAAAAAAATGCTAAGGGGATTAAAAATTTCACAACATACTTAATTTTGTTATAATAAAATGAACTTTCACATTAGTTACATAATCCTAAGAGTTTTTTATTTTATGATCATTTATTCAACATTTTTTTTTAATCAAGATGAGTAACACATGTATGTTCTCACCTCATCCCCTTTAGGAAAATTGGTTGATCAAAAATGCTCATTCTTTGCCTTTGTCACTTTAGTCCAAAATAGTGAAAAGAAAATTGATAAGGCCCTCCCCAAATCCACATGGTTTGGGTTACCCCAAAATCACCATAAATTCTTTTCACTTGTCTTTATTTTTATGAATTTTGGCTTATGAGCAGGAGTTCATCACCTCCTCATGAGTTACATAGGGAAGTGTTGACCCAATAATTCATCTCCTAGCATCATTTCAACCCAAATCCATGGTGGGGTATATAAAATTAGGGTGACTAGTTGGGATGCTTGTTTTTAGTAGTTAAAACAAGCTCTGTTAGTGGTACTCAGCCTTAGAATGTAAGGGCAACTCAAACATTACACTACACTGAGCAAGCAACAGAAGTAGTAGTTGTGAAAAAGACAAGACCTTTTCATAACAAGCTGATTGATGTGTATCTAAATGACATGATTTCATATCTAGTGTTAAAAACACTTGGGACCATCTAGAAACATGTGAAATTTTATAGTTTATAATAACCCCACTTGTCATAGACATATTGTTGATGCAAGGAAAGTATCCTGAAGTTTCATATTGTAGTACAAATTATTAAGAGAAGAGGGGGACTAAAAATCCTTATTTTCATACACTTTTACTTTTTGGATTAACTATTAAAATCCTCTCAAGAGTGAGTATATTTATGGAATTTGACATTATTATGTAACCTTTTAAATTTTAGAATTTAGGACATTATATTTAGGTGTTTGTGTCACTTTATCCTTACTTTCATAGGTTTTGAGTCTACATTATTTGTTTGCTATACTACATTAAAAATGAGTCTTTTTTATACATCACTCATTTATTTGAGGAAGTTTTACACTTCCCATTTGATATCGCACCTTTGCCTTAGTCTTTGGATAAACCTTTTTATGTGTGTCTCACTTCATTTAAAAGGGTATCGTTACACTGCCCAATTCGTTATAATTTTTGTCTTTAAGTCTTGAAACAAATATTTATAACATATTTATAGCATGATAACATAATTACACTTCTCAAATAATTTTAAATAATTTTTTGCCTTATGTATAAATTCCAATCCAAAAATAAAACCATGTGTGCCTTTTGGATCTATACCGAGTACAGTCGTGCAATTCCTTCTTATCTAGCTTATTGTTTTTCTTAAATACGTCTAGTTTTCTAAGTTTAGTTAGAAATTGGCCTTGAAAATTTCAAATCCAAATATTGATTGATTTCTACCTGTGACATGTGTAATTTTATCCTAGACATAGATCTTTCTCTTTTGGGTTGTGCAACTTAGGTTAATTCTTTATTCAATTTTGAAATCTAGTATTTGTGCATAGATTTGGGGGAAGTGGTCTATCCTCCATATGCCTATTATTTCACATCTTTTACCAATTTACAAATTTAATGTTTAAATACATATTCCTAGTTTATACCAAAGTGTTTTAAATATGTTAGATTAAATCTCATACCTTGTTTTATTTAAAAAGTCTAGCTTTTATGCCTTTTCCAAAAGACCTAACACATGTCTATTTTGAGCCCAACTTTAGTGCCTTCTCTGAAATACCTAGAAAATTTTGTTTTCTTTAGATTATACTTGTTTGAAACACTATGTACTTAGAATTTGGCATTACAATTTGTATTCATCCACTTGACCTTTTTGTGTAAAACATTTTATGTTAGACTATTTTAGACCAAGTTTTAACACAAACATTTTGGAGATACAACTCCATTCATTTGACCAAGTTGGACCAAGTTTGAACCCTTTGTCCTTTAGATAGTTTTTTTGAGAGTTTATCTAACTCTAGTATTTTTTTGTTAAACATTAATTATTTAATTGAATATGTCTCACTATACTCATAATGGAGCCATGTACAATATAAGATATGATAAGGTGGTTGAATAAGATAAATTTTTTCAAGACCCCTATGGTGATGATATATTTTGTGAGATATATATTTATACTCCTTAAAAAACTCAATCTAAGGATCAAATCCAAGATCCCTTATCCCACTATTTGGTCAACATGCCTCCATATTTGAAGCCAGACCAAGAATAAATAGTACAGTACCTTGTTATCATTCAAAAAAAGTTTTACTATGTTATGATGTCATTGACATATGGCCCCTATTTTTTTTATCATCACTTACTTTAAAATAAGGATGAATTTTTAATCAAATCCATAGAGGTAGGAGCCAAGTTTCTAGTAGAATTCCCCCAAAAAAATTTACCTAGCTTAGTTTGAGTGCCTTCAACTCTTCTTTATAATGAAACCATTGAACAAGCCTCTTCTATATATATACAAGCACTTATGTTGATGACATATCAAGAACTATGTATTCTTGTAATAGTAAAGGGCCTCATAGAAGGCCATTTCATACAAATGTAGATTGTATACCAAACCTATTTTAACTTAGAGAACAACTTTAATAACATGACCATGAAAAATGATATTCTCATTAAGTTATCTCCTTCAATAGGATTATTTATCACATGTATAGGCTAATATAATTTGGGTATATACCCATTTTCACAAATAACTTCAATTGGATACATGTTCAATGCCCCATCTATTGAAGAAGTGGTTGATGCTTATACACAGACAAATGTGCCAAACATAGTGGATAACATACAAGAGTCATTCAATCCAAACCAAACTATTTTAAATGAAACAAAAACTATTCCATAAGAAGTGATTTTAGTAATCACCATGAGTGGTTCACAATATTATGGGGAAGGAATTCCTACATCCTAACCCTAACAAGATAACTCTAATCCTTGACTAGCTACTTCATCAAGCATGGAATTGTAAGGATTAAGTAGTAAAGTGACAATTAGTGCCTTACCTTAACAAAATATGATTAATTTTTCTCCACCAAAATATATGATTACTCACATTACACAACAATATGCAAAATCTAATTTACCAATGCAGTAGAGATCAAAAATTTCACAACCTCAATAGGGGGAACTAATTTTCCATCTTATCAAATAGTGACAAGTACACCTCAAAAGTCCTACACAAATATTCCTTCATAATCATAAACATTATCTAATAAAATATATATTTATTAGTCAGAGATAAATGTTCAATTCTTAATAAGCATCTACTCCACAAAAAGTGTTCATGCAAGCAAGAGGTACTACTATTCAACAAGTGCCAATTAGGAAGCAATTACCTTTTATTCTAAATGTGCCACAAATTCAACAATAAGGCCTTCTCTCATAATAAGTCCCCTTATTCAACTAGTTTTTATTAGTTATTACCAAGTACATATTCAATCATAGTAGGAACAATACTTTACCCTAAGCTATATCATTCCATTCTAGCCATAATTTCCCCAAAACTAGGCCTATATACTAAATCTAAACTAGAATAACATAACAATGCATGCAATTTCAAAAAGCACATCCTAATCCATGGATTCATATTCCTAGTTAGTTCCATATCCAAACCAAAATTCCACAAAAAAGGCCTCCATTTTACCCAAGTCAAGGTAATCTACCTTTGATCACCTAGCCTCCACCTTAGGCTAATATTTAATCTAATTTTTTGGCACAAGAACTACAATAATGAAAGATGCAATTCTTGCCATTTAAGTTGGGAAATAGACCACGAATTTTAAGTTGTATGAAGTGTGTTCTTACCAATTCAACATGGATTATTTTCAAATACCATTTCCTCTAGGGTATGAACCAATAAATTTTGACAAATACAAGGGTGAAAGAGACCATAAGGCCCATTTAATAGAATTATTTATTGATTACCATCCAGTGGCTTACAGCGACATATACCTCATAATTTTATTTCCCTAGAGTCTAGAAAGATAGGTTTTGTAATGGTTTATGAAATTTCCAAAGAACTCAATATCTAATTTTGATGACCTTTTAGACAAATTTATACATCACTTTTCTCCTACAATCTTGAACATGAGATTTCATTAGTAGATTTGACTCAAGCTAAATAAAAATACAGTGAAATTTTTTCAAGATATCTACAATTATGGAGAGCAATTTCTATCTATTTCACTCATATCTTACCAAAAAAATAATTGACCATTGTGTTTAACAAAAAATTTCATAGTGAGATATCTTACCATCTAGACTGCAATGTGCACACACTTTTAAAGAGATCATTAACAAAGGTTTGATAATTGAAAAGACCCTTATTAACAAAGGGATTATAAAATTTACCTTGTTAAATTAGAACCAAAACCAAAACTAAGGAAATGGCCAAAATAAAAACCAAAACCAAGTGCAAGCACAATCATTGGTACTAGCCCAAACTAGTAATTATGAAAACTCCAATCAATTCAATCACAATAATATGTTTTTGGAAATGGAGTAACCAAGTCGCAACATGTCCAAATAGTGAAAACACCATCTACTCAATATACACTACAAATGCAAAATAATCCTCACCAATAACCTATTCAATAAGCACAACCTTCCTAGTAGCATATATTAACTCAATAAATTCAACAACCCTTGCCTTTTCAAACCCTTCCTCCAAGGATAAATGAGCTTATTCAAAGAGTTTTTAGTGACCTTGTAGATCCCATTGAATTTGTGTTTCACAAACTTGTTGTAGCTAATTTGATAAGTTGGCTAATTCTAAAAAAACTATCTTGAGAGCATTCCTTATTTAGACTGGTATAGATAAAATGAGTGTTTTGAATACCATCAAGTTAATGGACATAATCTAAACTATTGTCCATAGATCAAGAACCTTAATTAAAATATGTTATAAAATAGAGAGATAACATTTTATAATAGAGCTTTTACATATAATTAGACCCTGAGTATTTATCAAAACCCTCTTCATTAATATAATAATAACAACCAACAACAACATCAACAACAAAGGCTAGAATTATAGAAACAAAAATATCAATAACAAGACAACAATAATATTCTAGTAGCATTAATAAATTCAACCTAATTGACAAAACTAAGGTTAGAATGATGTTGATAACTGATAGACTTACCATATAGTTAGACATGACTATAACAAAGTTGTAGGTCATCTTATGGGAGGTCACATTTGTAAAAACACCATCAATCCAAGACCAAGTGCTAAATCAGTAGGTTGTTACTACATAATTCCAATCAACAAACCTATGCCAGTGATCATTCCTTTACTTAGGACCACATACAAGCATACCAATAAGTAGGTAATATTACTTTTTGACCTTATACCAATAAATTTTTACTACCCCATGACCATATACAAGTACATAAGCAATAAATACTTATCCTATCTGGCCCCTCACCACCATATTTTTTTAATAACAGTGGTCATGTATCTAATATCGATTGTGAAATCACAACTTGATGGTTAAATATTACCATTCCAAATGCTAAAACATCTACCATTGAACCCATCTAACCCATTGATCTTGCTAGTAATAAGCCATATATAGTTTTAAAGGAAAAGATGTTTGATATTGTAGAAACTTCAAAAGACTCATGTATAAACCTCTATTTTGGATTTGTTGCATATGTTTGAATCCAAAAAAACATATTAAAATAGTTCATTGGCCAATCATAAGTTCTCGATGGCATAAACCTAGATAGATTTCAAGATTTGGTTGGACATCTAGCCTTGAGCCAATAGTTGACCTTTGACCAAAGTGATATGTCATCCCTTGGCCCTCTCTATAATATCCTTTGTACATCAAAGTTGTCATTACGTGGCATAAAGTGAATTATATCCTCATAGATAATGTATTAGGCCTAAAAATTGGGTCTCTAAAGCTCATCAAGCATATTAAATTCAAAACTCTAATCTCTAACTAGAAATAATCACTATCAAGGCCTATGACAATGAAGAATGAGAATCATAAGGCACTATCAGTTTACCAATTATCATTGGGCCCCTAACACATGATATACTATGTCATATATTAGACCTAGCTCTATCATATAATTTTCTCTTGGGTAGACCTTTTATACATGAAATTCATGTAATTTCATTAACATTGCACTAGTTTATCAAGTTTTGTAATTCAAGGATGGAGGTCACAATCAATAGAGAATTAAAACCTTTTTTACATTATAAACATTTAGAGACTGAGTATAAAATCTATAACTACCATTTTTTATTAGATCATATTCCCAAAAAAGATAAATGGAAATAAACACTTGTTAATTTATCTAAGGCCAATTGCATCAACCTAGATAGCCTTGATTCATCCTCCCATATGTTTCCTCTTGAATTGTCCAATCAGTTTACCATCATGGCTAATAGCTCAACATAATATTTGACCCAATACATAATTTATATTTCCAATCTTCTATAGAACCCTAAATCCTATGTAAGACCTAAATCTAATCCACTGTGTCTCGAATGGAAATGAAAATCAAAATGCAAAATATATAGTCCATATCCTATCATTTTCACACTGACCACTAGCTAAGAACATGACCCACTTACAAATGATAAAACTTGGTTATACAATGACAAATTAGATAACTCCTATAATAATTCAAAATATCCCATTTGTAATAGGATCATAGAGAATCAATCCTATGAAGGCAAAGGCCTCGTGCCTATTTAATAGGTAACTCCTTAGCCAATCTTTATAACTTAGTATAAAAGAACCTATGGTCTTATATTTAAACTGCATAGGGGTAACCCCATGTATCTTATTCATGTTCTAATGCCAATAACTAGTGATGATGATGATGTTAGTGAAGTAGAGTTTGATCATAGCCTATATGAATACCTTGACAATACCAATATATCTGATAACCATGCTATTTATATTCTTACCTCACTAGTCTAACACAATCCATTTCCTCTTTATCACCCTCAACCTATAGCCTAGGACCAATAAGAATCCATATTTCCTATAGATGAGTTTGATAATGATGATTCCTTTTGAGATTTTATAGGCCTAAGAGATAATGTTTCATTGGAAGACCGCAAACAAGAATTCTTGATCAAACTAGATCCTACAGCCTATATTAGAGAATAGGTGAGCAACCTTAGCCATAAATAAACCAATAAAACAATGAGGTCCTAAATTGAAACCTCTTTGAGGCACTTTTAGACTAGGGTAAAAGTAAAGAGAAGGGATAGTATTTTGGTGAAAACTTATTTTAGGCACCATTAGATGGGGGTGTTCACCTTTCCCAAAACATAGCTTAGGAGAACACCAATGTCAAACTTGACTATGGGTCTAAGTTTAGATCTAAAGAATAGTATGCCTTTGATCAAATCATTCAAGAGTTTCCAATAGTGTTTGTAACATGACCATCCCTACCATTAATATATTTTGATTCATTTTATTTAAGATAACCAAAAGAGCTAGTCTAAATAGAGGACTTTGCTATTTTAAGCCAATTCAAATCATTGTCAACCATTCAAGAAGATGGTTCAACTCTTATTATAGAAGACACTATAGAATTCAATTTCAAGAATCTAGATGATGTGAAATAGATAAAATTAGGTGCATCCCTCATTGAGGAACATGACATCTTTATAGCCCTTCTCAAGGAATTTGTTGACATCTTTGCTTGGGCCTTTTTAGACATCCTAGGTTTGGACCCTACCTTGGTTGTATACCTTCTTGTTGTACATATGAATTCCAAGCCTATGAAGCAACAATTATGAAATATGAACCTTTTATTATTGTATTATTAAATAAAAATTTGGAAAAACTCTTAGAAGTGAGATGTATTCAATTGATCAACTACTCATAGTAGATCTTGAATGTTGTGTTAGTTAGTAAGAAGCCAGAAGGAATTAGAATCTACACTAATCTTAGAGATATATATAATGCCTATCCCAAGGATGACTTTCCTCTACTAAACATTGACATGATAGTTGACTCCATAATCAGGTATGAAATGATTTATTGTTGGATGGATTTTCAAGATACAACTAGATCTAGATTACACCAAAAGACTAAAGGCTTATTTATAGCATTTGAGAGGTCCTGCCTGCTCGCTGGCAAGGCGGTGTCTATCTCATCATGCTTTATAGCGCATGCTACAGTGAGATGTTGTTAGACCCACCACTTGATTGATGTGTCGGTGACGATGATGATGAAGGGACCATGGGTTGTGGGCCCAACATGTCTTCCGCTTCGTCAAATAAATCATCTTCTAAAATAGGCTGAAAAAGGCACCTTATCTGGAATGTGCTTTGGAGGTACCAATGTCGGCAATGGCCAGTGTCACATGGCATATGACGCGGAGTACAGTGGTAATGGGATTCCCACTCAAGCTATCTACAAATAATTGTATGCACCACCATATCTTGGCTATGATTCTGTTCCTCGTGAATGCGGTGCGGGCCATGTCTTGCTATCCATCTATATAGATGCTCGTTGTGTGCCGATCTGATCTTGATATGCCACGTCCAGAGTGGTCTTTTTAGTAAATCAATGAATTGGTTGTACAAATATTCACTGTTCAGCCTTTCTATGGTGATGGTTCCATTATTATGTCTGCGATCTGCTTGAACTATTACTGCGGCAGACATCTGTAGATCTAATGACGCTGCATGAGAAATCCTGGTGAACTGAGGATGCATGCCTTCTCTTAAGATCTGTTCTTGGACCAGGGGATTCAAAGACTCGAATGCCTGGTTAAGAATTTTGGTTAAGTTAAAACCAGGTGCAGGGGCAGGCTGATGCATTAAAGTGGCTGGAGGATTTCTACTAAGCCAATCTGCTACTATATTATGCTTACCTTCTATATGCTGTACTGAAAACTTAAATTGATCAAAAAATGCTTGCCACCTAATATACTTTCCGCGACCATCCTTCCTTCCATGATCCTTTTCTCTGAAGGTAAGGAATCTGGTGCAGTCAGTTACAACAACAAAATGTGGCAGGTGCAGAAGTTTGAGCATAAACTTCTCTAAGCACTTTTTTACAGCATAGATTTCCTTATCAGAAGAAATCCATTTCATTACATCACTACTAAACACACCACTAGCAAACTCACATACAAACTCAACATTATTTACAATACAAACAAGTACTCCTCCCCATGAGAGGTCTGAGGCATCGGTGTATACTTTCATATCTTGTGATTTTGGGATATGGAGTTCTGGCAAGGCAGCAACTTTAGCTTTGATTTTTTGAACTGCCTCTGTATGTCTTTTTTCCCAACGGAAAGCTTTCTTCTTCTGGAGAAGCTCTTGCAACAAGAATCTGTCTTCACCAGCGTTAGGATAAAAACTGTTTAAATAGTTTAACAATCCCAAAAATGCTTGCAACTTAGATTTATCTAGTTGCTCAGGGAAACCGATAACCTTATCTTTTATGTGCGGCTGGATCTGCAGTTTGGAGTCTCGGATCACCATTTCGAGGAAATTGCATTCAGTTGTACACAACTGAATCTTTGTCTTTGAGAGTACTATTCCTGTGTCTGAAGCCAGCTTAAAGAAAGTGGAGAGATGAGTAGCATGTTCTTCTAAAGAATTGCTAAAAATTAAGATATCATCTATATACACACATAGGAACTGAGAAGTGCCTTCAAATATTTTATCCATATGCACCTGGTAGTATGCTGGCACATTCATGAGGCCGAAAGGCATGACAGTCCATTGATAGTGGCCGAAAGGGCAACTGAATGTTGTCTTGGCTCTGTCTTCTTCCTTGACTCGTATCTGATAAAAGCCTGATTTACAGTCAAACTGAGAGAAATATCTGTAGGCTGCAACTTTCTCTAATAGATAGCTTTTATCTGGGATTGGATATGGAAATGGTTCAGTTATAGCATTTAATGGTCTATAATTGATGACCATTCTATTTTTACCTCTCTTCTGCTCTGAATGCTTATTAACCATGAAGGCATAATAGCAGTAAGGAGAAGTTGATTTTTCTATGAACCTATTGGCTTCCAGATCTTTGATCTGTACTTCCATATCACTGTAATCCTATGCTGGAATGGGAATTCTTTTCCCAATTTTCATGTGCTTTCCATCAATGATTTTGATTTCCATTTCTGGCATTGTCTTGGACCAAAACTGTTGCGGATTATCTGAACAGATAAAGGACTTGATCCTTTCACCAATTTCTAGGATCTCAGTAGGGATTAATTCAGGACTTTGAGTCATGGCATTGGGAAATTGTTTTGTGGTGTAAATGAGCCGAGGTATTCTAAGCCTTTCATTTTCTATGGTGAACATTATGCTTTTTGCAGTGGCACCATAGGGCGTATACCTATCAATAAATGATCCTCCTAACAGGATGTCTATTGGCATCTTCTCTAGGGCGAAGAAATCGCAATGGAAGATTTTATTCTAGATTCTCAGGGGCTGCTGGTGTTTATATTTATTGTAGGTGAAACTATTCCCCTGGATATCTATGCTCTTATAAGCTAATCTCTCATCTAGTGTTTCCCAATCACTAATGAGTTGTGGTTTTGTAAAAGATAAAGAAGCACCTGTGTCTACTTGTGCATCTACATATCTACCATTAATCTCTAGAGTAAAGAACTGAGCAAATCTACCATTGATTAGATGGTTTAGATAGGCAGGTTAGGGTAACTCCAGTGAAGGAATGGTAGTACATACCAGCTTTTGTCTTCCTGGATCTGGTACAATTATTGGCGCTATGTAGACTTCTTCTTCAGGTTCTAGTTCTGCTTCTTCTTATTGATTACTGCATTAACCAACACAGTAATCTTGGTCAGAGCAGAAAATACTACCGACTTCATCCTCTTCTTCATAGCCATCATCCCATCTGGGGTCTGCTGCAAGGACTGGTTCTTCTGCAGGCATTATCTGTTCCCAAATAGGTTCTCGAATTTCTTTTGGTGGCTCTCTGCTGGTGAATTTGTTCTTAATCCAGGAGTCGCTCGGCTTGAATTGGCTTGGATAGTGCACAGGAGGATGTTGTGGTTTGTGCACCGTTAGTGGCTGTCGTGGCTGAGAGGGTTGTCTCCCCCTGGATGATTCTCCTCTTGATATACCTCTTCCTCTAGGGCGTTCTGGTCTTTCTGGAACTTCATGATGTGCTCTAGACCAGGGACCATAAGCTTCATATGAAGGATTAAAGCCTTTAGACCTGTAAGGTCGTGAACCTCGCTGCATGTTGGTCATTGGTTGTTTAAGATCATCTGCAAGAGATTCTAGCTCTGCTGCGTCTTCATCATCAGATGCTTCATCTGGAAGATCTTCAAGGATAGGTTCGTAAATATCCTCTTGAAGGTAAAGATTTTCATCTGCATCAATAACATCCCACCACGCTGCTGCGTTGGAGGAGAAAACAGCTTTAACTGTGGGGTTTTTACAAGAGTAGTTGGGAGCAATATGGCCAGGCTTACGGAAAATATAGCAAATGGGTTTGTTGGAAGCAGGTCGTGCTGTATGGCGTTTCTTCAGGAAACGGTGAGGAGGTGCATAAGAGTGTTTTTTAGGGAAGGAGCATCGCTTGTAAGACAATTGCCAGTGATGCTTCTTCTGATGACGACGTGGTTGGACATAGGGTCTACAGCCATAAGGAGCTGTTTCAGGGAAAATGGGAGCAATAGAGGTGGCTTGATGCTTGCTGAGTTTCTGCATAGATTTAGTCTCAGAGACTAACATCATGATATTCTGCTACGTGAAATCAATAACATTAGATAAAGCAAGGTCTTCAATAGCAAGGCCTTTAAGATCGATGTAAGACAACACACGATCTATGAGGTTATATGGCATGGCATGCAGAAATTTAAGTTTTACTTCAGTAGATGCAGAAGATTTACATTCATACGCAAGCTTTCTAAATTGCTTAGCAAAAGCCTCAAATTGTTTGAGATCACATAATTCCATTTTCATCAACCACTTCTTAGACTCGAGCTGTCAGTTTCCGACAGGAGGAGCAAACTCATCAATTAGTAATCTATACAAAGCATTTAAAGAATCTGGCTGGTTATGAACACGAACATGCTGCTCTACTTCTGGGATAGTATTCCACCAGAGGTTAGTGATTCCCCATAAATATTTGACTGCAAAACTAGTGGTTCCAGCTTGGTCTAGATGAGACTGGACTCCAAGAACACGCATGGTGTTACACCAAGTTGCTATTTCATTTAATGGGTCCAAAAGGTCATCTATATTGAGATACCAAGGCTGTAGATGTATATGAGTGCGTTGCATGAGGGAATGACTGGGTGACTTTTTGATAGTTTTAAAAGAAGGGCCAAAGGATACTGAACAAAGAGGTCTTGAAGAAGACTCGGCCTTTTGATCTTCTTTGGATAGCCAGCTAAGACTATCGTCTAAACTATCAAGCTTAGAATCTAAAGAATCAACTTTCTTCTGTATATTATTTACAGTATCTTTGATAGACAACACATCCCTACATAAATCATCAAAATTCTTAGAGAAATGAGCATTGAACCTAGAAACATAATTTCTCTGTTTGAACTCATTTGATGGATTATCATAAGTGGCTGAAAAATAATGCAAAACTCCAGCAGCTTGTCTGTGTACACCTTTTGGTGGTGGCCATCTTCCACCTCTGTAGAGAGTGACTGTGTCTTCTGTCAAAAATTCAAGACTGTCTTCTCGAGGAAGACTCATTAGTGTATGTGGAAAATCTTTGCCAAGATTTACCTCTTCATCCTCTATGAGAATATGACCAGTTTTTACAAATCTATGGGATGAGGACGTAGATGGTCGAGAAGGAGAGAGACGAGACTGCATGGACAAGGATCTGGGTAATATATTTACAGATCTGCCATCACTTTGGTGGACAGTGGCTTGACCTTTTAGTTTGGGAGATACATGCTTGAGCCAATCTAGTTTCCATTCAGATGGAACTTCGACTGTGTCTATATGTCCTTTCTGTAACTGGACTGTACCACTTAATCTTCTGGCAAAAGGCAGATTATCTAAGATTTTGGGGTGGTTAGTATTGGTCATACTATATAGGACAGAAATGTTGATAGATGCGTATTGGAATTCTCCAAACATTTCTAGACCATACAAAGAGGAAAAAAAACCCCAACAACCTAATGATCCATGCTTGACTTCTTTACAACCTTTGTCACGGACTGCAACTGAAAGGTTAGGACAAAACTCAAAACATATGACATCATCATTAAGTCGTCCAAGACTGGATAATTGACAAGAATGCTGAAAACTGACTTGGGGACGATCACACAGTGCTAAATATAATACTGGATTAATATTTGTAGGAATCAAAGGTTTAATATAAATCCTAATCAAACCAAAATGGACAAACTTGACATTGCTATGCGATCTGATATACATGATTTCTTTTTCTGGCAATAGCGGGAGCAAATTTGTTTGAAAAGTTTTCTTGGGCTTATAACAGAGGGTAGGCTCAAGTGACTTAATCCTGGGTTTGACAAAGGATAAATAGGTAGACGTATATATAAACTTAGACTTAACTAGCTCAGATTGCTTATACACACTAGAAGCCTTAAGAGCTGGAGGCTTGAACATACTGGTTTCTTTTTCAAGATCTGTTTCTGTGACTTCAATGTCAGGGCAGTCTGATATCTGATCTGGGATAAAAGGAGGTAATTCATACATTCCTTCAAGTTCAGACTCATTGACAAGCTCTATGGTAGATGTGGATGGTGCTTTTCCAAATTCCATTGTGGGGAGATTTGGGTTCTGGAGTGCAAAAAATTTCTGGTCAGAGAAAAGGATATGCAGAGATAAAAGCGGCCTATGACAATATGGGTGAACAGCCTATGACTCGATGCAATGACTTCCCAAAGAAATTTACAGAGTAAAGAACTCAAAAGATCTGATCCACGAAATAGGAAAATAATCACAACTTACAGTATACACTTGAATATGGCTCTGAATATGACTTTGATATGGCTCTGATACCAATCTTTTTATCACGTCAGTAGACGGCTGCTTAGCGGATAATTTGATCAATCTTTGAAAGAAACCTGCCTCCTGTCGCAGGTACCAAGTGAAGCCGTAGCCATTCGGCCCCTGCCTCTTATCACAGGTTTCTTTCAAAAGATTGATCAAATTATCCGCCAAGCAGCCGTCTACTGACGTGATAAAAAGATTGGTATCAGAGCCATATCAAAGTCATATTCAGAGCCATATTCAAGTGTATACTGTAAGTTGTGATTATTTTCCTATTTCGTGGATCAGATCTTTTGAGTTCTTTGCTCTGTAAATTTCTTTGGGAAGTCATTGCATTGAGTCACAGGCTGTTCACCCATATTGTCATAGGCCAATTTTATCTCTGCATATCCTTTTCCCTGACCAGAAATTTCTCGCACTCCAGAACCCAAATCTCCCCACAATGGAATTTGGAAAAGCACCATCCACATCTACCGTAGAGCTTGTCAATGAGTCTCAACTTAAAGGAATGTATGAATTACCTCCTTTTATCCCAGATCAGATATCAGACTGCCCTGACATTGAAGTCACAGAAATAGATCTTGAAAAAGAAACCAGTATGTTCAAGCCTCCGGCTCTTAAGGCTTCTAGTGTGTATAAGCAATCTGAGCTAGTTAAGTCTAAGTTTATATATACGTCTACCTATTTATCCTTTGTCAAACCCAGGATTAAGTCACTTGAGCTTACCCTCTGTTATAAGCCCAAGAAAACTTTTCAAACAAATTTGCTCCCGCTATTGCCAGAAAAAAAAATCATGTATATCAGATCGCATAGCGATGTCAAGTTTGTCCATTTTGGTTTGATTAGGATTTATATTAAACCTTTGATTCCTGCAAATATTAAGCCAGTATTATATTTAGCACTGTGTGATCATCGCCAAGTCAGTTTTCAGCATTCTTGTCAATTATCCAGTCTTGGACGACTTAATGATGATGTCATATGTTTTGAGTTTTGTCCTAACCTTTCAGTTGCAGTTAGCGACAAAGGTTGTAAAGAAGTCAAGCATGGATCATTAGATTGTTGGGGTTTGTTTTCCTCATTGTATGGTCTAGAAATGTTTGGAGAATTCCAATACGCATCTATCAACATTTCTGTCCTGTATAGCATGACCAATACTAACCACCCCAAAATCTTAGATAATCTGCGTTTTGCCAGAAGACTAAGTGGTACAGTCCAGTTACAGAAAGGACATATAGAAACAATCAAAGTTCCATCTGAATGGAAACTAGATTGGCTCAAGCATGTTTCTCCCAAACTAAAAGGCCAAGCCACTGTCCACCAAAGTGATGGCAGATCTGTAAATATATTACCCAGATCCTTGTCCATGCAGTCTCGTCTCTCTCCTTCTCGACCATCTACGTCCTCATCCCATAGATCTGTAAAAATTGGTCATATTCTCATAGAGGATGAAGAGGTAAATCTTGGCAAAGATTTTCCACATACACTAATGAGTCTTCCTCGAGAAGACAGTCTTGAATTTTTGACAGAAGACACAGTCACTCTCTACAGAGGTGGAAGATGGCCACCACCAAAAGGTGTACACAGACAAGCTGCTGGAGTTTTGCACTATTTTTCAGCCGCTTATGATAATCCATCAAATGAGTTCAAACAGAGAAATTATGTTTCTAGGTTCAATGCTCATTTCTCTGAGAATTTTGATGATTTATGTAGGGATGTGTTGTCTATCAAAGATACTGTAAATAATATACAGAAGAAAGTTGATTCTTTAGATTCTAAGCTTGATAGCTTAGACGATAGTCTTAGCTGGCTATCCAAAGAAGATCAAAAGGCTGAGTCTTCTTCAAGACCTCTTTGTTCAGTATCCTTTGGCCCTTCTTTTAAAACTATCAAAAAGTCACCCAGTCATTCCCTCATGCAACGCACTCATATACATCTACAGCCTTGGTATCTCAATATAGATGACCTTTTGGACCCATTAAATGAAATAGCAACTTGGTGTAACACCATGCGTGTTCTTGCAGTCCAGTCTCATCTAGACCAAGCTGGAACCACTAGTTTTGCAGTCAAATATTTATGGGGAATCACTAACCTCTAGTGGAATACTATCCCAGAAGCAGAGCAGCATGCTCGTGTTCATAACCAGCCAGATTCTTTAAATGCTTTGTATAGATTACTAATTGATGAGTTTGCTCCTCCTGTCGGAATCCGACAGCTCGAGTCTAAGAAGTGGTTGATGAAAATGGAATTATGTGATCTCAAACAATTTGAGGCTTTTGCTAAGCAATTTAGAAAGCTTGCGTATGAATGTAAATCTTTTGCATCTACTGAAGTAAAACTTAAATTTTTGCATGCCATGCCATATAACCTCATATATCGTGTGTTGTCTTACATCGATCTTAAAGGCCTTGCTATTGAAGACCTTGTTTTATCTGATGTTATTGATTTCACGCACCAGAATATCATGATGTTAGTCTCTGAGACTAAATCTATGCAGAAACTCAGCAAGCATCAAGCCGCCTCTATTGCTCCCATTTTCCCTGAAACATCTCCTTATGGCTGTAGACCCTATGTCCAACCACGTCGTCATCAGAAGAAGCATCACCGGCAATTGTCTTACAAGCGACGCTCCTTCCCTAAAAAGCACTCTTATGCACCTCCTCACCATTTCCTGAAGAAACGCCATACAACACGACCTGCTTCCAACAAACCCATTTGCTATATTTGCCGTAAGCCTGGCCATATTGCTCCCAACTGCTCTTGTAAAAACCCCGCAGTTAAAGCTGTTTTCTCCTCCAACGCAGCAGCGTGGTGGGATGTTATTGATGCAGATGAAGATCTTTACCTTCAAGAGGATATTTACGAACCTGTCCTTGAAGATCTTCCAGATGAAGCATCTGATGATGAAGACGCAGCAGAGCTAGAATCTCTCACAGATGATCTTGAACAACCAATGACCAACATGCAGTGAGGTTCACGACCTTACAGGTCTAAAGGCTTCAATCCTTCATATGAAGCTTATGGTCCCTGGTCTAGAGCGCATCATGAAGTTCCAGAAAGACTAGAACGCCCTAGAGGAAGAGGTATATCAAGAGGAGAATCATCCAGAGGGAGACAGCCCTCTCAGCCACGACAGCCACCAATGGTACACAGACCACAGCATCCTCCTATGCACTATCCAAGCCAATTCAAGCCGAGTGACTCCTGGATTAAGAACAAATTCACCAGCAGAGAGATGCCAAAAGAAATCTGAGAACCTATTTGGGAACAAATAATGCCTACAGAAGAACCAGTCCTTGCAGCAGACCCCAGATGGGATGATGGCTATGAAGAAGAGGATGAAGTCGGTAGTATTTTCTACTCCGACCAAGATTACTATGTTGGTGAATGCAGTAATCAAGAAGAAGAAGCAGAACCAGAACCTGAAAAAGAAGTCTACACAGTGCTAATAACTGTACCAGATCCAGGAAGACAAAAGCTGGTATGTACTAGCATTTCTTCACTGGAGTTACCACAACCTGCCTATCTAAACCATCTAATCAATGGTAGATTTGCTCAGTTCTTTACTCTAGAGATTAATGGCAAATATGTAGATGCACAAATAGACACAGGTGCTTCTTTGTCTTTTGCAAAACCACAACTCATTAGTGATTGGGAGACACTAGATGAGAGATTAGCTTATAAGAGCATAGATATCCAGGGGAATAGTTTCACCTGCAATAAATATAAACACTAGCAGCCCCTGAGAATCTAGAATAAAATCTTCCATTGCGATTTCTTCGCCCTAGAGAAGATGCCAATAGACATCTTGTTAGGAGGATCATTTATTGATAGGTATACGCCCTATGGTGCCACTGCAAAAAGCATAATGTTCACCATAAAAAATGAAAGGCTTAGAATACCTCGGCTCATTTACGCCACAGAACAATTTCCCAGTGCCATGACTCAAAGTCCTGAATTAATCCCTGCTGAGATCCTAGAAATTGGTGAAAGGATCAAGTCCTCTATCTGTTCGGATAATCTGCAACAGTTTTGGTCCAAGACGATGCCAGAAATGGAAATCAAAATCATTCATGGCAAGCACATGAAAATTGGGAAAAGAATTCCCATTCCAGCACAGGATTACAGTGATATGGAAGTACAGATCAAAGATCTGGAAGCCAATAGGTTCATAGAAAAATCAACTTCTCCTTACTGCTGTTATGCCTTCATGGTTAATAAGCATTCAGAGCAGAAGAGAGGTAAAAAGAGAATGGTCATCAATTACAGACCATTAAATGCTATAACTAAACCATTTCCATATCCAATCCCAGATAAAAGCTATCTATTAGAGAAAGCTGTAGCCTGCAGATATTTCTCTCAGTTCGACTGTAAATCAGGCTTTTATCAGATACGAGTCAAGGAAGAAGACAGAGCCAAGACAGCATTCAGTTGCCCTTTCGGCCACTATCAATGGACTGTCATGCCTTTCGGCCTCATGAATGTGCCAGCATACTACCAGGCGCATATGGATAAAATATTTGAAGGCACTTCTTAGTTCCTATGTGTGTATATAGATGATATCTTAATTTTTAAAAATTCTTTAGAAGAACATGCTACTCATCTCTCCACTTTCTTTAAGTTGGCTTCAGACACAGGAATAGTACTCTCAGAGACAAAGATTCAGTTGTGTACAACTGAATGCAATTTCCTCGGAATGGTGATCCGAGACTCCAAACTGCAGATCCAGCCGCACATAAAAGATAAGGTTATCGGTTTCTCTGAGCAACTAGATAAATCTAAGTTGCAAGCATTTTTGGGATTGTTAAACTATTTAAACAGTTTTTATCCTAATGCTGGTGAAGACAGATTCTTGTTTCAAGAGCTTCTCCAGAAGAAGAAAGCTTTCCGTTGGGAAAAAAGACATACAGAGGCAGTTCAGAAAATCAAAGCTAAAGTTGCTGCCTTGCCAGAACTCCATATCCCAAAATCACAAGATATGAAAGTATACACCGATGCCTCAGACCTCTCATGGGGAGGAGTACTTGTCTATATTGTAAATAATGTTGAGTTCGTATGTGAGTTTGCTAGTGGTGTGTTTAGTAGTGATGTACTGAAATGGATTTCTTCTGATAAGGAAATCTATGCTATAAAAAAGTGCTTAGAGAATTTTATGCTCAAACTTCTACACCTGCCACATTTTGTTGTTGTAACTGACTGCACCAGATTCCTTACCTTCAGAGAAAAAGATCATGGAAGGAAGGATGGTCGTGGAAAGTATATTAGGTGGCAAGCATTTTTTGATCAATTTAAGTTTTCAGTACAACATATAGAAGGTAAGCGTAATATAGTAGTAGATTGGCTTAGCAAAAATCCTCCAGCCACTTTAATGCATCAGCCTGCCCCTGTACCTAGTTTTAACTTAACCAGAATTCTTAACCAGGCATTCAAATCTTTGAATCCCCTGGTTCAAGAATAGATCTTAAGAGAAGGCATGCATCCTCGGTTCACCAGGATTTCTCATGCACGTCATTAGATCTACAGATGTCTGCCGCAGTAACAGTTTAAGTAGATTGCAGACATAATAATGGAACCATCACCATAGAAAGGCTGAACAGTGAATATTTGTACAACCAATTCACTGATTTACTGAAAAGACCACTCTAGACATGGCATATCAAGATCAGATTGGCACACAATGAGCATCTATACAGATGGATAGCAAGACATGGCCCGCACCGCATTCACGAGGAACAGAATCATAGCCAAGATACGGTGGTGCATACAATTATTCGCAGACAGCTTGAGTGGGAATCCCATTACCACTGTACTCCGCGTCATATGCCATGTGACACTGGCCGTTGCCGACATTGGTACCTTCAAAGCACATTCCAGATAAGGTGCCTCTTTCAGCCTATCTCCGAAGATGACCTATTTGACGAAGTGGAAGACATGTTGGGCCCACAACCCATGGTCCCTTCATCATCATCATCTCCGACACATCAATCAAGTGGTGGGTCTAACAGCATCTCACTATAGCATGCACTGTAAAGCATGATGAGATAGACACCGCCTTGCCAGCGAGCAGGCAGGACCTCTCCAATGCTATAAATAAGCCTTTCGCCTTAGTAGTATCATCGAAAAATTTTCATTATGAAAATCTAGTAGCCTTGTAAAAGAGTATGCTCTTCACTTGCCCTTTTTGAAGGATCCTGTGAATCAGAAATTGAAACAAGGATATAGTATTGTAATAATTTTTGAGTGAAATAGTGAAGCCGTAGCCATTCGGCCCCTGCCTCCTGTCGCAAGTATCTTTCAAAAGATTGATCAAATTATCTGCCAAGCAGCTGTCTACTGACGTGATAAAAATATTTTTATCACGTCAGTAGACGGCTGCTTGGCGGATAATTTGATCAATCTTTTGAAAGAAACCTGCGACAGGAGGCAGGGGCCGAATGGCTACAGCTTCACTATTTCACTCAAAAACTATTATTACAATACTATATCCTTGTTTCAATTTCTGATTCACAGGATCCTTCGAAAAGGGAAAGTGAAGAGCATACTCTTTTACAAGGCTACTAGATTTTCACAATGAAAATTTTTTGATGTCTAAACTAATGCGGAAAGGCTTATTTATAGCATTTGAGAGGTCCTGCCTGCTCGCTGGCAAGGCGGTGTCTATCTCATCATGCTTTACAACGCATGTTATAGTGAGATGCTGTTAGACCCACCACTTGATTGATGTGTCAGTGATGATGATGATGAAGGGACCATGGGTTGTGGGCCCAACATGTCTTAAGCTTCGTCAAATAAATCATCTTCTGAAATAGGCTGAAAAAGGCACCTTATCTAGAATGTGCTTTGGAGGTACCAATGTCGGCAACGGCCAGTGTCACATGGCATATGACGCGGAGTACAGTGGTAATGGGATTCCCACTCAAGCTATCTGTGAATAATTGTATGCACCACAGTATCTTGGCTATGATTCTGTTCCTCATGAATGCGGTGCGGGCCGTGTCTTGCTATCCATCTGTATAGATGCTCATTGTGTGCCGATCTGATCTTGATATGCCACGTCCAGAGTGGTCTTTTTAGTAAATCAGTGAATTGGTTGTACAAATATTCACTTTTCAGTCTTTCTATGGTGATGGTTCCATTATTATGTCTGCGATCTGCTTGAACTATTACTGCGGCAGACATCTGTAGATCTAATGACGCTGCATGAGAAATCCTGGTGAACCGAGGATGCATGCCTTCTCTTAAGATCTATTCTTGGACCAGGGGATTCAAAGATTCGAATGCCTGGTTAAGAATTCTGGTTAAGTTGAAACCAGGTGCAGGGGCAGGCTGATGCATTAAAGTGGCTGGAGGATTTCTACTAAGCCAATCTGCTACTATATTACGCTTACCTTCTATATACTGTACTGAAAACTTAAATTGATCAAAAAATGCTTGCCACCTAATATACTTTCCACGACCATCCTTCCTTCCATGATCTTTTTCTCTGAAGGTAAGGAATCTGGTGCAGTCAGTTACAACAACAAAATGTGGCAGGTGCAGAAGTTTGAGCATAAACTTCTCTAAGCACTTTTTTACAGCATAGATTTCCTTATCAAAAGAAATCCATTTCAGTACATCACTATTAAACACACCACTAGCAAACTCACATACAAACTCAACATTATTTACAATGCAAACAAGTACTCCTCCCCATGAGAGGTCTGAGGCATCGGTGTATACTTTCATATCTTGTGATTTTGGGATATGGAGTTGTGGCAAGGCAGCAACTTTAGCTTTGATTTTCTGAACTGCCTCTGTATGTCTTTTTTCCCAACGGAAAGCTTTCTTCTTCTGGAGAAGCTCTTGCAACAAGAATCTGTCTTCACCAGCGTTAGGATAAAAACTGTTTAAATAGTTTAACAATCCCAAAAATGCTTGCAACTTAGATTTATCTAGTTGCTCAGGGAAACCGATAACCTTATCTTTTATGTGCGGCTGGATCTGCAGTTTGGAGTCTCAGATCACCATTCCGAGGAAATTGCATTCAGTTGTACACAACTAAATCTTTGTCTCTGAGAGTACTATTCTTGCGTCTGAAGCCAGCTTAAAGAAAGTGGAGAGATGAGTAGCATGTTCTTCTAAAGAATTGCTAAAAATTAAGATATCATCTATATACACACATAGGAACTGAGAAGTGCCTTCAAATATTTTATCCATATGCGCCTGGTAGTATGCTGGCGCATTCCTGAGCCTGAAAGGCATGACAGTCCATTGATAGTGGCTGAAAGGGCAACTAAATGCTGTCTTGGCTCTGTCTTCTTCCTTGACTCGTATCTGATAAAAGCCTGATTTACAGTCGAACTAAGAGAAATATCTGCAGGCTGCAACTTTCTCTAATAGATAGCTTTTATCTGGGATTGGATATGGAAATGGTTCAATTATAGCATTTAATGGTCTGTAATTGATGACCATTCTCTTTTTACCTCTCTTCTCCTCTGAATGCTTATTAACCATGAAGGCATAACAGCAGTAAGGAGAAGTTGATTTTTCTATGAACCTATTGGCTTCCAGATCTTTGATCTGTACTTCCATATCACTGTAATCCTGTGCTGGAATGGGAATTCTTTTCCCAATTTTCATGTGCTTGCCATCAATGATTTTGATTTCCATTTCTGGCATCGTCTTGGACCAAAATTGTTGCGGATTATCCGAACAGATAGAGGACTTGATCCTTTCACCAATTTCTAGGATCTCAGCAGGGATTAATTCAGGACTTTGAGTCATGGCACTGGGAAATTGTTCTGTGGCGTAAATGAGCCGAGGTATTCTAAGCCTTTCATTTTCTATGGTGAACATTATGCTTTTTGCAGTGGCACCATAGGGCGTATACCTATCAATAAATGATCCTCCTAACAAGATGTCTATTGGCATCTTCTCTAGGGCGAAGAAATCGCAATGAAAGATTTTATTCTGGATTCTTAGGGGCTGCTGGTGTTTATATTTATTGCAGGTGAAACTATTCCCCTGGATATCTATGCTCTTATAAACTAATCTCTCATCTAGTGTCTCCCAATCACTAATGAGTTGTGGTTTTGCAAAAGACAAAGAAGCACCTGTGTCTACTTGTGCATCTACATATCTGCCATTAATCTCTAGAGTAAATAACTGAGCAAATCTACCATTGATTAGATGGTTTAGATAGGCAGGTTAGGGTAACTCCAGTGAAGGAATGCTAGTACATACCAGCTTTTGTCTTCCTGGATCTGGTACAATTATTGGTGCTGTGTAGACTTCTTCTTCAAGTTCTGGTTCTGCTTCTTCTTCTTGATTACTGCATTCACCAACACAGTAATCTTGGTCAGAGTAGAAAATACTACCGACTTCATCCTCTTCTTCATAGCCATCATCCCATCTGGGGTCTGTTGCAAGGACTGGTTCTTCTGCAGGCATTATCTGTTCCCAAATAGGTTCTTAGATTTCTTTTGGCAGCTCTCTGCTGGTGAATTTGTTCTTAATCCAGGAGTCGCTCGGCTTGAATTGGCTTGGATAGTGCACAGGAGGATGCTGTGGTTTGTGCACCGTTGGTGGCTGTCGTGGCTGAGAGGGTTGTCTCCCTCTGGATGATTCTCTTATTGATATACCTCTTCCTCTAGGGCATTCTGGTCTTTCTGGAACTTCATGATGCACTCTAGACCAGGGACCATAAGCTTCATATGAAGGATTGAAGCCTTTAGACCTGTAAGGTCATGAAACTCGCTGCATGTTGGTCATTGGTTGTTCAAGATCATCTGCGAGAGATTCTAGCTCTGCTGCGTCTTCATCATCAGATGCTTCATCTGGAAGATCTTCAAGGACAGGTTCATAAATATCCTCTTGAAGGTAAAGATCTTCATCTGCATCAATAACATCCCACCACGCTGCTGCGTTGGAGGAGAAAACAGCTTTAACTGCGGGGTTTTTACAAGAGCAGTTGGGAGCAATATGGCCAGGCTTACGGCAAATATAGAAAATGGGTTTGTTGGAAGCAGGTCGTGTTATATGGCGTTTCTTCAGGAAACAGTGAGGAGGTGCATAAGAGTGCTTTTTAGGGAAGGAGCGTCGCTTGTAAGACATAAAATAGCCTTCACCAATCCATGGGAACATTTTTTAATCAAGTCATGCCATTTTGTCTTAGGAAAGCTAGGGCAACATACCAAAGATCCATTACCATCATATTTCATAATGTGATGCATGAAATTATTGAAAATTACACTGATGACATATTATGGAAATCAAAGACTAGGGCTAATCATCTAGTTGCACTAAGAAAAATATTTGAGAGACTGCATGACTATAAATTCAAACTCAATCCTAAGAATTGTGTTTTTGGCATTACTTTAGGAAAATTAATTAGCTTTATTGTTTCTCACCAAGGCATTAAATTTTATCCTACCAAATTAAAAGACATTATAAATATTCCACCACCTTTTGATTCAAATAACTTCTATAGATTGTAGCACAAGTTTTAGTCTATCAGATGCTTCATCTCTTAGTTAGCTAATAAATGTCATATATTTACACACTTACTAAAGAAGGTTTCACATTTTATTGGGATGATGAATGCTAGAAATCTTTCTAACACTTAAAGGACTATCTTACCAATCCACCTATTTTGTTACCACCTATACCTAGAAAGCCATTCTTAATGTATCTATCTACCATAGATAAAGCCATGGGGGCAGTTCTAGCTCAAAATGACAACAATGGAAAAGAACATGTCATGTACTATTTAAATTTTACACTAGTTACATCTAAACCCAATTATACACCCATTAAAAAGCCTTTTTTAGATATGATCTTTCCAGCACATAAACTGTGACACTACATGCTTAACAACTAGACCATAGTTATCTCTAAAGTAGATCTATTAAATTATCTACTATCCAAAATAGCTTTACAAGGTGGCATGGCCAAATAGATAAAGTTTATAAACAAGTTTGAGATCTAATACATCAACCAAAAGCCCATTAATGGTTAAATACTTGTAGATCAGCTTTATAAAGCTCCCTTTGTAGATATTAAACCACTAACTTTTCAACTCCTAAACAAGTCCATTATGACCATCATTGAAACACCTCCTGAGGAGTAGCACTAGAATATATATTTTGATGGATCATTCAAATCACATGGATCATGGGAGGGCCTATGTTTTATTACACTATAGGGGAATATTATTCCTAAATCATTCTAGATCAACTTTCATTGTACTAACAACATGGCTGAGTATGAAGCACTTATTTTAGGGATTCATCAAGTAGTACAATGGAATATTCAACATTTCAAGGCTTATGGTGATTCTCATTTAATAACCAATCAAGTTACAAACCACTTTCATATCAAATATGACACTATTGTGCCATATAAGGACATGATTAACACTCTTAAATTGTAAATTATTGATGTATAGTTTAAACACATACTAATTTCCAGTAAAAGAATAATAGATGCTATGGCCACCATCATCTCTTTGATATATCATGTTGATTCCTAATTAAGAATATTATAGTGCCTACTCATGAACCTTCAACCATCATAATGATCTATGATATTGTTGGTCCTAGATATATATGGTATTCAAACCTTTTCACCTACCTTCATGACCATATTATCCCACCAGAACTATCCCTCAAACAATAAAAGGTATTTTCCCACCAAGTCACATGTTATACCTTACTTAGACCAACCCTTTACCACCATATATTTTATTGAACTACCTAATTATTTAACTTTGGTAGAATCAACATTAGCATTACATGAATTTCATGAAAGAGTATGTTGAGCCCACACCAATGGGGTTGTCCCATCTAAAAATATATTATGTACTAGGTATTATTATACAACTATGGATGTAGATATAACTACATATATTAAAAATTGGAACAAATGTTAATGACATGCCAATCTAATTCATGCCCTTGCAAAAATGATCAAATCAATGCTTACACCATGGTCATTTTCTACATGGGGCCTCAACCTCATTAGGAATATTAAACCAATATCATCTGAAGTCCATAAACACATCCTTACCACTACCTAATATTTCACTAAGTGGGTTGAATCTATACCCTTCACTTATGTGACTACAAAACAAATTTCAAAGTTGATTTTTAACCATCTCATTTTTCACTATGGTAGCCCATCTAATATTATATTTAATAATGGAAAATCATTTAGGAACAGGTATATCAAAACCATAGATGTTGATTACAAAATTACTCATCATTTTTATACAACATACTACCCACAAGGTAATATCCAAGTAGAAGCATCCAATATAGCCATTGTCAACATCCTTAAAAATATTTTTAATGATGTTGGACATGATTATCGCCTCCAAATATTCCATGCCCTCTAAGTATAACGCACTAGTTACCATACCCTAATAGGATCCACTTTGTATACCCTAGTTTTTTTCATGGACATTTTTCCCATTAAGTTCGAGTTACCTTCTTTATGCATCTCTTTAATTCATGTCCTAAATGATGAACATTATCAATTATTTGACATAAAAGATCTAGAGTTACTTGATAAAAAATTCATAGCTATCATCAATAACCTTCAAACATATCAAAATCGAACTTATGGCCATTACAACCACTAGATCAAACACCAAAAAATTTGAACTCAATGATCTTGTTCTCAAATAAAATTAGTATAATACCACATCTAAAAATAAGGACAAGGGAAAGTTCAAACCCAACTAGATAGGGCCTTATATGTTTGTTGAAAATTATGAACCCTAGTGTATGCAACCTCACTACACCAGATGAGGATGAACTTAATGAGCCAGTGAACATTATACACCTCAAGCATTACCTCATTTTATAGACCTAAAATATTTCCTATGGGGCCCATTTCCATTATTCTATAATATAGACATTATTCTTTGTACCATACCATTCTACCTTCTACCATTCGACCATGCCTTTCCTATCGACTAGAGTTGTTTTTACCCTCCCTAAACCAACCCTATGACCTTGGTTCTATTCCATTCTTCGGGAACCTTTATCAAAATAATTTAAATCAAATTTCAATATTTGATTTAGTATTTTAGATAGAGACTATATTTTTGAATAGTATGATAGTGGTTTGGTAGTAGCATCCTTCATTTTGTTACCTCATTTCATTCTAATTACTATTGATTATAACTACCTTTGGGTAAATCTAAGTTCCACCATTATGCTACTAATTATAACCAAATTTGGGAAAATTATTATGATTGACCTATGCCATTATTCTTAATTATAACTACCTTTGAGCAAATTTAGAAAAATACCATGATCATGCCTTGAAGTACTACCTTCTCATTTCTATGCCATATCGTATCATTTGCCTAGTTAACCTAATTTTATAATTTGTTTCTACCTAGTTAGATTCCTTTGATGTAAGGCACAACTATAGTGACTTGAGGCTCCATCCTAGGAATATGTAGGTAGTGCTCAATTCATGTTGAGATCAGCTCAATCTCCCCTTTTCCATGCTCTCTCCATTTTGTGATCAATTTCAAGTTTGAATTCTCTTTCCATTTCACAAGCTAAACTATTTAGTATCTCATCATTCTCCATTGATTTGAGATGCTTCCAAAATTCCAAAAACATTTGTAAAAAATCTATAAAATCTTAAATATTTACCACTTCTTTTCCTCAAGGATTTTTAGAACCCTCAATAATTCATAAAGAACCTCTTATCATTTTGTTTTCCCATCCTTATTTTGCCTAAGCCATCTGCTCTTTCCATTTTGTGAGTTTCTTTTTACATATTCTGTATTAAAATTTGATACATTATAACCACTAGGATTCATTCCACACTCTCACCATTTTGTGAGCCCATTTCTATATTCCTCTACACCATCAATCATGTTTTCTTTATCATCTTTTTCTTATATCTCATATCTTTGGAGAACTACATTTAGCATAATTTTATGTTGGATCTTGCATCCATGAAACTATGTACACAATGTTCACTTGTGTAGTACATCTAGGGTCAGCTCAACCACCCCCTTCAAGTTTTTCTATTCTCCCATCTTGTTTGTTTGTGTTATTACTTACCTATATCTTAGGCGTAACTGTATGTTTGTCTTCTTGTTTCTGTCATGTTGTTTGCACTAACATTATCATTAACCATTGTTCATGTTTGATTCAATTTGTTTGTGTTTTTGTGTCTTTGTTTCTTTTTTGTTTGTTTATTTTCTTATATTTTTGCTTTCCTTTTGTACCTTGATTCAATCTATGTGCATTTATTGAGTGATTCCATACACATTATCATTGAATCCATTAATATTCATTTGTCAACATTATCATTATGGTTTTTATAATTAGTGCATTTTTTTTTATTGATTATTGGATTGCATGTCAATGCTTCTATATATTTTTTCTAAGTCAACATGGTCTTCTATCATGATGCCTACTATTATGTTCTACAAAAAAAATCAACTCAAGAAATCTTATAATCAATGTGGCCACTGATACTTCTCCTTGGCACCTAAAAAATACTTGATCTACCTAAATCATTCCAAAATATGGAGTAATTAACTCATGAAATAAGCCCTTAGGTAGGATTTGTATCTCCATATTAGTAGGTTGCCTAAATTCATCTTTCTCCTTTGTACCAACTTACTCTTACTCCATAATTATGAATGTTATTCATAATCCCTTCTCTAATTTACCATATTACTCCAATCATTATGCCAATAATGCTAACCACCTTTAGGCAAATCATTGTGTATTATCCCACCCACATAGCCAATGATTATAACTACCTCTAGGTAAATCATTGTGTATCATCCCACTTGTGTTGTTATTTATTCTAACTACCTTTATTCAAATCATTGTGTATTATCCCTCCAATAGAGCTAATGATTATAACCATCTATGGGAAAATTCTTCTCTTTCTTCTACCTAATTAGGGCACATTTTCATTATGATAATGATTATAACTACCTTTGGGGAAACCATTATATCTATCTACCCAATTGGGTCATGTTTTTATCCTACTAATGATTATAACTACCTCTAGACAAATCATTATTTTAAATTTTAATGATTATAACCACCTTTGAGAAAATCATTATCTTGTTACCCTTATCCTTTTTCAATGATTATAACCATATATGGAAAAATCATTAACTTTTCTATCCCACCTGTACTGATGATTATAACCACATGTGAGAAAATCATCCTATTTATCTACCCTACTAAGGCAACTTATCATTCCACTAATTATAATCATCTATGGTCAAATTATTCTTTTCCACCCATTTCATTCCATCATTTTACTTCTTTCAAGGGACCTATCACTAACCCTTTTTTGTATCACTCTCTCAAGGGGGAATCTAGGGCTCCTCTATTTCCATTAAATTCATAGGCATGATGGACTTTTAACTCTTTAAGAAGATGTTACTATGCATATAACTTGCAACACCTTTCCAAATAAGGGCAAACTATAGACACCTGAAAATGGCAATAATTAGCTTCCAACTAGACTTCAAATTGATTTCTACCAACTATTGCAAATTAATCTTAAGAATTACTAAACATCCTAAATTTGCTTATGCATCATTCATTCAATATTATAATCATGTTGAGGTATCCCTATTTGGGGTATTAGCCTATATGTAATAATAACCTCTCATGGATTAATTCCTAATCACCTTACAACATCAAAACTATCAATTTGGCCTATAAACCCATTACGTGGGGATCTTGCACACTTGATCAAATCTTGAAAGAGCTAAAAGGCTAATCAAAATCAATTAACAAGTTAAATAATATTGAAATCTTAGTTGAATTCATGACTTATCCAAAAATGATACATAATGGATGTTATAGAGGACCTTCATTAATTTGAATTTCTATTTAGGTGGGAAGCACAAAATAGTCATGTTTACAGTGCCTAGACACAAGATGGCTCCAAAAATGTAATACTTGTGGTCAACACCAATGCCACCTCATGTGACTTCTCTCACAAGACTTTATAACCTTTTGGTCTATTAGACAATGCTTCAAAAATGTCAAGACTAACCTTGAATCTTGTAGACAATATGTCTCCTACTCCAAAAAAATTAGACCCTAGTGGATCCAAACCTTCATGGGCTAACATGGTCAAAGGCTTATATCTGGTGGGTTAGGTCCACTTGGGCCCCCAAATTTTCTTGATAGAAGTATAAAATGAGACATTCATCCTTGTTTTTGATGCCATCATGTAATAGGTCGATGTGGAGCTCACTAAATCAATTTTTTCTAGGGTTTATGACTACCACCCAAACATTGATGCTTTCCATAAATGGTTCAAATAAAGATAGAAATCCAAAGGTCACTTGGAGGTGGTTTCTCTATCTAGGGGATTCTTCTTTATTAACTTCTCTCTTCAATAGAATTGCATTAAATCTCTCTTAGAATGCCGTTAGTTTATGGGGAAGGTAAGCATTTTGGTTAGAAGATGGAAGGTTGGGTCAAACCTTAGTAACATAACCATGGATGGTGCTCCCATGTGGGTTATCTTTGGTTAACTCTCACTGAAATACTATCACCTAGAGGTTATTGATGGGATTGCTAGAGCTTTGGGTTAACCCATAAAAATTGATCCATTCACTCTATCATGATGGAGAATAGTCACTGCCTACATCCATATCTTCCTGTTAGCCAAAAATCCCCTTATTCACAAGATTAAGATTGTTTCTAGATACAATGTTTGGGTTTAGAAAATTATCTATGAAAATAATGTAATCATTTTTCTTAGATGTGATTTTTCAAGTCACATACTCTAGGATTTCCCCAAAAAGGGCCATGACTCAAAGGACTCCTCTCAACAAAGCATCAATGTGGTCACACTAAGGAAGGATTATCAGATGGATTGATCACTTAGGATCAGCTCCCATCAAACCCCCCAAGAACTCCCCCTGCTATCAATCCCAAGAATCCTCCCTTTGCTAGCCCAAAAAAAGAAGCTATTGTAGTTTTTTGATAATGCTCCAAGTTTAAAGAGATGAAGTTGGGTTCTAGTTCAATTATCCCCCTCAATCATGGTACCCTCCAGTCCTCCTTAAATACTCCTCAGTATAATAGATTCAAAGGTATGGAGTGTTTTAACCCTTTTTCCCCTCTCCTTTCATTGTTTGGCTGAGGTAGTGTGTGATTTAGGCCCTCTAAGTTTTCCCCTGCTCACCCTCTCCCTGACTCCCCTCTCCTCTTCACTCCCTATCCCCACCACCTTTTGGTGCCACTTCTGCTCTCCTTAGCTCTCCCCTACCCCCCTCTTACCTCTTTTCCATCCCCCTAGTTTTTTCTTCCCTCCCTTTATGTACCTCCCCTCCATTGCCCCTTCAAGTTCCTCCTTTGAGTCCACTTCCCCCTTCCCCACCTTTGTGTTCTAACCCCTTCCCTCCCCCCAATTCTATCTCATCAAACCTTTATTCCCTCTCTTTCTCCCTTGTGTAACCTATCCACTTTTCCCCCATCTTCCCTCTCTTGTATCCTTCCCTTGATCTTAGCATCTACCCAAGCCCTTGCCTACAAGAGCCCCCTGTTTGCTAACTTGGAATCTTCCCTTCCCCTTCCTCCTGAGGCCCCCCCTTTCTGCCCTATTACATTCCCCACTACATGGAAAAGAGGTGGGGAAATGTTATAAATTGATTTCTCCTTGCTTGGACCCCCCATAGGATTATGGGATATTCACTTTCTCAAAAACCAAAAGAGGTAGGATAAAATCTAATATTGGAATTTCTCTAAAACTGATGGGTAGATCCCCAAGAATGATTACTAAAAACATAGAAACTATAAAAGATATTATAAATGGTTCTCATCAAATCTTAAGGTCTAACATTATAATAATTAGAAGTACTCTCTTAGAATATTAGGGGTATAAATAATGCTAAGAAACAAAGGACTCTTTATAATACTATTAAAGGGGTCAACCCTTCTATTTTTCTCATTCAGGAAACCAAAATTTCTAACCTTACCCTTAAAACCAATGTGGCACAAGTATGGAAAAATTCACATGCCCTCTCCTCAAATTCCATAAGTACCTTAAGTTTCCTAGCCATATCTTGGGACCCAGTTATTTTTGTAGGTGACTTGTTATGAAATTACACAAATCAAATCTTGGTCTTATTCACTAACATCATAAGCAAAGATAAATGGATTATTACCAATGTCTATTCTCTCAATTCCAAATCTGCCAAGAATCTTCTTTGGAAAGCATTATAAAAAATTTATAAGACCTATGTTAATTGGAATTAGATTATGTTAGGTGTTTTTAATACTCCCCTCACCCTCAATGATAAAAAAGGTAGACTCGTTGATCTCACAAATAACATGCTAGAATTCAATGAATTCAATTCTAATGTAGGTTTAGTGGATGTGAACCTCAATAGAATCATGTTTTCATTATCCAATAAAAGACTAGGATAAAAACTAATTTAATTCTACCTTGATAAGTTCTTGACATCTTTAAATGAGGACTTTCTCTTTTCCAGTAGACTCTCCTCCCTACCTCGGATTGGGTCTAACCATAATCCCTTAGTCTTTGAAGTTAAAAAAATCTCTAAACCCAAGTGTAGTCCCTTTAGATTTGAAATCATGTGGCTTCATCATCCAAACTTCACTAACTTCCTAAAAGATTGGTGGAAATAACCCTTCTCGAGTTCCACCATGTTCACTCTCACAAAAAATCTTAACTTCCTTAAAAACAATCTAAAAATCTAGAACAAGTGTTTAGGGATATCTTTCTAAAAATAAGGCCCTTGAAGTAAAACTTTTAATTATTGAACAAATTAGTGCCTTTGGGAATTATAATGAACATGAGGATTCTAAGGAAAAGGACCTCCTATGTAAATTTCATATCTTGGAAGAAAAAGAAGAGGCTTTCTAGAAGCAAAAATCCGGATGCTTATGGTTGAAGGATGGAGATAGCAATACAAAAAATTTCCATCATTCAACTTTGAGACACAAAAATATCAGTAGAATCTCCCAGCTACAATTTAAAAATGGGACCATTAGTAGGGATGAAGATGACATATCTTGACATATTATATATTTTTTTAAGAATCTTATATTGAAGGATGGAGATCCTGAGGCTTATCTAGTCCCTTCCTCCCTATCCATTTTTGAGAAGGTCTTCTTAGTAGTAGATAATGCATCTCTCACAAATATCCCCTAAAATGAAGAAATAAAAAGTGCAGTCTTCTCCATGAAAGGCTTCAAGGCTCCTAAATGAGATGGGTTCCCTCCTTTTTTCTTCCAAAATTTTTGGGACATTATTCATTTGGAGGTTGAAGAAGCTTCTAAAGATTTATTTCATTCTAAATCTATTCTCAAAGAAATCAATAATACTTTTATGGTTCTAATCCTTAAAACAAAGGTACCACTAACATTTAAGATTTCTAGCCTATAAGCTTATGTAATACTACCTACAATATCGGCTCCTCTATTCTGGTTAAATGCATGCAATCTCTTCTCAATTTTGTCATTCGAGAGTAATAGGGGGGTTTTGTGATAGGTAGAAAAATCACAGATGGCATTGCCTTAACTCATGAATCTATGCATTCCATATCTAAATCCTAAAGATAGGGCATGCTTCTCAAATTAGACATGTCAAGGGATGATGACAAAATTTCTTGGTGCTTCTTTATATAGATTTTGGAAAAGCTAGGGTTGAATCTCAACACCAAGAAAATTATTGATAATTACATTTCCACCCCCAAGTTTTTTATTATTATAAATAGGTTCCTAAAGGATTATTTCCAACTTTAAGAAGCTTAAGATAAGGATACCCACTTTCCCCATATCTCTTCATAATTCTAGTATAAACCTTGAGGAGAAGCTTGAGGAGAGCCAACAACCAGGGTCTAATAAAGGGTATTTTGATATCCCAAAATATAGATCTTATCACCCATCAATAGTTAATTGATGACACTATTATATTTGGAGCTGCTTCTGTCAATGAAGCCAAACATATTAAATACATTTTAAAAAACTATACAAAAGTGTCTAACTAATGCATCAACTTTTAAAAGAGTTTCATTTTCTTCATCAACATTCCAACCTCTCAGTAGAGAAGAATCACCAAAATCCTTCACTGTCAAGTGGGAAAATTGATGGAAAATCACTTAGGTATTCCTCTTTTTTCCATAAAAATGGACTCCAAACTATGGAACCCATTAATTGATCACATCTAAAGTAAATTAGCAAGCTAGAAAGCACACTTCCTCACCCAAATAAGGAAATACCAGCTCCTCAAGGTATCTATTTAGAACATCCCTATTTACCAAATGTTTATCTTTAAGATGTCATCCAATATTTTATATGAAACTGAAAAAATCCAAAAAAAATTCCTATGGATAGTTAATGAAGAGATATTCATATTTAATTTAGTTATTTGGTAAAAAGTCTACCTCCCAAAATCTAATGGAGGCCTTGGCTTGAGAAGCTAAAAATATATAAACAGAGCCCTATTGGTAAAAATGGGTTACTTCCTAATGAAGGATAATGGTGAATAGATAATAATCCTAAAGGTTAAATACCTAGAATGGGTGGAAGGGAATGACTTCTTATGGGAAGAAGGCCCTATTGATAGATCAACCTTATGGAAAGCCATAACTAGTTGCAAGGATATGTTTAAAAATGACATCTTATGAAAAATTGGCAATGGTGAGAAAATTGATTTTTGGGAAGATTCCTAGATATCCCCTGCCCACATCTCTACCTAAGAAACTTAGACTAGGTGGTATAGGTAGCTCAAGCAAAGATGGGGCTCTGAGTTAAAGGATTACTGGGAAATCAAGGGAAGAACAAAGTATTGGTAAGTACTCCCTAGTGAAGATGTAACATGAAAATAATATCAAGCCATTCAGAAACTCAACCTAGATTTAGGATAGGTACACATTACTTCCATCCAAAAGCAATATCACTTTTTTTGGTAGGTGAAAGACAATGGCTCCTACTCAGTGTCCTTGGGACATGCCATCGACCTAAATTTGGAAAGTAACTAGAATCTCTAGAAAAAATATTGGGTAAAGCACCTAACTCTTAAAGTTAATTTATTTTTTGGATCATGGCATAGAATAAAATTCTAACAGTAGTTAACTTAGCTAAAAGAGGACTATTTATCCCTAATAGGTTCCCTATCTATTAAAGTGTGGAAGATTTTGTTTCTTATTTTTTTCTATAATGCCCCCTCAATCTAAGCTTGATTAATTAGTTATTAAATCACCTCAACATGACCTAGGTCAAACCAAACAACATATTTAATCTCATTATATAATTTAATCCCCCTTAGAACTTCCCTTCCTTGGTCTTCCTTTGGCATCTAAACCTCCCTCACTAGTTTTGGTGCATATGGAAAATTCACAATGATGACCTCTTGCTTAATAAAAGGTACCAACTAAAGGGATTATTCCCCCATATTTACCAAGCCATCTTATAAATTTGGAAATATTTCCCACTTAAATAAAATTCTCAAAAACTGGGATCTCCAATAGGTCTTACATTCTCCCTCAAAAGAGTTAATCCACAAGCACACTAAATGGAAGGCTCCTCTAGATGGCTGAGTGAAACTAAATTTTGATGGTGCCTCTAAGGGTAACCCAGGTCCTATAAGGGGAGGATTAATTATAATTAATTCTAAAGGGGAGATGTCAGTAGCATAGATGAGTCCCATGGGAAATTAAGAAAACCACCTAGCTAAGGCCAAGGTGGTCATCTAGGGTATACTGTTACCATCAAGCATCAACCACAATAGGATCATTATTGAGGGAAACTTGTTGAACATCCTTAATGATTTGGAAGGAAAAACCATACCCTACCATACTATTAAGTACATAATTGATGATTCAAAGAACCTCCTAAAAGGCATATCTAAATTTCAACTCATACACACTTACAGGGAAGGAAACGGGGTGGCCAACCTCCTCACCAACATTAGAGTTGATCTTCACCTTTTAACAAACTATAATGATGTAGGAAATGTCCCATCTAATTTCATTAATTCTATCCATAATGAAATCACCAATGTGGATTAAAATAATCATCTCTACATGTGTATGATCTCACCTTGATGGGGTGGATCTTAATCAAGTTGATCCATAATCATTTCAAAAGAAGGTGTCTTAATTATTTTTATGAGCTCTCAATGACACTTCCCACCCATTTTTTCCTTAATAATATCTACCCCATCAATAAGCTTCATCTCTCCTACTTAAACTCTACATTCTTGATCCCCATGGGTGGTGATATGAAATGACTCGAACTAATGTCTTACAAGGAGGTTTGAGAGAAAAAGAAAGTTTTGAAGAAGCTCAAAAAGCAAGGTCTCATAGAATTTATAGAATGGGTCACTAAGCATAACATTGAGATTGCCCAAGAATTTAGGATGGCTTGGATGAAGTTGAAGGTTTACATGCATGGCATCACCATTAATGTCTTAGAGGATTTCATTGGTGATGCCATGGGTATGTCATGCAAAGGATCCAAGGAATTCAAGGATAAATCAAAAAAGAAAGAGTACCTATAGTGGTTCTTTAGAAAAAATGAATTTGTGCACAAGAACACAAAAGGTTTCCCATGGGTGGACCTCCTACATTATTGGATAGAAATTTTTCTTTAGATCATGTGATATATGATGCTTGAAGGTAAATATACACTAATATTTTCCCACCATTTTCTACTTCTAAATCATTTCATTAGGTATAAGATCAGTCTTCCCTATTTATTAATTAAGTACCTTGAGAGCATTTTATAGCTTCACTAAGTAAATGATACCAATCCCATTCTACATGAAGGCCTAATCCTCCTCCTTGTTAAGAATTACCAAGCCATTTTAGGTTAGGAGGTTCCCCTTAGAGGTTCCTCTTTTGGGAGGACTCCCTAGTAGAGGATCATATCAAGGGATCCCACCAGCCTTCTGACCATACCCCCAAAAATAATTTATCATAATCCCTCCTAGATGACCTCCTACTCAATTTTTGTTTATTAAAAAACCAAAACCTATTGAAATACGGACCCCTACAAAATTTCACTAGAAAGGGAAATCCATGGTTATGAAGGAGATGGAAATAAATAAATAGCTACTAGAAAAATTTAACTCAAAGGTGAAAAAAGTAGGTTTTAGCTTGGCCAAAATCATCTAGGATTGGAATGCATTACATAGACACACTGGAGTAACTATTCAGGGCTTTGTTCACTCTCCTCAGCTCCCATAGTCCCCTGTTATGCTTTCACCTAAGGTTTTAAAATCTCCCCCAGGGCTCCCCCAATGGAGTCCCCCCTAAAAATCCTCCCATGTAGGTAAAAGATAAAAAGTGACATAGAATATTCCTCCCTAGTGAAGTGACTAAAAGCCCCAAAAACTACACTCAAGCCAAAGTTTCAAAGTACAAACTGACCATCCCAGTGAAAGACACCATTGAAGATGATGACCCTTAGGAGGGACCTTCCTCCTAATTCTATTATTTTTTCCTATTTTTTGTTTCCATTATAAGAAATATTTTTTTATTTTTGGTTTCTCGACCCTAGTTGCCATGCCTAAACTTATGTAATGCACTCTTGTGGTTTCAAGTCCCTATAAAACATAGATTTTACCATATCAAATTAAAAATCATAGTTGAATTATCCATTTATAATTAATTAATATCCTAAAATGGAAAATCCAAAATTAAAAATATCAAATCCACTCATCATTACCTTTATGAGTTGTCAAGATCTTTGAAAATATCCTAAAATATCTAATTTTAGAGCCATGCCTAGTAATTGCAAATCATAATTACTTAGTAACTATTAACTCAACTAGATTTAGTTTTATCTCACTTGGAGTTAGTTTGAATCCATTCCATATTTAAACTTAGCCTTAACTTACCTTGGGTGAGATTTAATTCCTAAAGCTATAAATACAAGTCCTTGCCTATAGAACCAGAAGCTATTTTTGGTGCAAAGTTATTATGCTCAAATATCTTCAAAAATATCTTTTGATGTAGTGTTATAATGCTTAAATACCTAGTAAGTAGTGTTACCATGATCAAATATTAAGCCTTTAAAAATCAAATCCAAGGTTATAAGGAGAGAAGGATCCAAACAAGCTTCATTATCAAAGACTTCCTGATGCACAAGCCAAGCAAGCCACTCAATAAGCCATTTAGAGATCCAAAGAAGGTAAAAGACTTGTCTCTTTTATGTATTTGTTGTGATTTAATTTAATTTTATTACATAAGCTCTCCCTAATGTCTAGTCTAGAGGTGTTGGGACTTTAGTGTGTTCATTTCATTTATTTTATTAGACTAACATAAGACTAACCTCCTTTCTATGTTAAATCCTTGATCATAGCATAGATAGTAGTGGAGACCCTAGAATAAGGTAGGAAAAAGATATTGAACTTCAAAGAGGTTAACATCACTATGTTATTATACCTATATATAACTCTAATGGATAAGAATGAGTTTAGAGTTTACCTAGGTCAATTCAACTAGGTTATGATGAAGAAAGTGGCAAAGGCCAACAAAGATGTAACCTAGGTGATACGCGACCTCTCCACCCAATCCACTATGATCATTAGTTAGGTTTTATAGGTCAAGTTATCCATAAGGGCATAAATTTAATTTTATTAGAGACTAATGGCCCAATTGAAGGTGATATTTTGAGTTCTATCAGTGAATTTGGATAAGTTGGACTATGAGGTTAACCTAGTGACAACAACATTAGCCCTTAGGGAGGTAGAATCCAAAAATTTGGGAGGTGGTTTATTAGTGACTCTTCCATATATTAGTTAGGTGAGACTTTGTATATCTTATTGAGTAAGTAGAGGATATTATCTTTTAGAAATATAGTTTTAATAAACTTTGGGAGACCACCATGGCCTAAGATAGGAATCTCGTCCTACTTAGAGGTGAGCTATAACATTATCTATAAATTGTAATATGTATCCCATTGTAGAAGGATCAACAATTTTGGTTCCAAAACATTGTTAGAATTTAGTCAAGATTTGAGCTACTTTTCACTTCATCATTTGGACTATGAATGTCTGCCATGATAGACACTCTTTTTTAAAGGAACTCGTTATTTTTAGGAATACAATTCTATGTCTTCTATTAGACTAGTTTTTTAATTATTAATGTGTCACTCATTTCTAATTATGAATGAATGATAATGTTAGAAGATTGAATAAGTACTTTATTATAGAATGAATGTTGTGGTTATAATGTCCCATGTTTTTCAACCCATTCATAGACCCATCTCATTCCCTTTTTAAACTCTAAAAATTTGTGTATTTATTTACAAATTATGTTTGAAGGATGTATGTGTTGTTTACTATAAGCTCTTTGATTGTTGATATTTATTGGGGGTTTATGAATTAAGCATACCCTTCTATTTCATTAGACTTTTCCATTGTAAAACTAGGTTATAATCCTTGGTGAAACTCAGCACATAGTGGTATAACTATGGTAGAGCACTTAGTTGGGTTCTTTAATTATTAGCACCTTTCAATCTTAGAAACACTCTTTCCTACCCTACCTTTCCCTCCTTTTTATGTTTATTTTTATTCTAAGGCCTAAATAATTCCCTTATTTTACTAATATGTAAGACATGAATTAGTAGTAAATGATAAATATAATTTTATTCAATTGACATCTAAACCAAATTGTAACTACACACATCTTAAACCTCTAGTGGTAACAATCACTAATCTTTGAGTAAAAAAGGTTACACTGCTCAGTCCTTAGATTGAACCAACATCAGTCCTAAAATTAATGAGGTGATACTTTATCCCATGAATTTACTCCCACTTTCCTCTTTTGGGAACTCAATCTCATGATTGATTTTAGGTGAAAAAAGGATTTTAGGGTAGACAACACATTTTAGATCTATAAAAGTTGGATATCTAGTATCATACATATCAATTAACTCAAATTTTAACCTCTTATTTATTCTCATAAAATCAAGATAAATACTATTTAAGGTGTCAGTGGGTGATCGTGGGGTACTATTATCCATGGAAATATTATATTCTAACATATGTAACTAAATTTTCCCCAATAATTACCACATGATTCATGATAATACATTTATGTCTATTTCAAGGTCCAATAGTGTTTTCTTGATTTCTTAACCATTTATTTTTAAATTTATAATAATGCTAGTATTTTTATATTTTTGATTTGTTATTAAAACATTTTTATTTGGATTATTTTTGTAGTTTTCTATTCCTATTGTATGTGATGTCCTCATTGTTGTCTATTCTAATACTTACAAAATTGAGTAAGTTTGGTTACTAGGTATTGATTCTTGACCAATTTCATTATTATTTTTAAGTATTGAATCTCAATTATGTCAAATTAAGTATTTTTAAGGTAATAATTATCTTGTTTTTTATTTATTATTATTACATTTATCAACAATTTTATCATGCTCATTGATATTAAGTTTATCTCCTTCCACCTCTGAGTTAGAATCCATACTAGAATCAATAGCCACTTATTTTCATTTAAACATATTCATTCCACATATAGTGGTTATTTTTACTCATGGTTGTAATTTATATTTCATAATGTGTATATTTTTATTTTTTAGTCTTTCTTTTTCATCCTTTATAGTCTCCTTACAATGTTTAATCTATTCAGTCATGGTTACCCTCTGAGAAGAACTAATCTCTTTACCTATTATTTTTTATTATTCCTTCCCATGGTAAATTTAATTCACTATCCTTTCTTATCCTATCATTTTTATATTTTTTAAAAATGTTTAGCTCCTTTTTTGGGTGTAGATTCTACCAATTCCTCAATTTTTGTGTCATCATTTTTGTAGAAATGTGCTGCTTTTAGATAAGAAAATGAATCATGGATTTATTTTTCATGGAAAAATAAACACTCTAGATGTGGCTCCTCATCAAATTTCCTATAACTATTCCCAAGATTTATACATTTATAACATGTTAAAGGGGGTCTTTCTTGATTTTACCCATTATTATAATTCTAATAATATCCTCTATCACCTTGGTAGTTTCATATTCCATAATATCCTCTTTTGTAACCACCTTGACTACATCCTCTACAGCGATCTTGGTTTTTATTATAAAACTAAGGTAGTATATTTTGAATTATTGATTGGATTTGGTATGTTTGGCCAGGGTGTGATATGTGAGCATTGGTTATGGGTAACTATGGTGGTGGCATTTGTTGAACTGATGTTGCTCTTAATAGTGTCTTGTACAAACACAAGTGCATCTATAACAACACAACTATGATTATAATGGTTAAAGTATCCATAATTGGTGTAATGTATATGTATAATTAATTAGGTATTAAACTTCCATCATTAGGCTTAAGTGTTATAGATGTTTATTATAGACTTTGCATATTCCATAGTAAATTATTTTACCATAAATGGATTTTTGAAATAGTGGTGTTAGTATTATCTATGTTTATGTGGATATTATTATCATTACTCATATTTCCATGTCACCATGGGGAAAATATGTACTTTATTTTCCCTCACATAGCAATTGGCACACCAAATTCCTAGACATAGTTGTGTGTTTATTTTGTGGTACTGAGAAATCTTCCCCTTTAATTTATATCTCTTATCTTAGTATAGTTGTTATAATTTTGATTGTAACTATTATACATAATATTTTAGTGAGGTATTTGTATCCCTTATCCATGATTATACTTCTAGTTTTGATGCCATTTTTAATGTCCTCTGTAAATGTATGAAAAAAAATTCCATCCATGTTTACGTAGAGACATAGAATTAAGCCAAATATAAAACACACTATCATTTGTTTATCATTGAGAAGCTAATTTAGCTTATACTCTAAGTATTTAAATCACTTATCATAATCTCTCACATATTCCTTCTCTTTCTAAATCAATTCCCTCATTTTTAACACTTTCCATTGGTATGTCAAGGTAGTGAAAACCACCCTTGAATGCTTTCAAAGCATCAACCCATGTCATGGCATGGCCTAAGTAAGTATTTATGTACCAATTGAGTGCATCATCTCTTAATGTCACAGTGAAATCAAATAACATTTCTATTTCATCACTAATGTTATGACTCCTATAATATGAGTCTAATAAAAATAGATGTTCTTCCACATATTTTGTGCCTTTACCGAATAATGGTACTTTCATCCTATTATGTGCCATCTTAGTGTTTTTAGATGTTATTAGAATATCACTTCTAGGATTAATACTAATATTCATTTGATTCCCTAAGATAATTTTTCCTACAATACTGTGTTAATGTTATGTTTGCTTATCTTTCTATTTTCTAACCAAGTTATGGTTATGACCTTTATCCATTTGTAATTATTCTAAAATTACCTTATTATTAATACTTATACCTAATTCCCTACAAATTATCTCATTTTCTCAATCTCTTGCATTTTATTCTTATATTTTTTTCTACCTTATCTCCAATAGATATATTTATTAAACAATATTGATGTACACATCGATTGTGAATAAGCATGAGGGATGATGTTTGTTCTAAAGGGTTAATTTCCTCTCAAGGTCTCTCACTATTGATGTTTGTGAGATTCAATAAATTCATATTTCTTCTTAGTATCTTCTATCTCTAGTTAGACTTCTTATCTCATATTTTCATTAAATAATCCTCTTATTATGGATTTATCTTATTCCTTGTATTTCTATGGTATTTATTGATTATGACTACCAATACTTATTTATAAATCACCCTTATCCTATGGGTTATCACCTTTATTTTCTTCAATCAGTCATTCTATGTTAACTATAAAACTCTCCTAATATAACTTACTATCAAACTAATTTCTATGGATAATATCTCTTCCCTTGGTTCAACTATGTGATTAACATATTGTTGTCATGAAACTTGACATTTTGTGACAACACCCCTAATTATGCTCTTACAATATATTAAATGTCTTTTAAGGACTAAGACTATTTTTTTTTTTCAAAAAGACATTAAGTCTATAGCATAATGGATAAGGCTTGAGTCACATATTGAGATCAACTAATTTTCATAACTTCCAATCATGAGCCATTGATTGGTTTGCAGAGTAGCATTGTGGATTGAAATGCATTCAAAGAGAATATTTTGGTCAATATTAATTTGTGAGTTCTGAGTTAAAAATTTGAATGTATCGATGATCTCTAAAATATTCCTCTTTTATCAAGAGAAGTTTGAAGCAAAAATGACAATCCCTAAAAAATGACCTTCTTGGTATTACTCACACTAATAGTGGTAGATCAGAGCCAATATTTTAGATTAGAACAAATAAAGTATTTTTTGGTAGTATTACATTGAATATCTTGGAAAATAAATTCAAGGAATATTTTCAAGATCTTATCACAATTTTATATGTAGATTTGATGTATGTCTAAAAACCTCAAAGGTCTTAGGGATTTAGATTTATCACAGATGTATTGGAAGATGCAATAGGAGCATAGATCTAAATAGAATAGGTAATTTTGGTTGTGGATTTATTTAGGGATGCATTTTCATTATGTAATATAATTTTATGGAAGCTCTATCAATATGGTGAAATCATGGATTAAACTACATAAAAATGATAACATTTCCAAAATTGCATTCCATCAATTATGTTCTTAATAATAGTTTACAACATGAGGTATACCCAGCATTAGATGATCTGACAATCAAAATCAGTACCCTCATTATTGAAATACTATGACATCTAAAATGTCATTATGTGGCCAATTATACTAATATGTAGGTTTTCTTTTTAAATACATTTAGGTGGTTGGTAACCTCTCATTTTGAATTCTGCTTAGTGCTCCTAATGCCATTGATTTGCATTGACTTTCATATAAGTTAAATTATAGTTCCAATCATATTATGAGGTATGAGTATGTGGGTTCCAAAAGACACTATGAAAAAAATTATTCAAGGTGGTCAATCAAAGTGAATAATCGTGCCATTTATAATTATAAAAATGTAAGAAAAATTCCATAACCTGATGTATTTACAATTAAAGAAGTTTCATGTGTTTATTGATAAACTAGAAGATGTGAGACTTTAAATGTTACATTAATGGTGGATATCAAAATGAATGAGAATATAAATATTAAAATGTGGGGTGTTATAAATGTGGCCAACTCTCTATGGATTGAGTATTTCACTTAGAAAAGTCAAGAAGTTGGTGTTAGTGGTAAGGCTAAAGAAATTGGTTCTACTCATCCCTCTACCAAGGATTCTAATGCCAAAATAAATATTTTGAATTTACTTATCTACAATTACAAGAGGAAATGGATGTTCTCAAGGATAAACCTTTCAAATTATTGATCCCTTTGCAAGTATAATTACAACTAATCTTATGAAGGCTACATGGATTCATCTAGGTTTGACTGGTGATCATCAATATATAAATGTAGGCCTAGCTATTGCTCTTTGTCATACTTGGATTAGGAGTACCATACATTCAATATATTCTAATTTTATAGAGAGTGTTGATAATGAATAATATCTTACAAAGGCCCTTATCAAAAGGCTTATAATGAATAATTTTCCAATTCATGTGCAAGTTGTTCGAACCCTAATTTGAGAGGCTTTGAACAAATCTAACTAAGAAAATTAAGAAATTCTCAACTATTGTAAATGGTCAAACATAGGTCAGGGTGAGAGTATTTTGTGGTGTCATGGACTTTGATGATCTCAAGATATATAGAGTAGAATTAAAGATAAAAGATGAATCAATATTGATAGTGTAAAGTGTGAGTATATAAATTAGCCATAAAAGGTATTCTTTGGATCAATACTATATTACAACATTTTGTCAGATGACTTAGATGGTGCTATTTCATTAAGGTATTTTGTCAATTAGTTCAGGTTCCACATCATGTTATTACTAAATGGAGGGAATAAGGAAAAACAAAAATTGTCCCAGGTGTTAATTTTATTTATGACATCTATATGCTTGACATTGAATGTTTTACATTCTTTAATCATGATTTAGAGAATGATATGGCATTATTATTGGTTGTTCTAAAAAATCATGTTACTAAAAAAACCATGGGACAAATTCTAATTCCCCATATGTTATGCCCATTGATTTATTGGATCACTTTATAATCATTACAACACATGCCTATGAAGAAAATGAGATGTGAGAAAATATTTATATAAGTTGTGAAGAGCAAAATGTTGAAATTATAGATGATATAAAGGAACTCCTAATGAAGATAGTAGTTGAGACATATATGTTTTATATTATTCACATAATCATAGTAGGTACAATTTATTCCCTTAATTGAAAGGGAAAACATGTGGATCTTGATGATGTTATCCATGTGTAATCATTCTTTATGGATGATAAGAGGTCAACACTACTTCTCATGGAATATCAGGAGCATTTCATGCTTAATGAGGTCCCAGGTGAGGTTGGAAAAGAAGATATAATGGTTGAATACTTGATTTCCTATATATTTAACATTGTAAATCCAAGAAAAAAAATTTTAATTGAAAGGAATAAATTTTAAAAAAATTTAAGGCAAGACACAATGTTCAGTATGTAGGAGAGAATCATAGTTATAAAAGTAGGACAAAATTTCTAGACAAGTGCAAAACAATGATCGATATAGTCTTCAATGAAGGAGAAAAAAATGAATTATTCATCAAATTTATAGTCCTCTCAAGTATATTATCACATCTCATAGTTGAAATTATTGTAAAAAAACTCAAATTTGTAATTCATTTAAAAATTATTGTAATTCATTAATCTTGGGTTCACTTGGTGCAAAAATCACATTTGCACCTTTGCACTTTTCAAGTCATGAAATTTCACTTTTAAACTTTTTCACATAGTGATTTTCAAGTCTTGAAATTTAAATTTTAAATTTTTTCACATAGTAAATTTTAAGTCATGAAATTTCACTTTTGCACTCTTGCACATGGTGCAATTGCACTAATTCATTCTTACACCACTTAATTGGTGTTTTTTTTGTAAAACCACTTTTGCACCATCTCAAATGAAAAAAATAACGTTACATACCATAGCCACCTTACATCATTATATATATGAGTGTTAGGATCATTATGAAGGGGTTTTTTGAAAAATATAACTTTGAGACATATTTTTAGAAGATGGGATAGTATTACAACTTAACAAAGATGAATACAAAGAAGGAAATTTGAAAAACTATGAATTCATGTTTTCTTCATGAATTATGATTACATGTATGATTCATTTGTATTAAAATCTTTACTTTCAAAACTTTATCATAATTTTTATAAATTATTCTTAATGTGGAAATTGCATAGTATAGTTATATATATATATATATATATATATATATATATATATATATATATATATATATATATATATATATATATATATATATATATATATATATATATATATATATATATGTATTATTTCCACAAATGTGAAATCTCAATGGGGTTTAAGCAATAGTTTAATTTCATTTTCTAGGTAAATATTAAATGGTTATCTTTGGTTTCATATAAATATCAAATAATAATCTCAGTGTATATTTTTCACTCTTAAGGGTGTAATTATGTCTCTATCATCCATTGAATGAAAAGAGATTTCCATGAGAATAGTGTTTCTCTCATATGGGCTATTCTAGTGAATCTCTATGTTTAGTCACCTAAAGTCATCCTTCATCTTCCCTATGGTTATTTTAACATATTTTATGTTTAAATGGATAAAATAATCCCATTCTACCTTTCTCCATTTTCACACCATTTCCATCATTTCTCTTATTTTCCTTTCTATCTCCTTTTTGTACTTTCTAGTTAAAGGTACAAAATCCCTACAAAAAACATTATAACTATAAATAGATATGATTATATTTTCCCCTATTTTTCCATTTTTATCTTTGAATAAAGGTAGATCCACCTAATAATAGCATAGTTACTTTGTCCCTATAATAATAACTAATTTAAAGACTCAATTACCACACTGTTGACTCAAAGTCATCAATTTCTCCCCCTCACAAATTTTTGAGCCAATGATTTTTGGTGACTTTGTTGGGAAAAAGTACCTATTACATATATTTTTATGATTAAAGAAATGATGTTGGTTGATGCCAATCAAAATTTTCCATATGTTTCATGGGGAAAATCTTTATACCATTGGCTTTGGCCTAATATAATGAATTACCATTAGGCTTAAGGAATAAATTTATTATTGTTTTGGAGAAAATGGTCAAGATGAAGATAACCATATCCTAGCCTTCACAATATATTTTAGAATCTTGGGAGTTATACATGAATATTTTACTATCGAGATTTTATGTGAGACTCTCATAGCACCTGTTAGTGAGTGGTTTCATCACATATAAGATAGATGTATTATAAATCAGGACTCCTTAAAGAATAAGTTTCTAAAAAGATTCAAATCAATTGCAGATGTGTGTACATTATTGTTAGATTTATTCCAAATATAGAATCATGTTGATGATAATATGAGAGATTTTGTATCTTGATTTTATAAATTATTGATATTAATTCCTCAAGAAGATCATCCATGTCCCAACAACCAACTTTGTGTTTTCATTGGTTCTCTACACTCGAAGATAAAATTTACCTTGATAAGAAACAAGATAAATGACTTGGTATCTACACAAAAAGAAACTATCAAAATTGAAGATGGCATGGTCTTATCTAGAATGTTGAATAAGGAAGTTTTAAAATATACTTTAATTATTGGAAATAGTGAAGAAGTAGTGAAACCTGATATAATCAAGAATCATCACTATTCAAAAAAAGAGATTCTAAAGGCAAGTTCTTGATCAAACATGTTAAAACTCCAATAGAGGAAAAGAAAAAGTTATTCCTATCACATATAATTGTTTTAGTTTCATAATTATATAAGTGGGTGAATGTTGGATAGAAATAATGATTGATTAGAGAACAGATGAAGAATTTGGCTTCCCCTTTGACAAAAAAGAAAGATTTGCCTATTTCACTAGATTACTTAAGACTCAAGATCTTAGTAGAAAATGGGTTATCTGAAAAAAAATGTATATAAGCACAAACAGAAATAAACATTAAGGGAAAGTGTGATGTTCCACTTTCTAAAGGAGAATATAATATAGAACAAGTTTTTATTAAAGTAGAATATGCCTCTTGTATTAGGATATAAGATTCAGTGGTCAAAAGTGAAGATTATCTTGGCACTTCCTTTTCATATTCCATTATAGAAGAGTTCTCTATAAGATTTGAATCCAAATAAATCAAGCTAACATAGATTAAGGATCATAATCATGCAAAGGTTAAGGTCAAATAATAATCCAAGACAAAATAAAATGAATGGTGTTCAATTTTCATTTCAAGTGAAATAGAAACTATTAAGGCAAGGGAAATTGATGAAGATGATGATAACTCATTTAATTATGAACTCATTTTTATCATTGGAAGTAATTTGGAAAAGAATATCAACACTCTATTTTTTCCAAAATGTAATCATATTTTGATTTTATCTTAGGAATAAATATGCAACACAATTCTTTATGATTCAAATCTTTTATTTGGAAAAGATGCATTCAAAACCATTCTAGAAGATATTAATGAATTTCATTCCTACTCAAGAATTCTCAAAACTTATTGGAAAGTTAAAAATGATTCCATTTCAAGACATGAAGATATTTTTGACTTATTCATTCATGATCATCCCTATGTGAATAATGATTTTAATTTCCTCTTCTTACCTTCTTTTATTTGGATCTCATAAGTCAAATCCATTATTATAGAATGGTATCTACTTCTCCTAAATACTAAATGGATTTTTATAGTCTTTACATTTCCCTATAAACCTTGTAAATATTTTTTCCTCCCTATTTTGGATTGTTTCCTTTTCCCATTTACTTTTGGGGTGTGTGTGCTACTTTTCAATAAATGAAATAGTCTATTTATTTTTCCTTCATGTTTTTGTCTTTCTACCTACACATATTTATATTTTGTATCTCTATCTAGGAAATATCATGGGAAATCACATGATTTATAAGAATTTCAAAATGGTTTTTGCTTTCGGGTCAATGAAAATATCACATTTTTAGAAAGAAATTTTGAAGTTATTTAGCTAAGTGGATCTACAAGACAAAAATTGATAGTAGACTCATAGAATAACTTTTATAGTCATGAAAATGGTGATATCAATGTTTATTTTTCAAGTGATATATTGGATAGGTTTTTCATGGATGTATTAAAGTGAACAAGTAAACATATAAAAGATTTAGAGTAAGAGATGTAGCCTGACAATGCATATTCATTTATCATACAATTAAGATGGGTGAGCTATTTGTCAATTAGTTAGATTAGGACATGTGAATTTGAGGTAGAAAAGTCTTCAAGAATCTATGACAATGAGGCATAATTAATGTAATAGTCTATATTTATCTTACATTCCTTTTGGAAATGCATTCCTATAGTCAGAGCTAGTTGTTTTAGTGAAATTTGACATTTTATGAAAACACCCCTAATTATGCTCACATATACAATTAGAGGTTTTTAAAGGATAATGATGGTAATATTTTTTCAAAATATACATTTAATTCATATCCCAATGGATAATTATCAAGTAACATATTGAGAACTACTTATTTTCAAATTTTTTAATGATGATCCATTGATTGGTTTACAAAGTAGAATTTTAGATTAATATAAATTCAAAGGGAATATTTTATTCCATCATAATTTAGGAGTTTTGAGCTAAAAATTTGAATTTATTGATGATATCTCAACAATACATATTTCAGTAAGAGAAGGTTGAAGAAAAATGGACAATCCCTCAAGATGACCATCTTGGCATTATTCACACAAATAATGGTATATTGGAGCCAATATTATAGATTAGAATAAAAAAAGTATTTAATGGTAGTATTGAATTTACTATCATGGATAATAACTTTAGGTAATATTTTCAAGAGCTTGACACTATTGTAGATGCAGTGGTGATATATGTCCAAATAATTAAGCAGCCTCAGATTTGGTTTTGTCACTTATGCATTATGAGACACAATAGGAACATAGTTATGATCATAAGATTAAAATTTGGTTTTCAATTTAGTTATGGATTCATTTTCATTCCTGAAGATAATATTTATGTAGGCTCCATAAAAATGGTGAAATATTAAGTTAAATTGAATAGAAATGATAATCTTGCCAAAATTAAATTCCATCAATTACGTTCTTGACAATATTTTAAAACATGGTGTATACCCAAAATTAGATGATCTAACAATCAAGATTATTAACATAAATATTGAAATATTATGACATATAAAGAGTCACTTTATGTCTATTTTTTCTTGTGTGTAGGTGTTCATTGTCAGTACCTTTGGGTGGTTGGGAATCTCACATTGTGCATTCTACCTAGTTCTACAAATGTCATTGATTTACATTACCTTTCATATGAGTTTAATTTTAGTTCCAACAATCTTGTGAGGAATGAATATGTGGGTTCCAAAGGACACTATGAAATAATTTATTCAAGATGCTCACTCAAATTGAACAATCGTGCATTTACCAATTTTAACAATGTAATAGAAATTCCATCACCTAATGTATCTTCAGGAAAATAATTTTCATGTGATTTTTTATAGACTAGAAGATGTGAGACTTTGAATGTTACATTGATGGTAGATCTCAAATGAATGATATTATAAATATTATAGTGTGGGGTGTTTTTAATTTGGTACACTCTCTATGGCTTGAGGATTTCACTCAAGATAGGTGAGAATTTCATGTTAGTGTAAAGGCTAAAAATATTTTCAGTTCTACTCATCCCTATACCAGGGTTTCTAATGCCAAAATGTATATTTTGAATTTAAATATCTAAAATTACAAGAGTAAATTGATGTTATCAAGGACAAATATTTCAAATTATTAGTCCCTCTCTAAGCAACATGGTAATTGATCCTTTCAAGGATACATAGTTTAAGCTAGGTTTGACTGGTGATCATCAATATATAAATATAGGCCTAGATATTTCTATTTATCATCCTTAGCTTAGGATCACTATGCATTTAAAATATTTTGATTTCCCAGTGAGTTTTGATGATGAGGCATATTTTTTAGAGGCCCTTATCAAAAATATTTCAATGAATAAATGTCCATGTCATACACAAGTTATTTATAACCCTAATATAAGAGGCTTTAAACAAATCAAACTTATAAAATACAAGTATACTCAACTGCTAAAAATGGTCTAAAATAAAAATTAGGGTGAAAGTGTTTCATGGTTTCATGGACTTTGATGATTGAAAGATATCTAGAGTATAAGTAAAGATACAAGGTGAATCAATATTAATAGTGGAATATATGAGTATATAAAGTAATCATGAAAGGTATTCTTGGGAGAAAGCATATATTATGGTATAATGTAAAATTATTTAGATGTCAACATTTCATTAAGGTATTTTATCAAGTCATTCATATTACATGTCATGTTATTTCCAAATGGAGGGGAAAGGGCCAAGATAAAATTATACCAGGTGTTTTTTTATTGATGAATTCCATATGCTTGACACTGAATACTTTTCATTTTTGAATCATGCTTTCGAGAATGATATGGAAGAAATATTAGTTACTGTAATAAATCATATTATTACAAAAATCTAAGGGACAAATTATAAATCCCCACATGGTATACCCATTGAATTTTTGGATCACTTGATAATCATTACAACACAACCATATGAAGAAAATGAGATGTTAAATATTATTAATATAAGGTGTGAAGAGTAAGATGTTGAAATGAAAAATGATGCTAATGAACTCCTAATGAATATAACAGTTGAGACATCATTACATTATGCTATTCACTTAATCACAACATCTACACTAGATTCTCTTAAGTGAAAGGGAAAACATGTGGATCTTGATTATTTTATCCATGTTTATTCATTATTTATGGATGATATGAGGTCAACATAAATTCTCATGGAATATCAGGAGTATTTCATGTTTAATGAGGTCTCAGTTAAGGTTGGTGAATAAGATATAATGGATGAATAATTGTTTTCCTATAGAGTTAACATTGTAAAGATAAGGAATAATTTTTTAGTGGTGAGGAAGAAATTTGTAAAATTTTATAATTCAAGCCACAATGTTCAATATGTAGGAGAGAATAAAATTTATAGAATCAAGATGAAATTTTATAACAAGTTCAAATTAATAATCAATATTGTCTTCAAAAAAGGAAAAAATATATGAATTATTCATCAAACTTCTTGTCCTCTCGAGTCTCTTCTCATAACTCTTAATTGTAATTATTGTAAAAAATCTCAAATTTGTAATTAATTTAAAAATAATTATAATATGTGAATCCTAATTACACCTTTGCACTTTTCAAGTCATGCAATTTCACATTTTCACTCTTGTATATAGTGCTTTTCAAATCATGAAATTTCAATTTTGCACTCTTGCACATGGTGAAATTAAACTAACTAATGTTTACATCACTTAAGTGGTGTTTTTCTATACAATAAATTTTGCACTATCTAAATCTAAAAAATATGTTTATGCAGTGTAACCACCTTTCCACATTATAAATATTAGTGTTGGGCTCATTATGAGGGGGATTTTTTAAAAATAGAACTCTGAGTCATATTTTTGGAAGGTGAGATTATATTACAACTCATCAAAGATCAATACAATGTAGGATATTTGAAAACTATATACTCAATTTTGTGTCATTAATTATGATTATGTGTATGATTCATTTGTATTCAAATCTTTTCTTTTGAAACTTTATCATAACTATTATCAATTAATCTTAATGTGAAAATTTCAAATTTCTTTCTAAATATATGTTTGTTATTTCCAAAAATGTGAAATATCGATGGTGTTTAATCAATATTTTAATTATCTTTTATGGGTAAATATGGGATGGTGGTATTTATTTTGTTATCAATATCAAATAATCATCTTAGTGTATGTTTTTCACTTCTAAGGGTGTTATGGGTAAATATGGGATGGTGGTATTTATTTTGTTATCAATATCAAATAATCATCTCAGTGTATGTTTTGCACTCCTAACGGTGTAATTATGTCTTTACCACCTATTGAATGAGAAGATATTTACATGAGCATAGTGTTTCTCCTTATTGGGATATTCTATTGAATCTTTATGTTATTCACCTAGAATCATCCTTCGTCTTCCTTGGGGTTATTTTAGTAGCTTTTGTGTTTAACTAGATAAAGTCATCCCATTCTACCTTTCTCCCTTTTATACTCATTTTCATCATTCCTCTTATTTTTATTTCTATCACCTTTTTATACTTTCTAGTTAAAGGTATAAAACCCCTACAGAAATAATTTTTCCTATAAATAGATGTGAATATATTTTCCCTTATTTTTTAATTTTTGTCTTTCAATAAAGGTAACTTCATCTGCTAATAAGAGAGGGACTTTATCCCTACATTAATGACTAACGTAAGGACTTAGTTCCCACACTGTTGGCTCAAAGTCATTAATTTATCCCCTTGACAAATTTTTGAGCCAACACATATCCAATCCTAATCCTCATTTCATCACTACTTTTTTTACCTTCTAGGCCTCATCCATTATGGGTCAAACTACTTGTAACTAGTTTGTCTTTTGCACTCAAGGTTTAGAATAGTTTGGTTGTTCTGAATAGTGTGACTAACTTTGTTAATCCTTGTCTCATATCATTCTCACCTTAACTAGTGTATGATATAACATTTATTATATTATATTTATTATAATTATCTCATTTTTTCCTCTTAGTGTGAATACTAACTCTTACATTTCTATTAGAGGGATAGTAGCAATATTTTCAGGACTTGGACTTATGTTGGTCAAAGCTAGATCATTTTTATCTATTATTTTATTTATTCTCATCATTATATATTCTAAATTTTTTATATATTTCTTTTCTAATTTTTAAATGAATTATCGCATTATCCATTTGATTCTTCATTTCTTCATTCACCATTTTTCTTAATTATTTTTAATCTACACTATTAATACATTCTCTTATCTTCTTTAATTAACTTATTATTATGATACTTACTTTCCTATCCCTTTATTTAACCCCTCACAAGCATGTCATCCCTTAGGTGATCATATCTAAAGGAATTGTTTACCTTATATCACTAACCCCTAATACAAAACTAGATTAAATATAAGGAGTGGTAATTTATTTAAAAAGTGTTGCCTTGATCCATCAACAAACTCATATTTTTTAGTGTCAAATCTTGTCCAACCCTTTATAACCTAGACTATGAAGAATGAATCAAGAGTTATCTCAAACTAGTGATCCATGGCTTGAGTTCATGATGTATCAAGGCATTGAACTATGTCAAGATTTTCCATGATCCATTATATAAATATTTTAATAATAATGTGTCCCTATTCCATATTTTTATCTTTTCATAATATCCAAGGCCATAATAGTTATGCAAAAGTGACCTATAACACTACTTGTGGTTTAAAAAAAGTTGCCTTAACTTCTGGTAATGATTTATATGTTATGTTAACTTATTGGTGAAAAGTAATTATTGGTATTTATTCCCACCACTCCTATATTATATTATTTTAGGCTTCCAAAAAATCTATATGATACTTCCACTTAGACATTAGTGTACTAAAGTCTGGTTGGTGCCACCAAATGTTGACATAAAATCTAAAGTGGTTGACTCTAAATGGTTTTATGTTAAGTATGTTAGATTTAGTGAAACTATGTATCATAAGGGTTAGTATTATTTATATTATTTAGTATTTGCTTTAAAAATAAATAGTCCCTATATTTATAGTAATACAGATAAAGTACATAGAACATAATATTTCTGACTCTAACTCTTCCCATATATATATATATATATATATATATATATACTGTGTATTTGTGGTATATAATAAAGAGCATATAAACATTTTTATTTGATATATATATACCACAAATACCACAGGTTACTCCTAATTTATATCCTTTTTATATACCACAAATACACAGTATATATATATATATATATCAAATAAAAATGTTTATATGCTCTTTATTATATACCACAAATACACAGGTTACTCCTAATTTATATCCTTTTTTTTAATCTATTTATTTTTTTCTGTCTCTCTCTATCTATTAAAATATGTTGTGGTATAAATACCAATCCAAAACAACACAACTAAAAAGTCATGTCTCTGTAAGACATGTATTTTCTCTAATCATGTCATCATTTATCTTCACAAAGCCTATTTTTTTATCACAATTCCAGTTGGTATAATCCTCTATTCTATCAGCCTAAATGATTTTTATGTTGCTCCAATAAATGAATAATCTATATAGTATCTTTGGTGTAGTTCTTTAGTTAATACAAAATCCTACCAACATATACAATCACTCTAGGTGGGAGAACTATGTGGGCTTGAATCCCCTCCTTAAAATATTAGATATGTAGACAATGAATAATGATCAAGGAGGTGATTAAGTTCAACTCAATATATTAAAATACCCTCTTCTATATAGGTTTTCAAGTTATAAAATTCCCCTTAGGGTTTACTAAATCATAATATCTCAACCTATTCAGTAGATATAATTTCCAAAACTACAACACTCATTTTTTTGTCATAGTCAATCAATACAAATATAAATTTAATGGACTCAAGTGGATTACATTCTTATCCTCCTAAAATGGTCCTATTTATAAGTATTTTTTGTTTCTATTTCTGACCTAGCATTGTTATAATTATATTTTATGATATTTTTATATTAATCACTAAGCATAGTGAATTAGGACAAGTCTAAAATTAACAAACATAAATTCACTACAATGTCCTCCCCTTACAATGGATCTATAAAATAACATTTTCATTTTCAAACCTCTAAAATAGTGAACAAAGATCCATTTTTTAGCTCACTTTCTTCCTCCTAGTTTTGCCAAAATAATAGTTTTCCATATACATCATTTGTTTTAATTAGAATTTCTAATTAATATACATATTTAACATTATGATATATTATATTTATTCACCTATTATAACATAATCAAAAATAGGGTAAAACATATTAGTGAACCCATAGATTTTATTTCAAGCATTGTTTTTCATTTTTAATTTTTGTTCTAGGGTTTCAGAATAAATGATTTTAATAAACTAAAGAGATATTATTTTTGACCATGGGGATTAAAATTTAATTATTTTTTTGTTTATAAAAAAATATGTTAATTTCATTGGTTTTAATTTTTATTTTTCTTTTCTTTCCTTTATTTCCTAAGAATAATGTTTCAATAGTTTTAAAACTCATACATGTCATTTTGGACAAAATGGTCTTTAGTTTTACTTAAGCTATGGTGTGAGGAGTAATACCATAATACTAAATCTATTGTATGTGTGTGTGTGTGTGTGTGTGTGTGTGTGTGTGTGTGTGTGTGTGTGTGTGTGTGTGTGTGTGTGTGTGTGTGTGTGTGTGTGTGTGTGTGTGTGTGTGTGTATGTATATATGTATATATATATGTATGTGTATGTGTATGTATAAATGTATATGTATATGTATATGTATATGTATATGTATATGTATATGTATATGTATATGTATATGTATATGTGTGTGGGTAAGTTTACAAATCATGGTATGTCATAAAAACCTAATGTTTTATTTTTCAACCACATGAAGCCTTCGATAATTTATTCTTATATTACACTAGTAAGCAGTTATCCATAAGAAGTTACTCTCAATATACCCTAGACATGAGATTGTATGGCTAAGAAATGATGGAATCCTCCATAGTTAGTGCCCTTGAGACTATGTTCACTATTTATGATATAAATAAGTATATCTAAGATCTGTAATGTCCCCTTTTCAGGTGACATCTTCAGACTTGATGATTAGCCTATTATGCGACCTTCGTAGGCTGATAGGATGGATAGAGGGTCATGATGGAGCTTGGCTTGGCTTTGATTAGCAGAATTCCTATAGTTGGCTTTCATTCGGGCTCTTTCAGACACATTTTGTTTGAGCTCCTATTATATAAGGAATGTTAGCATTCAACAGAGCATCCTTGTTATGGCATGATCATGTGCAGAATCACACCCTGATTCACCAGCTTTAGACGGTTCAAGGATCAGACATGTATTGAGGGAGATATTAATATTTGATTGATTTAATCAAATATTAATTATTTAGCCTATTTTTAACTAAGAAACCCTAATTCTAATTTAAGAAACCCTAATTAGGGCAAGCACATCTTTTTGAGGGCATAAGGGTTTCTCATGGAGGCCATTATTGAATATGATGATTTGATTATTGATTTTTGATATTGAAGAATTCTTTTGTGAAGACTGAGCCAAGGGTTCCAGGATTCCATTTGCATTGGAGAACGTCCACTCTTCAGTGTGTGTGATTTAAAGGCTATGGGATATTAGCTGATTTATTGCCAATTTGAGAGAGCTTCATACATAAGTTATCACAGTATTTTAGGTATTTTGAGAGATAACTTCACATAGAAGTTATCACAGTAATTCAGGTATTTATTTCCTAAGTTTTTATTCAATAAATTATATAGATAGAAATCTTCTGTATTAGAGCCATATATCTTGAGATCAGGGGTCCAACAATCAGGGTGTACTTTATTGGTAGCCATACAAAGTTCATACAGATCTATACAGATTCACACAGAGATCGACATCGGCAGGCAGAGATCCACAGCGACTGACATCGGCTGACATATCACCGACGTCGGCAGATTAACGACCCCAGTCGATCGACGATGGTAGTATAACTGACGTCAACAATTGTGTTTTTGATAGAGCAGGCCGAGACATACCAAATTCATGTTTTATTCCCAATTTGCAAAATACTCAGGTTTTTAAGACTGTATTTGAATATTATTTAATATGCATGACAGAGGATATCTATTGTAATAGTCTGAGCAAATAAATAAGAGATTATATTGTGATTTATTTATTTATTTTGAATTTATTTTGCAAAATCATATCTCTGTTTAGAGCCTTTGTATTTTTATATTCTCTATTTGAATGGGATATTACAATGGTATCAGAGCCAAATTCTTGCCATCTTATTGGGCAAACCAGAGCCAAATTCCTACCATCTTGTTGGGTAGACCAGAGCTAAATTCCTGCCATTCTATTGGGTAGTTTGGGTAGATCAAAGCTAAATTCTACCATCCTATTGGGTAGCTTGGTCATTGAATTAGTGAAGTAATCATGGGCATTTCCACTACTCAGAAATAGTGGGACAAGGATATGAGGACGCTGAAACAAAGTTTGAATATGTTGGCTGAAACCTAGAAGAGGATGAATGAAATTCTTTCATATCCTACATTTGAAGCCAAATTAGTACGGCGTATGGCATTCATTGTAAAAGGGTCTAGGAAAAAACTTTGCTTATACTAAAAATGTCCATATGATGCTAATCACAATTGTCATTAGAGGCCTAAGGGCAAGGCATATCGTGTAATATGGGCATATTATGAGGATTCGAAATTAGAAGATTTTGAACAGTGGGATAGTTCTGAGGAGTCAGAGGCAGAGGCTTAAGAGCCTAAGGTAGAGGCAATGAAGGTGGCTCACCAGGATTCTGACAGACATGTGGTTGAGCTTAGTCATGCGGATTTAGACTCTCAACTAGTTGTAAAGGATGAGGGACCTGGAGATTGTGATGATGAGGTAGTTTCAGCAGTAGCTTCTTCAGAATTAGATGAGGATGAGTCTGATGCTTGCATTTAGAGTGTGGAGCTATACTCAGAGGTTAGTACACTGAGTGTTGGTGGTGAGTACATTCCTGTAGTGGTTGATGAGGAACATGTTTTTGGAGCTGACACACATGTTTAGGATTTGGGAGTACCTGGTCCTGATGAGTTTGGCATACCAATAGAGTTGAGATTCCAGATTGATTCTTCTCACACCGATGATAGTGTGGTATAATTGGTTGTGCCACCTTTATAGAGTGATCATTTATGGGATGGATTGGCACCATCTTTTGTAGAAGGAATTGGCAGTTGCAAGTTACACAGCCTACAGTATCGACACATCTAGGGTAGTTGTGATTTTAGAGATTGGTTGAGTTGCATTCGCCAGTTTGATTATGGGTTCCTCTTTGTTCTATTTTAGAGGATATTATAGGAATTTACATTGATTGTCATCAGTATAGATCATGACTACATTTGGGATCTAGGTGGATTGATGGGTTTGTTGTTTCGAGATTGCTTAGGGACAAGCAATTTTAGGAGGGGCAGATTGTAATGTCCCCTTTTCAGGTGACATCTTCAGACTTGATGATTAGCCTATTATGCAACCTTTGTAAGCTGATAAGATGGATAGAGGGTCATGATGGAGCTTGGCTTGGCTTTGATTAGTAGAACTCCTATAGTTGGCTTTCATTCGGGCTCTTTTAAACACATTTTGTCTGAGCTCCTATTATATAGGGAATGTTAGCATTCAACAGAGCATCCCTGTTATGGCATGATCATGTGCAAAATCACTCCTTGATTCAACAGCTTTAGATGGTTCAAGGATCAGACATGTATTGAGGGAGATATTAATATTTGATTGATTTAATCAAATATTAATTATTTAGCCTATTTTTAATTAAGAAACCCTAATTCTAATTTAAGAAACCCTAATTAGGGAAAGCACATCTTTTTGAGGGTATAAGGGTTTCTCGTGGAGGCCATTATTGAATATGATGATTTGATTATTGATTTTTGATATTGAAGAATTCTTCTGTGAAGACTGAGCCAAGGGTTCCAGGATTCCATTTGCATTGGAGAATGCCCACTCTTCAGTGTGTGCGATTCAGAGGCTATGGGATATCAGCTGATTTATTACCAATTTGAGAGATATCTTCATGCAGAAGTTATCATAGTATTTCAGGTATTTTGAGAGATAACTTCACACAAAAGTTATCACAGTAATTTAGGTATTTATTTCCTAAGTTTTTATTCAATAAATTATACAGATAGAAATTTTTTGTATTAGAGCCATATATCTTGAGATCAGGGGTCCAACAATCAGGGTGTACTTTATTGGTGGCCATATGAAGTCCATACAGATCTATACAGATTCACATAGAGACTGACATCGGTAGGTAGAGATCCACAGTGACCGACATCGGCTGACATATCACTGACGTCGGTAGATTAACGACCCCAGTCGACCGACGATGGCAGTATAACTGACATCGGCGACTGTGTTTTTGACACATCAGGCTGAGACATACCAGATTCATGTTTTATTCCTAATTTGTAGAATACTCAGGTTTTTAAGACTGTATTTGGATATTATTTAATATGCATGACAGAGGATATCTATTGTAATAGTATGAGTGAATAAATAAGAGATTATATTGTGATTTATTTATTTATTTTGAATTTATTCTTCAAAATCATATCTCTGTTCAGAGCCTTTGTATTTTTATATTCTCTATTTGAAGGGGATATTACAAGATCCTACAAAGAAAACACCTTGACTAGTTACACCCTTAATATTTGTTGTAAAATTTCAAAGTTTCAAGTTTAAATCATTGTAATAATGAATGCATTTTGCTTACATCTTTTTAAATTTAGTATTACTTTTTCTCTTAATTTTCAAACTATTATTTAGATTCATTATGTTTTAGCATTAATCAAATATAAATACCATAAAATTTATAAAATTAATAATGTACAATCTCAAACATTCCTCAATTCATATTGTTGCAATATAAAATTAGATATATTACCTGTTGCAACCATGTATCAAAGGCTATGTATGAACATTGTATATTTATATGTATATGTATACATGTTTGTGTTTAAGTTTCCACATATCTCATGTTATATCATAAACACATAGGGTTTTATTTTTTTTTATATGAATCATTTGATAATTTATTCTTATAGTGCATTAGTAAGTAGCTACCCACAGGAAGTTACTTTCAACATAACCTAGACATGAGATTGTGTGGTTACAAAATGGTGGAATCTTCCTTAGTTAGTTCCCTTGAGACTATGTTCACTATTTATGATATAAATAATTATATCTAAGATCCTACAAAGCAAACACCTTGACTAGTTACACTCTTAATCTTTGATGTAAGATTTCAAATTTTCAAGTTTAAATAATTGTAATAATGAATGCATTTTTCTTACATCTTTTGAAATTTAGTGTTACTTTTTCTCTTAATTTCCAAACTATTATTTGGATTCATTATATTTTGGCATTAATCAAATAAAAATATCATAAAATTTATAAAATGAATAATGTACAATCTCAAACATTCCTCAATTCATATTATTGCAATATAAAATTAGATATATTATCTGTTCCAACCATGTGTTAAAGGGCATATATGAATTTTTTTGTTCCTCTTTATCTTAGGCCTCAAGGTTATCTTAATCATGATCTTATTCTTATTATTTTATAAAGGCTCATATTATATTCTAATGTCTATGTTGTCAACACTATATGAGGGTAGATACTTCATCCACTATGATAGAACAAAGGTGGTCAACATGTTCCTCCAAAAGTAAATTAAATTAGTATACATGTTTTGACATTATCAATATACTTAAGAACACCTCTACTAAATTTTTTTAATTTGGAATTATTAAATTAATAAATAATATACAAGTACATACTATGTGATTTTTTACACTATACAACTCTCCCTAATAATACACAACCAATATTACTAGCTTCTATCATGAATACAATCAAGGATGTCAATAATTTAATCAACTTAGATAATTAATGCTTACCTCTTAAACACATCATAGATAAATATATTCCACTATTCATTCAATATTAGATACATACAAAGGTTATCAAATGCATTTTGGTCAATAATGATTTAGGATTGAATATTTTTAGCTCTATTATTCTACAAAATTTGGGTATTAATATGAATATAATTTACAAATATGATCATAATATATGGATTTGATAATACTCATTATCAAATAATCATATCTATCACATTGTATTTACTATTAGGCCCTAAAAGAATGACTACTTTTTTAAAGTCATGTCCAATAGTCACACTACAATTTACATTTGGGAATACCTTGGATTCATTCCATGGTATTTGTATCTTCTACATTCCTTTACTATATCAAATTTATAAATTATGGATATGAATATACTCTTATATTAGATGACACACCTTTTATACACTTTAAAATGACTCAATATTATTTTGAGGACTATTATTTTATACCACCTACACAACCTATCATGCCTGATTGTATATAAATCTTGATAAAGCACCAATAAAAAGGATTCTAGAATCTACATATAAATCATTACCAATCACTATACAACAAGAGGATAAAATACCAAATCTCCCTCATTTGACCAATTTCAAATATCCTAATTTACTAATTACATATTGATATGATAGTGATGATTATTATATGTAAGATATAGTAGATAAAAAGTTATGTAAGTTAAATTACAATCATGTTAATCTAGAATAATACTTATCTCATACTCTATACATGCAGGAGTTGGAAGATATTGAGATGACTCATATAAAAAGGGATAAATCCTAAACTACTATGGAGGTAAAATATTCCAAGGATAAATGAAAATCTATAGCTCAAAATAATCAACATAATCATAGTGCTAATATGTGTTTTAGTAGTAATTCCAAACAAAAAGAAGAAATAAATCAAGATTTATGTTAAAGAGTTACATCACTTGATGATAATATTTCTCATACTCTTAAGATTTATAATGTTTTATCTTCTCAGGAATAGGTAAAAGTAAAAAAATCAATATAAATTACAACCAACAAAAAGTTAACAAGACATATTATTAAATTAATAGATAAAAAGTTAAAATTAAAAATAGAAAAAAGTAGAATAAGAAAAGTTATATAAATATAAATTAAAAAGGGAAAATTTATAAAATGAGCAGCCATTAGAAGAGCAAGTACAAAAATAAACTCACACAAAGTAAGACAATATTTATAATAAAAAGTTTTGTACAAAGGACATTCAAAAGAAAGACATGTCACATAAGGTTAATATGGTTCTAAAAGAGGTAGTTAAAAAAATCAACATATCTAGAGCCTTTGATTCTTAGTCTCCACATTGACAACAATAAATGTACATAGGTCAATACTTTCCTCTTTTCATGATGTCAATGTATGCACTATGACACTTCTTCAACATTTGGGTTATGATAAACATCATTTGGTTAATATTATTTGGCTTTAATGTTGCATTGAATCCATTGATCTTAGACTAATACTTAAGTCAAAAAAATGTTTCATCACATTTCACATTAAACCTACCTTGGATCAATACAATGCAAAATTTGTAAAATATTATATGAGATCAATGGGGGAAACATTGAGAAAATATTATGATTATGTTACATTAAACCATGAAAATGTAATTATTATAATATCAAGACTAAATGAATCCATCAAGAAACATCAAACAAAAAAAAAATACTTCTTTAGTTGTAATTTTAGAAAAGATAACTAATACAATCATGATAGAATCACATGACACTGAACATTTAAAAATGTAAAAGACATCAAAAACTTCAATAACACACTATGGTTTAAGTGGATATATATATATATATATATATATATATATATATATATATATATATATATATATATATATATATATATATATATATATATATATATATATATCTGTGTGTGTGTGTGTATAACTAAACCATCATTAAAAATTTATAGGACCAAGAATATGATTATGATCAAGATTATAATTATACTAAAGATTGATATGACATACCTAATAACATGAGACCTACACAATAGTGTCCATTCCCAATCAGTGGTTTAATAAAAAAATCTAATGGTAATTACATATGTTATGTAGAAAATCCATGGGAAATTTATGTGGAAAAAGTTAGTGGTTAATCATGCTATACTTTACACTATTCATAGATTTGTCATATCAACTTATCACATCTCAAAGATTAAACTTTCTCAATACTAAAGAAGTCACTCATGGGCCTAATTTCATAGAATTGTCCCTATGGACATCAATGAATAGAGAAGTCATGAAGATAAAGTGTTGTGTAGAAGAGCATTAATTGATTTGATATCACTCTATAATGTCCTTTAAGGTTACTAGTGACACTTATGAGAATAAAATTTCCTATTAGGCCTTATATGCCTAAATCAATTTTGTGTATTACCAATTGAAAGAGACTTCAAATGGACTATATGCACTGAAGATGAATTATGAAGGTGTTAAGTGGATGTTCAAAGTGACCTAAGACCTTGAAGGGATGAGAATGTTAAATATACCACCAATTTGAAAAGTAGAAGCATAAATATGAATTTGAAAAAAAATTTATCATTGTTTAAGGTTTGTTAATAGAGATTTAGTTAAGAAGATTTCTTCATTATTTACAAGTTATGAGGTTGGTATAAACAATATTCAAGTTCACCTCAAGAATTTTCATAATAATTTGATGTTATCTTACTGACTTGCATCTTTAAAACACTAACAAGGAGTTCATTTACCCATTTTAGGAAGATTAAGGTATAAATCAAAAGAATAGTAAGGTCTTCAATACAATAGTGTCTTTAGGTTTTGTTGATAATTATGTATTTGTATGAGAGAAGTGGTCATTGAGAGTATTTAAGTCACATTGAGTTAATTTAAAATGCTAGTATGATTATGTATCATCTTCATAGTTAAAAAATTGACCACAATGTTTATAAGACCTATCTAATCATCTCTTTAGGCCTAAAATCACATATACATGTATATATATGCATTCATGAGAAAGGTGGCATTTTGGGAGTAAGATATGAAATGAAGGAGTTCTAAGGGTACTGGAAACCTTCAGGATAATTTAGATCAAATTTTATATTTAATAATTATGGATTTTGTAAATTATAAAGTATGAATATATGTGGCCTATTTTATCATCTTGCACAAACTTAATGGATACACCTAATGGAAGATTCCAAATCTGCTTTTAAGAGCTTGAGGTTAGTATGTGTTCTATGTTTTGATATTGAAGTTAGGAATATTATGAACCATTGAAAGTGAATAACCATGGTGAGAGATAAGTGGTTATGATAAGATAAAAACATAGATAATCTACCATCTCATTTCATAAATAAGAAGCCTATAAGACAATGTGAGCATATGAGGATTTGATGAAAGTTGAATATAATGTGCATTAAGGTGAGAGATGTTACGAGTAGGTGACTATGTTAAGTTATTCATTTAAGGTATTGGAGACATAAATAGGATCATTTAATATTTAATCAAAATAATTTTGAACTTAATAATCACCTAAAATCTTGTGGGTAAAAGTGAACAAATTTACTTGTCTAGTAATCCTTGAGTTTTATTCAGTTGGCAAGGATATAAATAAGGATACAAGAACTATAACAGAGGGTTTGAACTTAATTTTAAATATATATTTTTAATGATTATAATTTATTATAAACTGAATTCAAATATTTATCTTCATATAATTGATGAGGTATAAGGTAGCACTCAAAATTATCTTAAGGTACATGTGAGTTAGTATTGATGGTTAAAAAGATGGGCAATGGTGTGAGAGATTATAGGATCAACTTAGCCATGAAATATCTCTCAAAAATTATTTAAATATAAATTCAATATTTTTAAAGTATAATTAAGGGTTAAATATTAAAAAATAGTCAAAGTACCATATAATTGTCTTAATAATAACACCACATGAATTTATGACTGATTTTAATCTCAGATTTTAGAAAATATGTAACAAAATACCTTTTATAATGTTTGGTTTGAAGGTTGAATTATTAAAGAGATTTTGATTTCTCAAAATAATAAATTTATTCCATCAACACTATATCAAAAATAATTTAAATGCTTAAGAGTTATGATATAAGTCTTAAACCCCAAAATACAATCAAACATTAAATGACTGCATATAGGTTCACCTGAATAGCTATAGCTGGTTTGTCAATTTGAAAAGGTTGAGTGAAAGAAATGATAATGGGGTGGAATATTATGTTAATAAATAGGTTTATATGGTTAATTGATATCAAATAAACATGGAAAAATATTATAGAAGGATGCTCATAATAGTTACTCTAGAACGTTGTATTCACACCCAACATGCCACATATAGGCTTAACTACCTAATCAAGTGAAGGTGCTTGTTTAGTGTGAAGAGAGGAGGTATGAGAGCAAAAAAATCACTTGAAATTTAATTCTTAGTAATAACCTAATCCTAAAAATCATCACAATCAATAATAAAATGTGGTAATGTTGATAGATATTGTTTAGGCCCATTGTCCTAAATTCATACATACAGGCCTACATATGAATTAGTTATAAATGTATGTTTTCTTATAGTAACATGGGGCCTATACAGACCTATAAATATTTTTATAATTTTCATAAGATGTTCTATGAGTTTTATAACTCCTATAATAATGAGAACATCTTAGACTTAGACATCTAGGGTCATTAACATTTTTTTTTTAGGAACCCTAGCATGAGTCATGAATGTTAGATCAGGATTAAAGGGATGAGATGATGAAAATTTTAATTGTATAAGGTCATAAATTATGTTTCAAACCTTATTGAGATATTATCACTCAGATTCAAACATCATAAATTATATTTCCAGGCTTGTTTCTCTCTCAACCTCTCAGAATGTGTAGTTTACTAGTTGAAGGTTATATTATAATGCTTAGATATTTGATTATGTTTTACATGGGAAATTAGGAATATAGGTTATTTTAATGTATCCCAATAATAAAAATTTATGGCATTATTTTTTGGTTTGACCCCCTATGCTTTATGAACTATCATTAAGATGGTAAACTACTTAAACCCCTCATAAACCCTCCTAAAGGACCCGAAGAGTTGAGTAGTTGTTTCTAATGCAATAAAATGGAATAATTTTAACTCAAAAACAATTTTATTTCACAATTATCATGAGCATTAGGACATGTAAATTGGTGGTACATTTTTAGGTACAAGTGTACAAATTTGCTAAGAAAATAGGGTTGAAGGTGTCTTTATGAAGAAATAAGGTAGGATATGGCTTAAAACCCATGAAAAATTCCATTAAGAAAAAATAAAGGTTATTTAACTGTAAAAACACCTCATAAATCCTCATGAGTTATACCAACTTTAAAATTTAGAAACTTCTCCAAAATGTGAAAGAAACTCAATTTTGTATGCTAATAGGAGAGGTTGTAAGCCTATAAAGTTCTTAAAAAGGCCTATCCTCAAAATATTTAATTTTTAAAGTGTTTTTTATACCTAAATAAACTTTTTTAAATCATAAAAAACTAAAAATTTCATTGAAAACACTTCAAAATTCTCTCAAGCATGCACAAGTGTCGAGACTAAGGTTTTTGGCCATTTCATGGTTCACCCATCCATACAAGGTATTAGAATTTTTAATTTGACATGGATAATGGTATTTTATTATGTAAATTTAATTTAAAAACTTCATATAAGTTTCACATGTGTGGGAATATTTTTGGGCAAAATCATAATTTTTAGGTAAGGAGGCCTAACTAGGCCTAATTAGAGAGAGGAAATGAAATAAAAAGGACACTTCCACTCTGATTTAGGTCCTTAAACTTGATATGGAGTTTTACATGGATACTAGGTCCTCAAATATATCTTTATTTATCTCATATCCTCTGTAATTTCTTCTACACAAGGAGGTTTAATTGTTTTGAGGGTTACATGAAATGAGGCCTAATGAGACATTTTTTAGCAAAATTGCATATTTTGAACTATTTGATGGCTTAAATTGTCTTTTTTAAAGTATTATATGATTTTTATAGTCCATAAATTTATTAAAAATACTTATTTAAGGAAAAATCAAGTTTTCTCATCTTCTACACCATATTACAAGAGTAGGAGTTCAAGTGATCAAACAACCAAGTCTATAAAGAAGAGCTATTTAACACGTTAATCAAGAATTATTCTCAAATTATATACAAATTTAAGGTAAATAATAATTCAATAGGTTTTTTTCAATAATCAATCAAATGATTGAAAGAGTCTCAATAACCTTGAAGAGATATTTTACTCTCATATGCCAAGTCAAGGAGATAAAGTCAAATGAGATTCAAAGAGTCTTATAAAAACCTAAGTAATATGTAAATCTCTCATAAATGGATGAGGATAAGTATTAATTTGAGAAATTTATGAATAATTGAAGACTTATTTTCATGGTAGAATATTTTTTCATCAAGGAGGACATGCAAGCAAGGATATAAGGAATGTGAGCAAAGATATAGGCACTTCAATGAGTCAAACAAGACCAATCAATGCTCAAGGCTTCTTTAAGATTCCCAATAATGTTAAAATCTACCTTCTATAGCACTCTTGTGAAGGAAAGAGAGAGATAATCTAGGAAATACTATGTAGTGATTTGAAGGGTGTGAGGAAAATATGAGTCATCCCTATTTTGAGACTACTTTATCTCCCCTTTCCTACTTTTTTCTATTTATATCTTCTTTTCTAGAATTACCATATCACTTTTTTGCTTTGGCTATGATGAAAGGATTTTTAAAAAAATTACTACACCTTTTGAAGAAATAATAAGGTGGTTTCCTCCATTTGTAGGTTGTTATGTGAAGTGTAAGTGTAATTTCCATTGATGTAACATAGTGAATCAGTATATTTCCTATGTTAATATCTAGTTTTTATACCTTATTACAGTATATTTGAGTTTATATAGGTCATAAAAAGTATTTATGTTCAATATCAATCTAATTTTGGATATTAAATCAACAAATTTTCATTACTTACATGCTAAAAGTGAGTGTTATTAAGGCCTTTGTGTTAAACATTATTGTAGAATCCATAGACCTGAAGTAAAGTGAATGTGTGTAGGCTCCTTTGCTTTCTAAGAGTGTTAATTTCAAGCAAAAGTGATCACAAATATTGGTTCATTGCCTTTCATTCAAGTTTTCTTGTCAATTCTAGTGCAAGCATTATTCCTTCACCCTTTTCCTTAGTCAAGAAATCAATAGTTAGTAGGATTAGGATCGAATTTAGTGACAGCATCAAGGGAACTAGCCCTATATCTATAGATTCTCTCCATCTCAAATCAACCCAAAATTTATATATATTCCATTATTTCAATAGAAGTGGGAAGAGGCACACATTCTCACAAGGTTAGCATTATTTATTGACAACAATTATGATTCACATTTATACTATGGGCACATTACTTGCATTCACTTGATCCACATATTCATGTTATCACATCTAGTGCACACTATGACTCAATACATGTTATGAATAATTTGGATCCCTCAAATTATTATAATTAAAATCCTTAATAATTGGTATTATTTTCTTTTATTGATGCACATATAAACTTCAAATATTTCAAAAATACAAAAAAAAAACAAAATATTCAAGAAATCAAAAAACATGTTGTAAGCCTGACGTGATTGATAGTTTACATTATTTACATATTATTAGTAGATTAATAATTTTTTTTAATACCCACATGTATTTCATGGTATACATGGGTGATATGAAATACATACAAATAAAAATTACATGTGGATACATATATTTTGGACATTCATATACCTAGGGGTCATGTCAATGCTAGGGGCATCTTATTCCATAGGTCACATTATTATAGGTAATGTCCTTCTATGAACCTTCCATTTACCATGTTTATCTATAATAATTTATTTCACATGAATTGATATTACTTATATTATATACAATGAAAAATTTCATGGATATGTTACTTTACTATGTTGACATTAATATTCTTAAATGATGTAGACCCGCTTATTTTATCTATGCTCCATTGATGTTATTTCCTTTTCATAATAGGTTGTTCATTATTTTATAATTATTTTTAGCACTTGGTATTTTGTGTGTGTTACATATCTATTTCTTCACTAAACTTAATTTTCTTATTAAATAGATATTATGAGGTTAATGTTGTTTAATTACTAATGTAGAAAATTATTTTCATTATGTTGATGTATGGATAGACATATAATGATTATTTTTTGTAACTCATTCTTTGGTTTAGTTAGTTTTATATGAGTTTTATATGCATGTGGATTATGATTTTTTATTATTTTTGTATTTTAGTATCATTTTTATTAGTTATCATGGTTATGGTATAGCTATCATTTACATTTATGAGGTGGATACAGGAGAAATTATAGTCTTTATTTAGATATGGAGGGAGAGTATCATCAAGGAGAATTTTAAAGATGGAAATGTTAGAGGTGTTGAGATTCAATAATGAACCTAACACACACCACATATAACAATATTTTCATGGTTTCTTTAATTTCATTGTGTTGACTTATTTATGCTTGGATGTGTTGATATGGTTTAGATTTGTGTTCCAATATTAATCAGTTTCATTACAATTATTATTATTTTCTACATTATAATGGGTTGCCATTATATAGATTTGATAGTGGTATATTATTTTGATAACCCTGTTTTGGCTAATTACATGACCCTTATAGGTGGGTAATTGTAATTATTCAACAAAAAACATTGTTAGAACATATATCTATGAATGATAAAGAATTAAATTTTGTGTTTGAACTTAGAGAAAAAGGATTTTATTAAATGTATCTAACCTAGACTTGAGGGGTACCTAGGGTGACTTAAGTTTTAAATACCTAAGGGATTACTTATGTATGTGGTGTTAATTGTTTAAATGTTTTATTTAATATTTATCTTCATGTTTTAATGTTAATAGATAGGCATTTTAACTATTAGTAAAACATAATAATTATGTTTATTGACTTATTACATCAACCCTAATTATAGAATCAACATTTTAGTTTTGGTTGCTTGGGCATTCAAACCATGCAAACTTGGTATGGTGAGGCTTTTATTTTGATTTCTAATAAATAATGGAGAAGTATATTAGCTCAATGGGTGAGATGAGAGACATGGAGAACATGTCGATAACTTATGGTTTGATGGTGAGTCTTTATTGTAGTGATGGAGAATGGGTCACCATAATATTAGGAGTTTTCTAAATGCATGTAAGGGACTGAAAAAACCATAAAAGATGTTGGTGTTTTTGGATTTATGGTTAGCCATGGAAAATAGAGGAAATAACAAAAGGAAACATAAGACCTTTTAGTTGTAGACAAAGGAAGTAGAATACTTCAGATGTTAAGAGGTAGTGTTTTTATTTTGATTAACTCTAGAAACTTGTATTCCTATTATATATTTGAATAAGTTGTTTTGGGGTTTCTTGAATGACTTATTAGTATTTTTAAAACCCTAGAGATAGGTAGGGATTCGACCCTATGGGATAATTATCTCCCCCACGTAATCAAATTCATGATTCGATTGTGTAACAAGCGTATAAATGGTTACGATAAACAAATTATTGTATGTTTAGTTTATTGACTTGGATTTGAAATAGTATTGGTTAATTTATATGCATGGGTGAATGTTATTTGGATTTGTTATTCACATGGTTGTGTGTGTTAGTTCCTTCATGCCTAAATGGTTTAGTATAAATTAAAAGGCTTAAATATATTACTTGGTTTTGGGTTCAAATCAAGGCTTTAATATTCAATACTAGATAGTGTGTTTCTATGTTTTTATTGGTTTTATAGTATAAATAGAGAAATTTTTGTGTATTAATTATTTCATTTAAATATAGTGAAAGGAATTTATGTTCACTTATCCATTCAACTTGGGATAGGTTTGGATTAAGGATATGTAAACTGGGAATTCATTTGGAAATTAGCTAGTTTGTATTCATTATTTTCCTAGATTTAAAAGGTCTGAGTATTATTGATTTGCTATACTTTGTACATAAATGTTTGTGTCAAAATTGGTATAGTGAAACAAATATGAGTTCATTATCCACATGGCCTTGAATATCATTTCAGGTTTGAGTTTTGTTGTATGAAATTTGACTGTATAACTATGGATGAGTGTATGTTGATTGAGTTTAAATTAATTAAGTGTAGATTGAGTTTAACAAATTATGAGTCAACTGAGTATATATATTTTTGTATAAACTATGTTTATTTTATTATGTATTAACTGTGTATAATTACATATAATTTGACTATGTGTGATTGTCTTTGTAGTGGACTATGTCAAAATGGTTATTTATACACTAAGTTAAATGAATTTATTATGGACTATGAGTCAACTTTTTTGATGTTGTAATGGAATGACTGAATGTATTATTTTATATTAAATAAGTATAAAATTTTAATTTATTTATGAATATATTATAATAGGTGGACTATGTAATGATGAATGGTCACAATTTGACATTCATGTGTTCTATAAGCAAATTAAACAATAGTTAGTTTTCATGAATCGTTTGGGTTATACTTATAACGAGTGTTTTTTAACATAATTATTATTAAGACTTCATGTTTTGTAAACATAAGCATATATTTAATGGTTGGTTGAATAGTATAAAATAACTATAATTTACATAGACTTGTTTATAGATAGACAAGTATGAGATTTGGGGTTTAAATATCAACTGAATTGTTTCCTTATATATTCAACTGTGTGTAATAAAGATAAATAAATGTTTGATGGATGTTTATTAAAATATATTAAATGTTTGATTTAATTATAATTTAATATTATTTAGTATGGAACTTGGAATATAAACATATATGCATGCCTCTATATTTAATTATCAACTATTGATAAATATGATTATACATTCTTTATGGATAGTTCATGAAAATGTGCGTGTGTGCGTGTGTGCATGTGTGCATGCGTGTGTGTGTGTGTGTGTGTGTGTGTGTGTGTGTGTGTGTGTGTGTGTGTGTGTGTGTGTGTGTGTGTGTGTGTGTGTGTGTGTGTGTGTGTGTGTGTGTGTGTGTGTGTGTGTGTGTGTGTGTGTGTGTGTGTGTGTGTGTGTGTGTACATTTATGTAACACTATATCCATAGGTGTATATATATTAATTAAATTTTTTTCTAACAACCATTATAATATCTAAGAATTTATCAATTCCATACAAACACCACGTGCTCATAAGTATTATAAATAATATAATTCAAAAATTTCTAAAAAAATTATAAGCAAATTAACAATAATAAATGCAACATTTATTATTATATTTAGCTATCTATCAATTTCCTCATAATTTATAACTGAACAACATTTTATAAATTAATGATATAATTCACAATTTTCTTTATGAATAAAAAAAATTCACTTATGAACAAACATCTACTTACAACCCAAATTTTCTTCATAAATGTATATATCAAGTATGTCTCTCTATATTTATATACATTTACAACCCTTAGCCACTAATTTATTAATGACCTAATATATACATATAAATGCTCATACATACATACATACATACATACATACATACATACATACATACATACATATATATATATATATATATATATATATATATATATAAAATAATGGTTGTTAGAAAACAATTAATTGATATTGCCTTATTGGAAAATGGACTTTGGTTATATTGTATTATATATTTGCATGAAATTGAGAAATTCTTAGATATTATAGTAGTTGTTAGAAAATAATTTAATTAATATTGCCTTATTGTAAAATGGACTTTGGCTATATTGTAGTAAATATTTAGGTGATAATAAGTTATTATTTAACATGTGATTATTTATAGTATTTTTTTAATTTAATTATTATGGTATTTAATACTAATTTATATGATAAATCCTTAAAATTCTTATATATGGGTTATTTTTAAATCTAGTATTAATGACACTAATGGTTATTATTGTGATACAGATTCTAATGCATATAGTTAGAGTCTTTAATACTTAGATTATATGAGATCCGATTGAGTTTGTGTCATTGATTATGATTGATTCATTCGACCATTAAACTCTATGAAAACTTTTCCCAATGTAATTTTTGTATTTAAATATTATCATTTCACCTGTTTGATTATATGCACAATGTCATGTTATAACAGAATTCTTTATGATATGTTGCATATATTTAGAATCTTATAACACATAAGTTCTAGTTGACTTCTCGATTCCTATATTATTATCATATGTTCATCCATAAAGGGTTGTACATTCCCTAGTTGGTCATTATGTGGGGGATATATGGTTTGTGGTTGGTGTGGAAAAGCATTCTGATGATGCTTTTCTTCTCCTCCAACAATCAGTCAATAAATATTTTTACTCATGATTTCAGTTTATTTACCTATAATGAGTTTATGGGAACTTGTTTGTTCCATGGAATAATGTATTTATTTATATATACTTTGATATAAAAACATTGTACTATTTTACTTTATAAACAATAGTTTGGGTGCTCTTATTGTTTAATATTATTGTATTAACTTTCACTAGTTAGCTAAATTGTTATTATTTATCAGTTATACATTTGTGATGGAATAATTTGGTAATTATATTGAATGTGATTAGTTGATCATTATCTAAATGAAACATAACTAGTTTATTATGAAAGATGCATTTAGTTAAAGATCATTTGACATGTCTTAATTTGGATTAATTTGATTAGATTATTAAGTAAAGTTTTTTTTTTTTTTTACAAATACCATTATTTGAGTTAAACCTAGTGGATTTATAACATTATGGTATTAGAGTTGAGGCTCAAACTCTAGGACTTAATGAGTTCACTAACGTATTTTTATTCTCTTAGTAATCATAAAATGAAATGGTGTGTAGTACATCTGGAGGTGAGGATACTTCAAACACCAACTCTCCAGTAGATCCAAACAAATTTGTCATAGAGTAAGCTTAAAATTTTGGTCAAATTCTTGTTTCCATGCATGAAAATATGGACTAAATCACAGATTTAGATTTAAAAATGCATGGGCATATTGAGGAAGTTAATCAGAAAGAGGCTAAAGAGAACCCTATTTAGCAAGAGGCTCAGTAAGAGCATAGGCATGATAAGGTTCCATATAATGTGATGGATCATGTAGTTATAGAGCTTACATGGTAAATGAAGAAGGTAAATCCTCTTAAGTTTTATGGAACTATACTTAGGGATGGTATTAAAGCTTGGCTTATGGAAATGGATAAGTACTTCAAGATAGGAAACTACTCAGAAGTTACTAAGGTAGTTTGGGGAGCATATTAGCTTATTAAAAAATTAAAAATGTGGTGGGAAAATAAGAAGCCTGATATGAACCTTGACTCTAATACCATCACCTAGGAGTAATTCATGGTTTTGCTCAGATCATAGTGGTTGTCCTAGTTATATTTTGACTAAAACCTAACATATTTTAGAATATGAATTAAGGAGATCTTTTGGTAAATAAGTATTGGATTAGTTCACTAAGATCCTAAAATATGTTCCTTAGTATTAGGAAGATGAAAGGTATCAAATATGAAAGTTGATTATTGGATTAAAACCCTAAATTGAATGCGAGGTAGTTGTACGTAGGCCATTTATGATGGATCATGTATTTGAGAAGGTAGTTAAGGAGGAGTCTAAATTAAATTTTCTTACTCAAGTTAGATAGAAGTTAAAGAATAAGTTTGGAGGTTCAAAATTTAATATTAAGAAGAAAAACTAGAAGAGGAATAGGAATTCCAAGAATTAGTCCAAGGGTGAGGATGCTAAGTTTAGTTACATTTTATGTAGTAAAAAAATTGAAAGTGGATTCAAATATGGGTTCAAGGGGAACCAACAAGCAGAAAGGAATGGACAACCTAGTATATTTTATATTTGTGGAGGTTTTCACTTTGATAGGGAATGTACTAAGGGAGAGTCTGAAAGAGAAGTTAAGGGTACTACAAATCAAGGGAACTTTCAATAGAGAATCCATGCAATTGTTAACAACAATCAAACTGATTTTCAATTTTCACCTATTGAGTTTATAGGTAATATTTTTGGTTAAATTATTTCCATTTTGATAAATAATGGATATATGGAGTGTTTTATTTATCCATATATGCTTTTTATTTTATTTAATAAAGTTGTTTCAATGGAAAATGCATGGTCAGTGTAATATGAGAATGATGTCAAAGTCAAAGTCAATAGGTGTTTAGTGGAAGCTAAGATTGAGTTGCCTAAATTCACTATTATAGTAATATTTATGTAGCTTTTTTAGGGTAATATTATGTAATCTTAGGGTTGGACTAGATTGTTAAGCATAAAGAAAAGGTATATTTTTATCTAAATAAGGTAAAGTGTTAGGATGATTTTGGGAATCAGACTCAGATTCAAAGTGAGAAAGGGGAGTTGAAACTTAAGAATATTTATATAATTTAGCTTAAGAAGGATTAGATAAAAGGGTGTTAGACATTTATTAGTAAAATAAATGATATGGAGGAAATAAAAGAATCAACCATTTAGGACTGCATTTTCCTTAAGAGCTTTTAGTATGTGTTTCTAGAAGAATTTCTAATATTACCACCCAAGTGGGAGTTATATTTCTTAATTGACATGATGCCTTATTTATAACCATAATCTAAGGCACCTTACATAATTACAACTATAGAGTTGGTTGAGTTGAAGTCTCAACTATAGGAGTTAATATATAAACAGTTGATTCGACTAAGTTTGTCACCATGGGGTGCACTAGTCATGTTAGTCAATAATAAGTATGGTACTCTTTTCCTATTTATTGATTATAAGATGTTAAACAAAGTGAAATTTAAGAACAAGTATCTATTACTTCAAATTGATGATCTCTTTGAACAAATATGTGGGGATACAATTTTCTCGAAGATAGATCTCTGAGTAGGATATCACTAGATAAGGATTTAAGAAGAAAATATTCATAAAATAATGTTCAAACCTAGTATAAGCACTATGAATTTATAGTGTTGTCTTTTGGGTTAAAATATGCTCTAGAAGTGTTCATGAATATAATGAATAGTGTGTTTATGGACTATTTGGATCACTTTGTGTTGGTTTTTCTGGATGATATCCTCATTTATTCTAAGAATGAGGAAGAACATCTATAGCATCTAAAATTGGTGTTGTAGTGTTTAAAGAAGCACAAAATTTAAGACAAGTTTTCCAAATGTGTGTTTTTATAGAGGAAAGTGTAGTATTTAGAACACATTATCTCTATAGATAGAATTTTATTTGATTTCATAAGGATAAAAGCCATTATAGAGTGGATGACACCCAAAAATGTGCATGAAGTGAGAATTTGTATGGGTTTATTAGGGTATTACAAGAAATTTGTTTCAAATTTCTTAGAAATATCTATCCTAATTACATCTCTTTAGTAGAATAATTAGATTTTTTTTGGTAGGACAAGTGTGAGCAAACTTTTCAATATTTTAAAAGGAGGCTTATGTCAACACCTATGCTAAGAGTTCTCGATCCTCATGGTCAATTTTTAGTAATCACTAATGAATTTGGGGATAGTCTTGGAGGAGTTATTATGCAGGATGGTTTATTTGTATCATATGAGTCTAGGAAGCTTAAATCATATGAGGTAAATTATGATCCATATGATTTGGAACTTGCAACAATTATGCATGATTTTCAAGTTTTGAGGCACTATCTATTAGGGAAACCATTTGAGCTCAAGACTAATAACTTGTGACTCAAATATATCTTCATGAAACTAAACCTAAATACTCATTAGAGATGTTGGTTATAGTTCCTATCTAACTAAGATTTTATTATTAACTACATCAAAGGAAATCAAAATAGAGTTGTTGATGCC